>CM040127.1:60784112-61169967 GCA_022559845.1 Amorphophallus konjac
CAATTGCCTACGAGTTAGATCTCCCTGAGGGCGTGCCGCTGGGTGCCTGGGGGTGTGCCGCTGGGTGGTCTGGGAGGCGTGCGCTGGGGCGCCTGGGGGTGTGCCGCTGGGGGCTGGGGGCGTGCCGCTGGGCACCTAGGGGGTGTGTGCCGCTGGGCGGCCTGGGGGCGTGCCGCTGGGCGCACTGGGGGGTGTGCCGCTTGGGCTCCCTGGGGGTGTGCCACTGGGGCTCTCCAGGCGTGCTGGTTGGGGCTGACTTGAGCCCGTTTTGAGCACGAGTTATGGTTCGTTTGATTTTCTTCGGGGCCACGGATTGTAAGCTTCCCGGGGGTTGTTTCTCTTTGCGTCTGACTCCAGAAGGCTTCGCGGCAGTGTGCATATTTGGGGAGTCCGGATGACCAGTCCCTCCGGGCTTCTTCACTTGGTGCCGTTGTTGGTGCTGGGCTGTGTAGGATATCTGGGTTGGTAATTTTTGGTATCCATAAATGCCCCCCACCCACGGTACCGCGGGCGAAGGATGAGTCGGGCTGTGCCCGCGGGTGCACTGGCCTCTTTTCCTCTTCGTCGGTGTCGCCGGGGTGTTGGGAGCTGGCGTAGCATGTTGGCCTCTTCTTCTCTTCGTCAGTGCCGAAGGAGTGTCAGGGACTGACATGGCATGTCGGTCTCTTCTTCTGTTTGTCAGTGCCGACGGGGTGTCGGGCGTTGACATGGTTTACTTATTCTCTTCTTCTCTTCGTCAGTGCCGACATGGTGCCTGGAGCTGGCGTAGCATGTTGGCCTCTTCTTCTCTTCGTTAGTGCCGACAGGGTGTCGGGGACTGACATGGCATGTTGGTCTCTTCTTCTCTTTGTCAGTGCCGACGGGGCGTCGGGCGTTGACATGGTTTACTTGTTCTCTTCTTCTCTTTGTCAGTGCCGACAGGGTGCCGAGGGACCGACGCGGTTTGTTTGTCTCTTCTGCTCTTTGCGAATGCCTGACAGGGTGTCGGGCGTTGACATGGTATGTGTTGGTCTTTTCTTCTCTTCGCCAGTGCCGACAAGGTGCCGGGAGCTGACATGGTCTGTTGATCTCTTAGTCTCTTCGTTAGTGCCGACATGGTGTCGGGAACTGAAGCAGCATATTGGTCTCTTTGTCTCTTGATCTGTGCCGACGGGTGTCGGGAGCTGACACGGTTTGTTGGTCACTTTGTCTCTTTTTCTCTTCGTCAGTGCCGACAGGATGCCAGGGGCTGACCGGGTTTGTTGATCTCTTTCTCTTAGTCAGTGCGGACAGGGTGCCGGGCGCTGACATGGTATGTCGATCTCTTGGTCTCTTTCTCTTTCTTTTCTTCTCTATTTTCTCTTCTTCTCTTCTTCTATATTCCCTTGCATGTAAACATGAGGTGAGGATTTGTTTAGTGTCCACAAATCAGGAAAGCGGGCTGTGAAAGCCAGAATTTGGGGGGTAGGCTGCCAGAGCCAAAATTGGGAAAGCGGGCCATGGGGGCCGAGGTAAGCAGGCTACAAGAGCCAAAGTTGGGAAGCAGGCTATGGAAGCCGAATTGGGGAGGCAGGCCATAAAAGCCAAGGGTATTGGGAAGCGGGCAGCAAGAGCGCAATTATGGGAAGCGGGCCGTGAAGGCCGAATTCTGGGGAGCATGCTACGAGAGCCGGGTTCTCGGAAGCAGGCTGTAAGGGCCAAAGATATCGGGAAACGGGCTGCGAGAGCCGAAATTATGGGAAGCAGGCTACGGGAGCCAAATCGAGGAGCAGACCACGAGAGCCAAAATTGGGAAGCATGCCGCGAAGGCCAAAGGTAAGCAGGCTGCAAGAGCCAAAGATATTGGGAGGCAGACCATAAAAGCCAAAGGGAAGCAGGCTGTAGGAGACAAAGTTGGGAAGCAGGCCACGAGGGCCAAAATTAGGAAGCAGGCTGCGAGAGCCAGAATTGGGAGCAGGCCACGAAGGCCAAAGGTAAGCATGCTGCAAGAGCCAAAGTTGGGAAGCAGGCCGCGAAGGCCAAAGGTAAGCATGCTACATGTCACGCCCCGAGCCTTTAATTACAGCGGAAGACTCGTTCGGGGAGCGCGAACAGCCGGCATGGTAAGCCTCTTGCAAGCAAGAATCAATCAGAGCGCAAGATAATCACACAAATAAATACAATTGCACAATAATATTCAAACTCCACTTTATTGCATAAATGATCAATATTCAAGATACAATCACTAATTTGATTTCCATTTTACTAGACTCAAGAAATAGGAAAATTACATTGACTCAATCTAGACACTTTAACTTCCTAAGTCTTCACTCTCCTCTTTATAACACTTTCACTCGCTTCCGAATCCACTACTAGTATAGCCCGAATCCGAATCCGAACTATTTCCATCTCCTGAAAAATACTGGAAAATAGGTCATGAGCACACTTGCCCAGTAGGTATCTTCGCATCAACATGAAGGCACTATTTAAGTAATTATCATTTTATCTCTAAAGAAATAAGGTAAAATCATGCGAATGCGAATCAATCATGCGATCAAATCAATAGAAACAAGATAACCATGTAAGATAGAATGATCAAGAATGAGCTAGCAAGAATATAACAAGAACATGATATTGGCCTTCCATGAACAAGAATGTAACGAGATTGTACTAGCAAGCCACATATTCCTCACTTTAGCATCTTATACTTAAGAGCAAGTGCTTCGTGAATTTCTGTGGAATAACAAGCAAGAATGTCATGTCGTGCCGTAGATCTTCACTTATTTATAGAAATAGTACTCCCAGCGCAATGCGACGCCAGTAGCATCATACCCCATGGTTTATAAAATAGTATGTTTCCGGCAATCAGCCGAGGGGACTAGCATAGAGTCCTTGAACACAATCAGTGCTCGATCGCATCTTCAGTTATAAATTAAGCTACTTCCACGCAGTATAACAGTAACGTATGGCCAAGAATATAGCACTTCCAATAATTCTATGATAACTAAAATCAATGAATGAATGCTTCAATTTTGAATATATGAGATCAAGAATGATATTTAAACTAAGTTATGCTTATAGAATAGATCGACAGCATAATGGTATTTTCCTTAACTTCCATTTCTTTTAGATCAATTTAAGCAATATGACAAGTTCTAGATCATCAATGTTTGTCTAGAATCATAGGAATATCAACCCTTGGTCAAACCTTGTGTTAACATAATCAAGCTATGTAACGGTCATTTGCTGGGCCGTTACATTATGTAACGCACCAGTAATGGGCCGTTACAGTGATCCGAGTCTAAAAAGATAAAAATAGACTCAGAGGAATGTGACGGTCTGGCACTGGGCCGTTACGTGAGCCTGACGGTCCAGTTCAAGGCCGTTAAATTTCAAGAATCAAAACCACGATAGAGTGTTCTAATTAATGGGCTTTCATTGGTACAACCAACTCGGCGTCCTAGTGAGAATCCCAGGCTCGCGGAGAATTATGGAGGCTTTGAAACAATGATTTCCTAGTCCATTTGAAGGATTATCCAATAGAGAGGTCCTCATGTCCAAGATTGTGTTCCTATAGTGCAAAGTGTGAACTAATGACAACATACCAGAATATGTGCCATGTACTTATAGAATTGACTCTATTGACAGAGAGAGATATGTATAATCAATGTGAAAATGATGATAAAAACTCCGTCAATACAATGTTGAAAAGTCATGCTTTATAGTACAAAACTATAGAATTTGGTTTAACATAACTTACGTAGAAGTGATGGCAAAACATGCAATACCTATCATGAATAACAAAATATCCTTAAAATCACATGATTAGGTTTAAAACTTAGGTAACTAGGTTTTAACCATAATAAGATTGGCAGGTTGTATTCAATCATAGGGTTGACAGAACACAGGATATAACGGTCTGGAGATGGGGCGTCACAGTGAAAGTGACGGTCAGGACCCAGCCGTTACATGATTGTAACGCGTCTGTCCAAGTGCATTGGAGATAACAGTGCAATTCAAATACCACAGAGTGTGTAACGGTCTGTCGTAGGGCCGTTACTTGAAAGTGACGGTCCTATGCTAGTGCGTTACAGTATCTGCTAACAGAAAACAATCATAGAAATTAAGAGATCAACTCACATCATGTCTTTTATCAAAACATGATGAGCTTCTAGTCATGTTAATGAAGTAAGGCCATCTACATGCATAGGTAATCATGAATAGATGAATAGTCATGTTTTAATTTCATAATTTGGCTAAGAGGTGCATGATGTGCATAGAACAAATAAAACATGAAATCAATGCTCTATAATGCATGGAATTCAATAAAACCAGAGGGCTTTTAGTCCTATCATGCTATTTTTACCGTTCATGAGATAACCTACCTCTTACTTAGACTGTAGTTTCTGAATTTGGTTGAGAACCTTGCCCTAGATCCCTTCCTTCTCTTGTGACTTTTTCAGCAACTTCTTTAGCCTCTAACTCCACGCCCTCTTGACCTAAAGATGTGAAATTCGGAGGGGAGTTAGTCTAAAGTATTGTAAACAAATTATTCTAAAGAACTTACCTGAGATAATGACTCCTTACCTTGCTTCATTACGTCCAAGAAGTAAGGGTCGCACAATTCAGAACTATGCCCTATTTATAGAGTTTGGGCTAGGGTTTGAGGATTAGATCGAGTTTAGAGTCCTTATTTCATCAAATCCTAATCTCTAAGAGTCCTTAGAGTCTTTACAATCCTTCCCAAGTTGATCCATAGTGGATAGGAACATCAAGTTCCAATCCTTTCATGAGTCCCTTCACTTACGGAACTAACAGGAATGTAACGGTCGAGTGCCCATGCGTTACATGGATGTGGCAGTCTTACGATAGACCGTTACAGTTATCGTAGTTTAGAGTTTCAATTTATAAAAACTCTTTTGTTAATTATCTAAATCATTATCTTATATTATTAGTATTTATCCTTAATATCCGTGGTTAGGCTTAAATACCTTCTAGAACATGGGCCAAACCTAATGGTCTAGGTCCTAAACCCTTTTGGACTTCAATTAAGTGGGTTGGGTTAATTGATTAACACAATTTTGACCTTATATTGATTATTTAGCCCAATTAATGCCAGAATATTATTTAAATAACTAGAAATTACTTTTATAAATTTTAGGGCTCTACACTACACGAGCCAAAGTTACGGGAGGCGGGCCGTGGAGGCCGGATTGGGGAAGCATGCTATAAAAGCTAAAGGGAAGCAGGCTGCAAGAGCCAAAGTTGGGAAGCGGGCTGCAAGAGCCGAAATTATGGGGAGCAGCCTACGGAAGCCAAATCAGGGAAGCAAGCTACAAGAGCCAAAAATTGAGGGCGCAAGATGTGAACGCCTAAATCGGGGAAGCGGACTACAGAAGCCGGAGTTGGGAGATTAACGAGCCGCGAGGGCAAGAGGTAGGCCATGGGGGGCCAAGATTGGGCTCTACGAGTCAGAGCTGGGAAAATAGGCTGCGATAGCCAAAATTGATTTTATTGTATACACATATTTTTATTATTTATATATTTTTTATATTGTAATTTTTTTACTCAAGCATGCAAGCATTCATTAGCAGACATAATAAATATAAGTAAGGCAGCTCCCTCTATAGGGGATAGGATAGGGACATCACCCAAAATTCGTAGACACGGTGCGGGCCACGAGGCACAATTGAGGGGTGGTGCACCCGTCAAGAGGATATCGCATATCTTGCATGCATAGCCTAAATTCACGCATTTCACCCGAGGTAATTCTCTGTGGCGTGGCAGTATAAATGTGTGAACAAAGAGCCCTAACCATAGGGATATGCAGGTTTTCCTGGTGACACTCGAGGATCACTCTAGCGCCTACACATATGTTTCAGGCTCTCGATTTTGGTAGCTTCGCACAGCCCCCCGTCTGTTTATTTTGGTAGCGGATTTCACCGTTCGGCGCGAGTCTCCTCACGTGTCTCAATGGAGATTCTCGGCTACTAGGATTCATCCTTATTGTAATTCTATTGCGGATTCCACCGTTTGACGCGAGTTTCCTCATATGTCTCAATGGGGATTCCCGGCTAAAAGGTTTCATCCTTATTGTAATTCACTTCACCATTTCGCGCGAGTCTCCTCATGTGTCTCAATGGGGATTCCCGGCTACTCGGATTCACGTTTATCTCTCTCTTTTTTTTTGCATCATTTTTTCTTTCTTTCTCTTTTTTATTTTTTTTATTTTACAGTGGGGGTAGGTAACTTTTTCCTCACGATTACCTTTCACGCGAGTGCAAGAATTCAAGTCTCCGTAGAGTGCTAAGAAGGAATTTGGGCAATCCCTATGGTTGAAAGCTATTGAACACATTAAGTGCTAAGTGTGGGAGCGTTGCCTCAGGTTTATTTTGTGAGTTGGGCTTAACGATTCAGCCATGACTCTTTCTCTTGACGTGTGCACCTGCCATAATTGGGTTCCCTTCGAGTGCGTGCCGTGACGCCTGTGCATCCAGAATCGGGGCAGCATTATATAGCAAGGAAATTGTGGTCTTAGAAAATTCCAAGGAGGTGTATCTATTCTATATTAAGTAAATATGCAAGCAGGGCAATCATGCATTCTCTTTTTTGTTTTTATTCTTCTCTTTTGTGTGTCTGTTTTATTGTTTTGTTGTTGTTTTTTTTTTGTGTTTGTTTTTGCATAAGAAAATATTGTTGTTACGTATAAGTGTAGTGGTAGTAAAGGTATTAGAGAAGCAGACCACGAACGGCTGAAAGGGTATTAGGGAAGCATGCTATAGAACCCAAGGGACATTAGGGGAGCGGGCCATAAGGGCCGAAATTGGGAAGCGGGCTGCAAGAGCCGAAGTTATGGGAAGCGGGCCGTGAAGGCCGAACCCTGGGAAGCAGGCTACGAGAGCCGGACTTGGGAAGCAGGCCACGAAGGCCAAAGGGAAGCAGGCTACGAGAGCCAGAGTTGGCAAGCAGGCCATAAAAGCCAAGGGGAAGCAGGCTACGAGAGCCAGAATTGGGAAGCAAGCCATAAAAGCCAAAGGGAAGCAGGCTGCAAGAGCCAAGGTTGGGAAGCAGGCCACGAGGGCCAAGGGCAAGCAGGCTACGAGAGCCAAAGTTGGGGAGCAGGCCACAAAAGCCAAGGGCAAGCAGGCTACGAGAGCCAGAAGTGGGAAGCAGGCTATAAAAGCCAAAGGGAAGCAGGCTGCAAGAGCCAAGGTTGGGAAGCAGGTCACGAGGGCCAAAGGTAAGCAGGCTGCGAGAGCCAAAGTTGGGGAGCAGGCTATAAAAGCCAAAGGGAAGCAGGCCGTAAAGGCCGAATTCTGAGAAGCAGGCTGCAAGAGCCAAAGATATTGGGAAGCGGGCTATAGAACCCAAGGGACATTAAGGGAGCGGGCCATAAGGGCCGAAATTGGGAAGCGGGCTGCAAGAGCCGAAGTTATGGGAAGCGGGCCGTGAAGGCTGAACTCTGTGAAGCAGGCTGCAAGAGCCAAAGATATTGGGGAGCGGGCTGCAAGAGCCGAAAAGATATTGGAGAGCGCGGTGGGACGGGTGGACCAATCCTGATAGAGGGCCTTGGCCGACACAGCTGAGCCGAAGGGCGTCGGGTAGCAGGGTACGAGAGCCGAGGAGAAGGATTCGTGAAGCGGCGGATTTGAAGACCACGTCTGTCTCATGTCTCTTTTTTTACTTTTGTGTGAGGCGACGGGTTCGAAGACCACGTCTGCCTCGTGTCTCTTTTTTTCTCTTCTTCTTTTGTGGAGAGGTAGGCGCAAATACCATGTTTGCCTCGTGTCTCTTTTTTTTCTTCTCTTCTCCTTTTGTAGAGAGGCAGGTGCAGAGACCATGTTCGCCCCGTGACCGTTCTTTCTCTTCTTCTCTTCTTCTTTTATGGAGAGGCCGGTGCAAAGACCATGTTCGCCTCATGTCTCTTTTTTTTCTTCTCTTCTTATTTTGTAGAGAGGCAGGTGCAAAGACCATGTTTACCTCGTGACTCTTCTTTCTCTTCTTCTTCTTCTTTTATGGAGAGGCAGGTGCAAGGACCATGTTCGCCTCATGTCTCCTTTTTCTCTTCTCTTCTTCTTTTGTAGAGAGGCAGGTGCAGAGACCATGTTCGCCCCGTGACTGCTCTTTCTCTTCTTCTCTTCTTTTATAGAGAGGCAGGTGCAAGGACCATGTTCGCCTCATGACTGTTCTTTCTTTCCTTCTCTTCTTTTGTGTGATGAGGCGGGCTCGAAGACCACGTCTGCCTCATGTGTCTTCTTTTGGTTCTGCTATTCTTCTTTTATGTGAAGAGGCGGGTTCAGGGACCATGTCTGCCTTATGTGTCTTTTCTCCCTTTTCTTCTCTTCTTTTGCGTGATGAGGCGGGCTCGAAGACCACGTCTGCCTCATGTGTCTTCTTTCTTTCCTTCTTTTCTTTTGTGTGATGAGGCGGGCTCGAAGACCACGTCTGCCTCGTGCGTGTCTTTTTCTTTATTCTACTCTTCTTTTCTCATTAATGCTTCCATGCTGGAGTGTATTTCTCTTAATGTGCGCCCCAAGTTGGGGTGTCGCTTCATATGGTATGCACCCCCCCTGAGGGGTGTGTTTTGCCTCTTTGTCTCTGTGCCCCCAGGTGGGGCGTATTTTTCAGGCTTCTATGTCCCCAGACCGGGTGTGTTTTTGTTAATGCCCCCCGAGGCGGGGTGTAGCTCTCATCAAGGCCCCCATGGTGGGGTATACTCTTCACGGCTTCTATGCCCCCAGGTGGGGTATGTTTCTTCTTCATATGCCCCTGGTACGGGACGTAGCTCTCTTCAAATGCCCCCGGGACGGGGGTGTATCTTTTGCTTCTTATGCCCCCCTGAGGTCGGGGTGTATCTTTTGCTTCTTACGCCCTCCTGAGGCGGGGGTGTATCTCTTTACGGCTTCTGTGCCCCCCGAAGCAGGGTATGTTGTTTCTTCAAATGCCGCTTGGGCGGAGTATATCTTTCTTCTTATGCTCCCAGATCGGGATGTATGTCTCTTTGTTTATGTGCCCCGGGTCGGGGTAGATGCTTCTGCTTCTTATGCGCCAAGGGCGGAGTGTATTTTTGTGCCCCCCAGGCTGGGGTAGGTGCTTCTGCTTCTTATGCGCCAAGGGCGGAGTGTATCTCTTTCTATGCCCCTAGGCTGGGGTACATTATTCATGTTTCTCATACCATTTTCGAGGGCGTATTCTCTTGCTTCTCTTGTCCCTGGATCGGGGCGTATGCTTCTTCTTCTGACGCCCCTAGGTCGGGGTATATTCTTTCTTCATGTGCTCCCAGGTCAGGATGTATGCCTCTTTGCTTCGGTGCCCCCGAGTGGGGGTGTACTCTGTCTCTTTGCTTCTGCGTCCCCCAGGCGGGGTATGTTTCTTCTTCAAATGCCCCTGAGCCGGCGCATATTCTTTATGGCTTCTATGCCCCCTAGTGGGGTATATTTCTCTTCAAACATCCCTAAGACGGGATGTATTCTTCTCTTCTTATGCTCCCGAGGCGGGATGTATATTCTTCAAATATCCCTAAGCCGGGGGGTGTTCTTTATAGCTTCTAGGCCCTCGATGCGAGGTATGTTTATTCTTCAAATACCCCTAGGCCGGGGTGGACTTCTCTTCATATGCCCCTGAGTCGGGGCGTGCTCTTTATAGCTTCTAGGCCCTCGAGGTGAGGTATGCTTCTTCTTCAAATACCCCTAAGATGGGGGTGTGATTCCTGACTTCATATGCCCCTGACGTGGGGTATATCTTTTGTTTCTTATGCTCCCGAGTCGGATTTAGCCTCTTGGCCTCATATGCTGCCGAGGCGAGGGTATGTTGCTTCATGTGCCCCCCGGGGGAATGCATTTTGCCTCTACTGTCCGTGGCGAGGCGTATCTCTTGGCTTCTTACGCCCCCAAGGTGGGGTGTGTTTTCTTCTTGTGCCCCCAGGGTGGGGTATATCTTTCGCTTCTTATGCCCCCCCCCCTTGAGGCGGGGGTGAAGTCTTTGCTTCAAATGCCCCTAAATCGGGGTATAGTTTGTCTCATATGCCCCTGGCGCAGGGTGTATTTCTCTTCCTGTGCCCCTCAGTCAGGGTGTATCTTTGTTGCTTGTTGTGCCCCCAAAGGGAGGTGCCTTCCTCTTCATGTGCGCCAGGCACCGGGTGTATCTTTACTTTTCTTTTTTGTATATGCCCCCGAGGGGGGAATTCTTCTTCTTCTGTCCCGACACGCTGGGGAATATTTACTTCTTGTGCCCCCAAAGTGGGGTGTATGCTTTTCTTCAGACTCCCCTAAGGCAAGGTGTATTCTTTGTTGCTTCATGTACCCCCGAGTTGGGGTGGATTCTCTTCATGTGCCCCCATGGCGGGGTGTACTCTCTTTATGTGTCCCCAGGAGTGGGGTGTGGTTTGCTTCCTGTGCGCCCTAGCAGGGTGTATCGCTGCTTGCAATGTCCCCTGAGGCGGGGTATCCTTCTTCTTCAAATACCCCTAAGTTGGGGCGTATTCTTTATGGCTTCTATGCCCCCATAGCGGGGTGTGTTTCTTCTTCAAATACCCCTAAGATGGGGTGGACTCTTTTCTTCTTATACTCCCAAGACAAGATGTAGCTTCTTCAAATGCCCCTGAGCCGAGGCGTGTTCTTTACGGCTTCTATTCCCCCAGGCGAGATATATTTCTTCTTCAAATACCCCTAGGCCGGGGTGTATTCTTGCTGCTTCTCATGCTCCCGAGGCGGGATGTGACTTCTTCAAATGCCCTTAAGTCGGGGCGTATTCTTCATGACTTCTATGCCCCCTGGCGGGGTATGTTTCTTCTTCAAACGCCTCTAAGCTAGGGTGTGTTCTTATGCTTTTTGCGCCCCTCAGGGCGAGGTGCATTCCTCTCCATATGCCCCTAGCATGGGGTGTGCTTTTGTTTCTTATGCCTCCAGGCCGGGGTATGCTTCTTGGCCTCATATGCCGCCGAGGCGAGGTGTATGTTGCTTCATATGCCCCCGGGGCGGGGATGTATTCCGCTTCTAATGCCCCCCCATGGCGGGGTATGTTCTTGGCTTCTTATGCCCCCAAGGTGGGGTGTTTTTTGCTTCTTGTGCCCCCAGGCTGGGATGTATTCTGTTTCTAGTGCCCCCATAGTGGAGTGTATTGCTGCTTCCGATGCCCTCAAGGCGGGGGGTGTAATTCTTGCTTCTTATGCCCCCGAGGCGGGGTGAACTCTTCTTCTTTGCTTATGTGCTCCCATATCGGGGTGTATTCTTTTATTCATATGCTCCCCTAAGCCGGGGAATGTTGTTTGTTCTGCTTCAGATGCCCCCGCGGGGGGATATATGTTGCTTCATGGACTCCGAGCCTATGGTGTATTCCTTCTTCGAATGCCCCTGAGTCGGGGCGTATTCTTCTCTTCTTATGCTCTCAAGGCGGGATGTAGCTTCTTCAAATGCCCCTAAGTCGGGGAATATTCTTTATGGCTTTTATGCCCCCAGGCGGGGTATGTTTCTTTTTCAATTGTCCCTAGGACAGGGTGTACTCTTCTCTTTCTTATGCTCCCGAAGCGGGATGTAGCTTCTTCAAATGCCCCTAAGCCGGGGCATGTTCTTTATAGCTTCTAGGCCCTCGAGGCGAGGTATACTTCTTCTTCAAATACCCCCAAGACGGGGTTGTGATTCTCCCGCTTCCTCTGCCCCAGAGTGGGGTATACTTCTCTTTGTATTCCCCTAAAGCCAGGGTGTATTCTTTTCGCTTCATATGCCCCCAGGGTGGGATGCGCCTTCTGCTTCTCATGACCCCGGGATGGAGTGTATTCTCTTCATGTGCCCCCGGCACGAGGGTGTATCTTTGCTTTTTATGCCCCGAGGGGGATTCTTCTTCTTTTGCCCCGACACGCCGGGGAATGTTTGCTTCTTGTGCTCGAAAGTGGGGTGTGTTCTTGATGGCTCCTGTGCCCTCGTTGGTGGGGTGTATGCTTCTTCTTCAAATTCCCCTAAGGCGGGGTGTATTCTTTGTCGCTTCATGTACCCCTCAGTCGGGGTGAATTCTTTTCTTCTTACGCCCCCATGGCGGGGTATGTCTTTTTGCTTCATGTGCCCCCATATCGGGGTGTATTTCTCTTCTTCAAATGTCCCTAAGCCGGGGTGCAACTCTATTTCTTCTTATGTCCCAAGGTCAGGGCGGATTCTTCTTCAAATGCCCTGAAGCCGGGGTGTAGCTTTTGCTTTCTGCCCCTCAGTCGGGGTGGATTCTCTTCATGTGCCCCTGAAAATGGGGTGTATATCTTTTTTTTTTGCCTCTTATGGCCCCGTAGCAGGGTATATATCTTCTTCTTATCCCCCATGGCGGGGTATATGCATGCTCTCTTCGGGAGTGGTGGTCGTGCTTGGCCTCATTGCTATAAAGCATTCCCAACAGCGGACAGCCATTCACCAAGCTACAATTGTGGCTCGCTGGGTCATTTAACAGCCACTCGAGGGGCCGTCTTATGCCGGATGAAGGCAGTAGGAAGGAGGAACGAGCGGGGTCATTGCACCGCAGACTCGGAGCCTCCTAGAGTCGGGCGGGATGCCGGGTTTCTTCTTGCTCTTTTAGTCGGTGACGCTGGCCAACTTTTCTTCCTTTCTTCTGCCATTCTCTCTTTTTTTTTTCTCTTTTTTTTCTCTTTTTTTTTCTCTTCTTCTTGTATGATTGACCAGGGTGGAGGTGCAGGAGAGCGTTCACCCCCTCAGGGAGGGGATGAGTGGTTCGCTCCACCGCATCAACCCCACAATGGTAATCTTTGTTCAGCACGGGTCTCGACGGACGTGGCCGTACAACCCTCTCTTGCCAATTCTTTCTCTTTTTTTTACTTCTTTCTTTTCTCTTTTTCTTCTTTTCTTCTTTTCTTCTCTTTCTTTTTGAGGAAAACGGGGGTTTGATTTCCCCTCCCTTCTCTTCTCTCTCTTCTCCCCTTTTTTTTTTATAACAGCCCCCATGATTCTTGGAAGCTGCATATGCTTCGAAGCAGCGTCCTCGAGGCCACGAAGGCAGCTACACTGAGTTTGGCTTTTCTCCCCATAGGACTGGCGAAGACAGCACCTGCCATTCATGAAAGCAGGCAAACATCGTTAATTAGGAGGCCATGAGGCCCTAAATCCCGGCGAAGAGATGAAGGGTGGTTTAGGTCCCACCGGGCGTGCCAGACTTGTGGACGCACTTTTCGTTCGTTTATTAAGCTCATCTATTCGGGAATGGTTGATTCGTCTATTAAGTGCGTGGGCGTGCCAGTCACAAAGTGACAATTTATTCGGGCTCCGAAGAGCCCACGGTGCCCTCGATCTGACTCGGTCAGACGATTGTGTGGTTCGTGTCGGGACCAAAACCCGCCACTCCATAAAGGTCACGGCGTCATTTACATCCCCCATACGAGGGAACACCCTTGATTAATCGTCGGGATTCAGGGCCTCATGGCCAAGAAATCAATTGCATGGAAGGTCTATTACGAGGTATTGAAATCCTCGCGCGAGGGCGAGAAGAAAATCATTCGCGGTCATGTCAGTCGTGTACTGACCATTTAATGTTCGGACGAATGTCCGGCTCGAGAAGATCGCGGTTGTCGCGGGAAAACCGGAACACATGTATGCCGAGGTACGACAAATCTATTGTTCGGAAGAGCGGAGAACGTTCGGCTGAGCCTCGGTTAGAGCGGTCAAAAACCAGTAAATCTGTTGGCCCGGTGCAAGAGCAAGCTGCGACCATACTGCGGTGGGCCCCCCGCGGTCGAAACAAGACTTGCATGAGCGTCATTAATATATCTGATGCCAAGGGGCAACGGGGAATATCCCTTGAATCGGATGGAAAGCCCTGTGTCTAGGGAAGCAGATGTTCGAAACGTGTCGGTCATTCAGGAGACCGTTTAATGTTCAGACGGGTGTCCGGTATTGGAATATCATAGTCGTCACGGGAGGACCTGGAACATATGTATGCCGGGATACGGCACATATACTATTCCGAGACACTGAAAATATTCGGTTAAATCTCGGTTAGTGTAGCAGGAAACCAATGAAGGCCTGGTGCGAGATCGAGTCAGGACCATACCGGGGGCGCCTCCCGCGGTCCAAACGGGGCTTGCACAGACATTATTAATGTTTTCGGTGTCGGAGGGCAACGGGGAAGAGTCCCGGGACTAGATTCCAAAATCGAGAACGTGATCGAAGGGAGCGGGCTGTAGGCCGAGGATGTGGGTCAGACAACTACCATAGTCGGGACGGACCCGAGGTCCAAGCATAGCCCATGAAGGCCTTGTTGATATTCCCATGCAGAGGGTCCAGAGATGACGGGAGACATCTCGTTCTATTCAGATTTTGTCGGTCACTTGCGGACCGTTTGATATTCGGACAAGGGTCCATATTGAAGGTACGACGTAGACAGAAACAACCCTGTATAAATGTATGCCGAGTTCGTGGCAATTTCAATGAAAGGGGGGAACGAATCCCGATAGGGTGAATCTGATTTGGTGAGCTATCGGTCCAGAGCAATACCGGGTTACGACCACATCGGGGTGGGAGCCGTCGGCCATGTTGGTTGCTCACGGGTCTTTTCATGTTCAGACATAGGTCCGTAATAGAAACGCGGCGGAAATCGAGGTGAGCCCGTTCAAATGCCTGCCGAACGTGCGGCAATTTCCGTAGTGGCTCGGAAGGGATCCGGCCTGAGAAACGAGTCCGGTTTAATCGGAATGTCGGCCCGAGGCGAGGTCGGGTCATGGCCAGTTCGGGATCATTCCCGAGACTCAGACCCGACCTAGAAGGGCGGCATCGTTGTTCCTTCAGCACCGGGCCACGGGAGAGTCGGGGCTGCGATATAGATTTTTTCCATCTTCTTTATCTGGGATTTTTAGTCGTAAGATTTGGTGATGTTTATTCCCCTTTATGTATTAGTTCTGGAATAAACATTACCTTCTGATAATAATGTTGGTATTGGCTCATTACATGATCACGTGCAGGAGATTGGGGAAATCTTAGATCCAAAATTACTGGAATCTTCACTTAAGGAGTCAGCCTCTCTGTTTAATTTGGAGCAAAGATCTAATGATCATCAGGTTATGGAGACCAATGTATTGTCCGTTAGTGAAGGGGATGTTGCTCACTCCTCTTTGAATATTTCAGCTGGAAAAGATACAAATGTGGAACATCAACAACATTTTGCTGAACAAGGGATGTCTTTTTTTGACTCAAAGGCATCTAATGCTGTTGGTGAAATGGAGGATATCAATACTATGGATGTTACTGATTTACATCCAGTAGCTGATAGAGCACGGCTAGATAATGCGATTCTACAAATTAAATTGGTTGAAAAGGGGAATGAGTGTTTTAACAAGCCACCTGATGCAGGGATCATAACTATATCTAAAGCTAGATCTATGGAGGAAATCACTTGGGATCCCCAATGATTCAATCTATAGTATGCTGGAACATTCGGGGAGTTGGGAACTCTGGTTCCCGAAGAAGCTTAAAACAGACTGTGATGACTAACAAAGCCAGTCTAGTGGCCATCTCTGAACCTATGATTTCTTTTAGTAGAGCCTTTCAATTGGGAAGATACCTCAATCTCAGGGGCTATGCTGGCAATAATTCAGATGAATCCAAGATTTGGGTCTTCTGGCATGATAGCATTAACTTGGAAGTAATTGCTTCCTTCTCTCAGTATATTACTCTGGGGCAGAAAATTGATAATTCTTTTTGTACATATTATACTTTTGTATATGCTTCATGCAATCCTAGAATAAGACAGGAACTTTTCACAGAGCTTACAAGTTTTAGTGCCTCGGTGTCGGTTCCATGGCTAGTGGGGGGGACTTTAATTGTATAGCTAAATCATCTAAAAGGTGGGTGGAGACTCCCCAGCCCCTGCATCCATGTTGGATTTTAACTCCTTTTTCTGTTCTACTCGTTTGATTGATGCTGGTTTCCAAGGTCCAGGTATGACTTGGACTAATAATAGATCTGGTGCTGCAAATATCCGGGCCAGGCTAGATAGAATTTGTGTAAATAGTAACTACCTTGCTATGGCTTCTCATTTAATTGTCAAGCATTTATCTCGAGGCCCTTCTGATCATGCCCCTATTCTGGTTTCTTTGGACATCTTGCCAACTTGCCCTGGACGGTTTGTTTTCCAAAAAATGTGGTGCTCTCATGACTCCTTTAAGCAGTTGGTTTCTACTGTATGGCAGCAGACACAGATCAACCATCCAAATGCTATGGAAAGGTTATTCTATAAGCTGAAGGCAGTCAAGGAAGCTCTTAAAAAATGGAATAAAGAAGTTTTTGGGGATGTCTCCCTGAACAAAAGCCAAGCTGAAGCTGAGGTTGCTTACAAACAAAATCTATTTGACACTGATCCCTCCCCTATTAATAAAGAGAGTCTTTCTGCTGCTAATGCCAAACTGCTACAAGCCTTGTACAGAGAGGAACTCTTCTGGAATCAAAAATCAAGGATGGATTGGATAGATAGTGGCGACAGGAACACTTCCTTTTACCATGCTATTGCTCAGTGTAACAAAAGGAGAAATTTTATATCTAGACTCAAGGTCGGGAACCCTGCTGATTGGTGTGATGAGCAAGCTGTTTTGCAAACTCATGCAGTAGCATATTTTCAACAAATTCTTTCATCAGAAGAGCATATAATAGATCATTCCTTATTGAACTGCATTCCTCAGATTATAACTGAGGATCAAAACAAATGTCTTTGTGCTTTGCCAGATGTTAGCGAAATTCGCAATGCAGTCTGGACACTTAAAGGCTCTAGCTCTCCTGGGCCGGATGGCTTTACAGGTGAATTCTTTACCTCTGTTTGGGATATTGTGGGAAATGATGTGTCAGCAGCGGTATGTGCATTCTTTCAAGGATACCCCCTCCCTAGGGGTATTTCCTCCTCTATTATTACTTTAATCCCCAAGGTCCATGAACCCAAATCTTTCAATGATTTCAGACCTATCAGCTTATGCAATTTTGTTTACAAAATTATTACTCGGATTATTTCTGAAAGGATGGTTCCTTTACTGCCAAATCTTATTTCCTTGGAGCAAGGAGCTTTCGTGAAAGGAAGATACATTCTGGATAACATAGCTTTAGCCCGACAACTTATGGTGGATCTCAACAGGAAAGTGAGAGGCCATAATGTTATTTTTAAACTGGATATGGCTAAAGCCTATGATAGAATGGAGTGGGACTTCATTTTAGCAGTTCTGAAAAGAATGGGATTTAACTCCATATTCACTTCTTATATTGGCATGATCCTTTATAATAGTTGGTTCTCTGTTAGTTTCAATGGCATGGTAACTGGGTACTTTAAGTCTAGCAGAGGCATAAGGCAAGGAGATCCACTTGCCCCTTTTTTGTTCATTATAGCCTCGGAAGTTTTAAGTAGCGGCCTTTCTGCCTTATTTCAGTCAGGCCAGCTTAAAGGCTATAAAGGGCCGAGGCACTGTAAGCAGATTACCCACTTACTCTATGCTGATGATACCTTGGTTTTTCTGAATGCTAGTAGGCGCAATATTGAAGTTTTTAAACATTTTATCACCTGCTATGAAAACAGTTCAGGGCAAAAAGTCAACCCCACAAAAAGCAGTTTTATCTTATCTTCCAAGGCTCCGGATTCAATCAGACAATCCATTCGGTCTCTTACTGGATTTAAATGGCAGTCTGATGAATTGAATTACTTGGGTATTCCAGTCAAGAAAGGCAGGTATCTATGCTCTGATTTCCAATTCCTAATTGACAAGGTACAACTCAGGCTAGATGGATGGCAGTCTAAGTTGCTATCTGCAGCAGGAAGGGATGTGCTTATTGATTCTGTTCTACATAGTATTCCTGTTTACTTAGCTTCAGCTTGCTTTATACCCAGGAAGGTAATACATATTATTGAAAGCATGAGTGCTAATTTTTTCTGGCAAGGTTCTCGGAGACATTGGATAGCTTGGTCTACTATACAGAAGCCTAGGCTTGAGGGTGGTTTGGGCATCAAGGACCTGACAGCAGTTCAAATTGCCTTGGCTATTAAGATGCTGTGGAATATAGTACATGGGTCTTCTCTTTGGTCTGGTTATGCCAGATACAGGTTTATCAAAATACATTTTGCTAGCTGTTTGAAGCCTTTCCCTGCTGGTATGCCTATGGCAGTTTTCAGGCAAGCCAGGGATATCATTCTGCAACACAGCAGATGCTTCATTGGTAGTGGGGAGGGTACTGATTTTCTTAGGGATAATTGGACAGGGAATGGGCCTTTGTATTGTGGCAACAATTCAAATGAGGGTACAGGTCATCCTTTTATTTCTGTAAGAGAGGTACTGTTGAACCCAGAACATGAAGCCAGAAATGTCAATGGGTTTTCTCAACTCCCCCAAGTTCAGTTGACTAATGAATGTGATACATGGGTATGGACTGGAACTATTAAAGGTAATTTCACTGTTAAATCAGCATATAATATGATTAGGCCTAAAGGAGTAAAAAGGCCATCCTAGACCAAGTTATGGCATTCTTCCATTCCCCCAAGAGCTACTCTATTTACCTGGAAGCTTCTCCATCGAGCAGTCCCGGTCGACAGCAGGGTTATGGATTGTGGAATTAATAGGGTATCCATGTGTAACTGCTGTTCTCTTCCTAGCCAGGAGGAGCTTAATCATGTCTTTATCACTGGAGAATCTGCTACAGATTTATGGAGATGGCTTTATCCTCTGATTAATAACAGAGTATGGGCTAGTGATCAAATTACTATCCGGCTATGGAATCTTATTTCTGGTACAAATATGCAAATGGCTTTTAGTTTTATTGGATTCTTTGCAACTACTATGATGATATGGGAACTATGGAAATCCAGATGTGCTGCTAGATATGAAGGTGTGTCAGTTCATTGTGCTGCCATTAAACAGAAAATCCTAGGTTCAATCTCATTGGCTCTGAACAGGATAACTTTTCATAGGCCTATGTCTTCATATCATGCCAGAATTATAGCTGCTCATAATCTAACTCCTCGGATAGTTATCCAAAAGCCAATTCCTATTCTATGTAAATTTGCTATGCAAGGTTATACTTTACATCTTGATGGGGCTTCGAAAGGCAACCCCGGCAGGAGTGGGGGAGGTGGCTGTATAAGAGACTCAACAGGAAGCCTATTTCTTGCCTTTGCATTCAACTATGGTATTGGATATAGCCTTGTGGCCGAGACTAGAGCATTACATGATGGTCTAGCAGCCGCAAAGCAATGTGGAATTACCCTAGCAGCAATTTTTTCAGACTGTGCGGTTCTTGTGGAGGCAGCTAGGAAGGGTTTTCCCCCTAGCTGGATGACTCATCCTTGGTGGAAGAGAATAATGCTACTTTTGCAGGAGTTTGGTTGCCCGATCCAGCATATTTACAGGGAAGGGAATCAAATGGCTGACTCACTAGCATCCTATGCGTGTAATGCCTCCAGCAATTCTGTCTTTATTCAAGATAAAGATCTTCCATGGCTGGTTAGGGGTACTTTCAGGGTTGATAAAGCAAGATTGCCAGCCTTCCGCTTCTAGTTTCTTTTGGTTATACTTTGCACAGCTGTTTTTGTGCTTTGTCATGTGATACATAAGGGCCAATGTTATGGCTTCCTTTTGAAATTTTTTAGGGGTGAATACCCCAAAGACCATGTAGCTTTTGAGACAAAAAAGAATAAAAGCTAGGGCCCTGGAGTTGCCTGGGGGAGTGAGAACACTCTCCCTTTCTGAGGGGGGGGTGCACTTGATCAGGTTTAATCTCCAGATAGGCTAGTTCTTTGGTTAGAAAAAAAAATATGTATTAGTTCTGGATGATTTTTGTTTTATTTTTATTATTATGTTCTTCTTTTCTACTATTATTATTACTATTTCACATTTTTTTGTTTATTTCTTATGTATATTCAGATTTATTTATTTATCATAATTTTTATTAATTTATTATTATCAATATTATTATCATTATATATATTTTTGGAGAGAGAGTGGGCCGCTAGAGGGCTAAAAATGGTGTACCGCTGAAGGGTTAGGAGTGTGCCGCTGAGGGGCTAAAAGGGTGTACCGCTGAAGGGCTGAGGAGTGTGCCGCTGAAGGACTAAAAGTGTTAGTGCAGCAAGAGTGATATAGAAGGGGGGGAATGAATAGATCACTCCCAATTTGTAAAAACTTAGGCGAAAAATAAATTCTACTGCTTACGCCCCTCCTTAACCCGCACACAGAGAAATGCAAATACAGTCACCAAGCAAGGCAGTATAAGTAAATGAGAATGAAGAACTGATCACATGGAAGCAAAGAGACAAGCAGATGGAGAGCACAGATAACAACAGCAAACCACAGAGGAGGCACTCGGTTTTTAGGTGGTTCGATTGCAGTCCACAATCTACATCCACCCCTCACTCCAACTAGAATGAGGATTCCACTAGACAATGCTAGATCATTGCAGACTCAGTCTGTGAACAACATGCTGCCACACAGCTTGAACAACCAAGGGAAACAAATCCCTCAACCAAGCTCTGCTACCCACAGAACTTGACACCTGTTCCAGCTACCAGCTAGAACAGAACCGGAGACACCTCTCCCTTCCTCCACACACCGGAGGGAACCTGCTAATGACAACCTGTCACTAGCAACACCAGAGATCACCGATCTCTCTTCCTTTGCAACCCAGAGGGAAACTGGAGTAATACTCCCTTCCTCCACACACCGGAGGGGAACCAATTCGAATCAGAAGGATGAACAAAATGAAAAGAAAACAAAATAGGAACAAAGACAAACGAAGAAGCAGTCGGATCAGAAACCAATACAAATGTAGCTTCAAAGGAAGCAATTCATCAAACCATAGACACTGCTCTCTCTCTCTCTCGAACATACTCCTCTCGGATCTGGACACTATGGAACTCTTTGCTCTTTTTCCCTTTCTGGATCGTGCAGCCTCACACATATGCCTTCTGCTTTTTCTTTTCACGATCAAGCTTCTACTAAAGGACGAAGCTCCATATTTATAGCAGATATTGGCCGTGTGGCTGCCAGGTTCCCGCCCATGAACCTTTTGCCAGATCATTTGAATTTCGACCACATGGCAGCATCCTGACTAGGTTGCCATCCACGTGTCATGTTCCTGGTGTCTTGGATCACGTGCCAGGTGCCAACCTCGGATCACGTGCCCAATCATCAGCCTGAATCGCCTGCAGACAGATAGATGGAATGTATATACTTAGTTAGTTCAGGCTATTTAACACGAGTGTATATACTTCAGAAACATCAACTGAGTAAGTGTGTACAACGTGAGAGAGTGTATAGACTTAATGAATAAAGCGCATGTGAAGGCAGTGTATAGACTTAATGAATAAGCGCATGAATGGCAGTGTATAGACATGTGATGAACAATGCATGAACTAGCCTTGCCAATGTGTAGACTTTACATTACTCAGCCACTGTGTAGACTTCACGAAGCCTAACCAGTGTACAGGTTTGGAACGAGTGTGCTGTGAGCACTGAAGACTCAAGTTATAACAACAGAATGTATAGAGTTGTGGTCGGACAATCCCAATGTGTAGACTTGAAACAAGAGGCCAGTGTTCAGACTTTGAGGAAGCGATGTACTATTCGCAATGTACAGACTTGATAGTGTAAGACTCTTAATAAGACGGTGAACAGTGTATTGACTTGATGCCCAACGGTGATGTACATACTTTGACAAGCTTGAGCCAGTGTATAGACTATGCCAGAGTGAGACGATGCATGAGACGCTCGGCTATACAGACTTGCAAAGTTCTGAATGAGACGATCGGCTGTAGGACCGATGTACAGACTCTGAATGTAAAGGCAGGCTGTATAGACTTGAATCGCTTGAAGCGATGTACAGACTTGGTGAAGCTCAAGCAGTGTATGGACTTGTGAAGGCTTCATCGTTGTACAGACATGGAAGAACCACTGTGAATGTATAGACTTGAGTGAATGAAGCCGATGTACAGACTTGCCTAAGACGTAGTATGAGACGCTGGCTGAGACGGACGCTGTACAGACTTTGAAGAGCAGTTCAATGTATAGACTTGAAGCCCCTGAGCTAAGGTATAGACTTCACGAAGTACAGACTTCAAGCTTTGATCATTTGAGCAGAATGCAATGTACACACTTAGCGATGTATAGACTTGGCCAGGAAAGCGTAGGGAAATGTATGAGTGTATAGACTTGGCCAAGCATAGTAAAAGATGTAGAGTGTACACACTTGGTAAAACAAGGTTCAGTGTATAGACTTGGAGAAGCGAAACCGATGTACAGACTTTGAAGGATTTGAACGGGAGAGTGTATGGACTTGGTTCCTGTAGCAGTGTACAGAGTTGAAGGTATGAAGGCGATGTATGGACTTGGTGAACACTGCAATAGTAATCGGATGTATAGAGTTGAAGTTTAGACAAACCAGTGTATAGACATGAAGCTTGACAATCCAGTGTATAGAGTTGAAGCTTGGAAGGATGTATAGAGTTGAGCTGAACTGACTTTGGCAATGTGCAGACTTAAAATATTAAGACCAGTGTATAGACTTCAGTTAGATGGTGCCCGATGTACAGACTAGAAGAAGATATGCCAATGTACATACTTAATAGATCAAGCTGGTGAAGACTTTGGTACCCAAGCTATCAATGTTCTGATGCGTCGACCCACCCTTGCTGATGAGTCGACCCACTACTGTCCATATTAACCAAACAGTGTAGATAGATGAAATAATGAAACAGCATATGAACTGAATTCACTTAGGTGATGAACCAGCATAAATCTAGAGATAGAAGATTGATTTATAGTGTGAGACATCATCAAAACTATAGGGATGCAACAATCTTCCCCTTTTTGATGATGACAACACTATGAATCAAGCAATATCAAGGTTCAACAAGAGATTTATATCAGCTGCAACAAACATATTAAATTCAAGGCATGCTCATGCAGATGAATTATACAATCCCTACAACACACTCTCATCTCCCCCACAACTCATAGCCATATCTTCCCCGAAGCAACATGACTCCCCCAAAGCTCAAGACAAATCCAAGACTCACTGATATTGCAGAACTTCTCTCCCCCTTTGACATCAGCAAAAAGAAATACAGAATGTATGACAGTGCTGGAAACATGAAGAGTAAGGGCAGTAACGTCTTAGTGCAGAAGGTCACGAGTAGGTCTTAAGAGAATAAGTGAGTTTCTAATCTCAAGAGAAGATTCTTTATACTCCAGTACACAATAGAGAAGTAGAATGATAGACAAGTTTATCAGCATACATAGTGGATGATTTAGAGCAGGAGTTAACAAGTATGGCCAGATATAGCTGATCATTCAACTATCCCACAAGACAGCAAGAGACGAAATCAGAGAGGTGTTCTCAAGGTATTGAGGACAAGCAATCCATCAGTTGCATAACAACAAGGAATTTTTTTGTTGGAGATGATTTTCAAGAAGATCAATGAGTAAGTTGGTAGTTCACTCCTTTGACATTAGAGAGACACCTTGATTAGAGGCCTGAATCCCCAGTTACTCAGAGTGAGTACCTTATTACTTTCTTTTTTTTATTATTAAGGAACAGAGTTAGTAACTGTGACTTTTGACATGAGGAAACACCTTGATTAGAGGCCAGAGTCCCCAGTTACTCACCAGCAAGCCACCATTGCTCTGTCATCTCTTTCCATTCATTTTAAGCATTTGACACCTCATGACATGGGAGAAATATTCATTTCATTGATGAAGCTCCCAGTTTCTCAGTGATCAAAACAGAACATGTTTGTTCAGTTAAGCCCTTGAGTTAAAGAGATAGAATGATTGAAAATAATACCAAAAGGACTATTTCTTGAATTGAGTCTTGAAGTCTAGATTTCAAGTTGATTGGGTCAGATATCAAGACATACAGGTTTTGGCCTGAACCAGAATCAATGACAATGTAGGAAGATATATTTTATGCAATTAGTCCAGATCTCTGAAGGAGTACCAAAGAAAAGATTCTAACTGGATATTAGAGTCACTGACTTATAGACTTAAGAGATAAGTGACACTCTACTGTCTGAGAGAACCACACTAGATCAGTCATGCAAGACCAGCAAAGTTACACATCTGGACAGCCCTTTTGAATCTGTCAAAGAACTTCTCTTCTCACATTACAACTCAGCTCCCCCTAAGACATAGCATTCCTCAATAAAACAATCTAGCATCATCTCAAAGCTTCCCCTTACTCAAAGCATTCCTGAAAGCTAACCAGTAAGTATTCTGAACTCCCCCTTTAAATCAGCATGAAAGAAGGCTAAACATCAGACAAACACAACTCCCCCTCACAATAAGAATAGGCTTTATAATTAAGATAATTTGTATAAGCCTAATTCTCTTCTCAATGTGGTGAATTTTTCATTATCCAGAGGTTTTGTGAATATGTCAGCAATCTGATTATCTGTGCCTACATGAATCAGTTCAAAATTATTATTAGACACCTCATCTCTTATAAAATGGTGTCTTATCTCTATGTGTTTGGTTCGTGAATGTAAAATAGGATTTTTAGCAATATTGATGGCACTAGTATTATCACAATAAATTGGTGTGCACCCCAGGTCTACTTGGTAGTCCTGAAGCTGGTGTTTAATCCATATTACTTGTGTTCCACAACTCCCTGCAGTCACATATTCAACTTCTGCAGTGGAGAGGGCCACAGAATGTTGTTTCTTAGAGCCCCAAGACACTAAACACCCACCCAAAAATTCACAATGGCCACTAGTGCTTTTCCTGTCTAGTTTACAGCCTGCATAATCAGCATCTGTGTATGCTACTAAGTTAAGTGTGTGAGATGCAGGAAACCATAAACCAAGAGAATGAGTAGCTGACAAATATCTGAAGATTCTTTTAACTGTAGCTAAGTGTAATTCAGTAGGTCTAGACTGATACCTTGCACACATTCCTACACTGAATTGTATATCTGGTCTAGAGGCTGTCAAGTAAAGAAGTGATCCAATCATACCTCGATAAAGTTTGGCATTTACTTCTTTACCTGTCTCATCTGCATCCAATGAGGTATTGGTGCCCATGGGTGTTGTAATGTGCTTTAAGTTTTTCATACCAAACCTTTTGAACAGTTCCATTGTGTAATTGGTTTGGTTGATGAAGCACCGATCCTCTAGCTGCTGTACCTGCAATCCAAGAAAATATTTTAGTTCACCAACCAAGCTCATTTCGAATTCAGCAGACATTATGGTAGAAAATTCATCACATAGTTCATGCTTAGTTGATCCAAATACAATGTCATCTACATATACCTGAACTATGATGAGATCTCTGTTTATGCCCTTGGTGAATAAAGTTTGATCAACTTTACCTCTTTTGTAGCCTTTGCTGATCAGAAATTCAGACAATCTTTCATACCATGCTCTTGGAGCCTGCTTTAGACCATACAAGACTTTGTTTAACCTGAAAACTTGGTTAGGTTGAGGAGAGTATTGAAATCCAGGAGGTTGTTCAACAAAAACTTCTTCTTTAATGACTCCATTTAAAAAGGCACTTTTAACATCCATTTGTTGGAGTTTTATATTCTTTGAGCAAGCAAAGGCAAGCAACAATCTTATAACTTCCATCTTAGCAACAGGTGCATAGGATTCATCAAAGTCTACACCGAATTCCTGACAGTAGCCTTTGGCTACTAATCTGGCCTTATTCCTTGAGATAATTCCATCTTCATTCATCTTATTTTTGAACACCCACTTGGTTCCTATGATATTAATACCATCTGGTCTTGGGACAAGCTCCCAGACATTATTCCTTTCAAACTGACCTAATTCCTCACACATAGCATTGACCCAAGCTTGATCAGCCAAGGTCTCTTCTACTGTTTTGGGTTCAATTTGTGAGACTAAAGCAATTAAGTCATCATTATTCACATTTCTAAAATGAGACCTAGTCCGAAGAGGATCTTCAGGATTGCCTATGACTTTATCTAATGGATGATCTTTAAGAAATCTAATATTTGTTGAAGACTCACCTGTTTCTCTTGGCCCATCCTGATTGGGGGAATTTGTTTCTCCACTCGGCTGAGTCTTCTCTTCTTCCTGTTGGTCTTCTAGAAAATCCCCACCAAGATTGGAATCCCTGTCAAGATTTTCAACATTAGAAATATCTTTCTTTTCACTAAAAAGGATGTGTGGAGACTCTTCCACTTTCTGATCTGATATGTTAAATACCCTATATGCCCTTGACACTTCAGAGTAACCCAAGAATATTCCAGGTGTGCTTTTGGCTTCAAACTTGTCTAAATCTTTCTTATCATTGTTATGAATAAAACATTTTGCTCCAAAAATTCTGAAATGAAACAAGTTTGGTTTCTTACCGTTTAGAAGCTCATAGGGTGTTTTCTTGTGAATGGGTCTTACCATGGCCCTGTTGATTATGTAAGTTGCTGTATTGGCCGCTTCTGCCCAAAGCCTTCTAGATAATTTACTTTCAATCAACATGGTTCGGGCCATCTCCACCACAGTTCTATTTCTTCTCTCCACAATCCCATTCTGTTCAGGTGTCCTGGGAGAAGAAAACCTGTGAGTTAGTCCTTCTTTTTCACAAAGATCAGTAAACATGGAGTTTTCAAACTCACCTCCATGGTCAGATTGAATAGAACAGACCTTGTACTTCCCTTCTTGTTTGACCTTATTGAAAAACAGATTAAACTTTTGAAATGCATCACTCTTATTTGCTAAGAAAAATATCCATGAATATCTAGAGAAGTCATCTATGATGACATAGCCAAACTTGTTTCCATTAAGACTCTGAGTTCTAGTGGGACCGAAAAGGTCCATATGAAGAAGTTCCATTGGTCTAGAAGACAATGGCTCAGATCTTAATTTAAAGGAATTTCTGGTCTGTTTGCCTAGAGCACAGGCATCACATGCTTTTGATATTGAGTTGAATTTAATTCTAGGCATGCCTCTAACTAAATCATGCTTGACCAATTTATTTAAAGTTGTAAAGCTAGCATGACCTAGACGTCTATGCCATTCAAAAGCATCATTTTCAGAGTTGGCAGATAAGCAAATAGTAGATTCAGATTTCTCATCTAAGTCTACAATGTAGACATTATTAATCCTGTTGGCTACAAATTTAACCATATCAAGATTTGTTTCAAGGATTTTGCATGAACTATCATCAAATACAACCCTGTGACCCCTGTCACATAACTGACTAATGCTAATCAGGTTGTGTTGAAGCCCTTCCACAAGTAAGACTTTTTCAATGGAGTTTGTGGAAGACTTACCTACTGTACCAACTCCAATTATTTTACCTTTGTTCTTTCCTCCAAACTTGACCAGACCCCCTGGCTTCATCTCTATCTTGCTAAACTTGGATCGGTCTCCTGTCATATGCCTGGAGCAGCCACTGTCGAGGTACCACTTGTTGTCTTCAGCTGCCAGGCCGACCTACACAAATACATCAAGCAGAGTGATTTGGAACCCAAGATGAGTTGGGTCCAAGGACATTGTTCAAATCTCTGATCAAGTGTTTAGGTATTCAGATTTGCTTCAGCATGGTTTTCTCTGGCACCTTCCTTTCTGGTTTATTAAAGTTGAATCCAGCTGGACTGGAGAAGTGAGTTCTATTCCATTCATTAGTCTTCCTATTCCTAGGAAATTTCCTGTAAGCTTGTTGATTAACATATTTTTGACCATGAAAGTTATTTCTCCAGTAGGTCCTGTTTGGACCCATCTGATTATTGTAATTCCAGCTCTTATTCTGATTCACTTTCTTGGTCCATCTACCATTTGTGTTCTGGTGAGTGGGCTTAGTGTTATTCTTCATAAAATTCATTCCCATCTTAAATGGTTGTCCAGTACTGGTTTCTGTGTTTTCTTTAGGACTTTGAATTTCCTTAGAGCTGTTTGAGCTGGGTGGTGTGTCCAGCTTCTCTTTTCCCTTCTCTGGGCAGAAGGTGATGGTCTTGAATTGCAAGGGTCTCTTGTTGGTTGGGTCATAGCCTAGACCCTCCTTATTGAAATTGACCCTAGTCCCTAGTATAGCATCTAAACTAGTCTTTCCTTGGACAAACTTTTCTAAGACTTTATGTTTGTCTTCCAGCTCCTTTTGAAGGGACTCAGAATTTTTTAGGAGTTCAGCATTTACTTTCTTCACAGCTTCATATTTCTCTGAGTTCACTCTAATTTCATTCATGCTTTCTTCAATTTTAGTTTTGAATTCATTGAGCTGTTTTTGACTCTCTTGAGTTTCTCCCTTGAGCTTATCATTTTCTTTCCTTAGTGAGGTCATTTCTTCTAGTTGTTCTTTTAGCTTCTCATTTTCCTCACAGACCAGAGTTTGTTCTTCAACATTTGTGTTAAATTTTCTTTTCAAAACTCTGTGCTCTTTACTAAGAGAATTAAATTTATCTAACAATTCACCATAAGCATCCTCCCAGTCATCAATTGAGAAATTTTCAAAAATATTTATTACCTCCTCTTCACTGTTTGCCATAAGGCAAATTCCATCTTCATATTCTTCTGAGGAAGCGTCTTCGGGGTCTTCTTCTTCCTCGCTCCATGTGCAGACCATCGCCTGTGGCTTCTTCTTCTTCTGCACCTTTATGTTTTTCTTCTGAAGATAGGGACCCTTCTTCTGGAGGTCTGGGTATTCGCCTTTCATATGTCCCTGCTTGTTACAATTAAAACAAGTCAGTCTCTTAGGATTTCTATCCCTGTAACTAGTAAATTCAGCACTCTTGTTGAAAGAGTGTGGCTTCTTCTTCCTAAAGGTCTTTCCCTTTTTCTTCAAAAATTTTCTGAACTGTCTAGTGAGCATTGCCTGCTCCTCCTGGTCGAGATTTGACAAACCTTCAAGCTCGGACTCGGACTCGGGGCTACTGCTGCTGCTCCCGCTGTTGCTACCCTTGTTGCGGGATGCCCTTAGAGCCACATTTTTACCCTTCCTCTCACTTCCTTCTCCACCTCCTTGGAAATTCATCTCATAGGTCATAAGGGATCCTATGAGTTCATTCACAGTCAAGATAGTCAGATCTTTTGACTCCTCAATCACAATGGCCTTAGTGTGCCATGCCGAGGATAAAGATCTAAGGATTTTCCTGACTACATCTACCTCAGCAAGATCCTTCCCTAGCCCTTTAAGTGTGTTTGTGATCAAAGACAACCTGGCATACATTTCAGTTATATTCTCATCTGCATTCATCTTAAACATTTCATACTTAGAAGTGTAGAGGTTTACCTTCGAGGCTTTCACTTGAGCTGTACCTTCGTAGATCAATTGCAGCTCATCCCACATTCGCTTGGCAGTCTTGTAGGCAGATATACGGGCATACTCCTCTGGATGAACAGCACACTGGATGATGTTCAGCGCCGTCCAGTTGAGTGAAGAGAGCTTGACATGGTCATCTGTCCAAGCGTCCTCGTTTGGTGGTAGATCATATGGCCCCACCGTAATTACTATCCACAGTTTATGGCTCTGAGCCCTGATAAACACTTCCATCCCGCTCTTCCAAAATAGATAGTTACTACCATCAAAATACGGAGGGCGACTAATGGATTGACCTTCGGCCATGAAGGTTCTAGGACCACTAGCATTTCCTTGACCGTTCGTCCACATGGCGTAAACCTGCTCTGATACCAATTGTTAGCGCAGCAAGAGTGATATAGAAGGGGGGGGGATGAATAGATGACTCCCAATTTGTAAAAACTTAGGCGGAAAATAAATTCTACTGCTTACGCCCCTCCTTAACCCGCACACAGAGAAATGCAAATACAGTCACCAAGCAAGGCAGTATAAGTAAATGAGAATGAAGAACTAATCACATGGAAGCAAAGAGACAAGCAGATGGAGAGTGCAGATAACAACAGCAAACCACAGAGGAGGCACTCGGTTTTTAGGTGGTTCGATTGCAGTCCGCAATCTACATCCACCCCTCACTCCAACTAGAATGAGGATTCCACTAGACAATGCTAGATCACTGCAGACTCAGTCTGCGAACAACATGCTGCCACACAGCTTGAACAACCAAGGGAAACAAATCCCTCAACCAAGCTCTACTACCCACAGAACTTGACACCTGTTCCAGCTACCAGCTAGAACAGAACCGGAGACACCTCTCCCTTCCTCCACACACCGGAGGGAACCTGCTAATGACAACCTGTCACTAGCAACACCAGAGATCACCGATCTCTCTTCCTCTGCAACCCAGAGGGAAACTGGAGTAATACTCCCTTCCTCCACACACCGGAGGGGAACCAATTCGAATCAGAAGGATGAACAAAATGAAAAGAAAACAAAATAGGAACAAAGACAAACGAAGAAGCAGTCGGTTCAGAAACCAATACAAATGTAGCTTCAAAGGAAGCAATTCATCAAACCACAGACACTGCTCTCTCTCTCGAACATACTCCTCTCGGATCTGGACACTATGGAACTCTTTGCTCTTTTTCCCTTTCTGGATCGTGCAGCCTCACACATATGCCTTCTGCCTTTTCTTTTCACGATCAAGCTTCTACTGAAGGACGAAGCTCCATATTTATAGCAGATATTGGGCGTGTGGCTGCCAAGTTCCCGCCCATGAACTTTTTGCCAGATCATTTGAATTTTGACCACATGGCAGCATCCTGACTAGGTTGCCATCCACGTGTCATGTTCCTGGTGTCTTGGATCACGTGCCAGGTGCCAACCTCGGATCACGTGCCCAATCATCAGCCTGAATCGCCTGCAGACAGACAGATGGAATGTATATACTTAGTTAGTTCAGGCTATTTAACACGAGTGTATATACTTCAGAAACATCAACTGAGTAAGTGTGTACAACGTGAGAGAGTGTATAGACTTAATGAATAAAGCGCATGTGAAGGTAGTGTATAGACTTAATGAATAAGCGCATGAATGGCAGTGTATAGACATGTGATGAACAATGCATGAACTAGCCTTGCCAATGTGTAGACTTTACATTGCTCAGCCACTGTGTAGACTTCACGAAGCCTAACCAGTGTACAGGTTTGGAACGAGTGTGCTGTGAGCACTGAAGACTCAAGTTATAACAACAGAATGTATAGAGTTGTGGTCGGACAATCCCAATGTGTAGACTTGAAACAAGAGGCCAGTGTTCAGACTTTGAGGAAGTGATGTACTGTTCGCAATGTACAGACTTGATAGTGTAAGACTCTTAATAAGACGGTGAACAGTGTATTGACTTGATGCCCAACGGTGATGTACAGACTTTGACAAGCTTGAGCCAGTGTATAGACTATGCCAGAGTGAGACGATGCATGAGACGCTCGGCTGTACAGACTTGCAAAGTTCTGAATGAGACGATCGGCTGTAGGACCGATGTACAGACTCTGAATGTAAAGGCAGGCTGTATAGACTTGAATCGCTTGAAGCGATGTACAGACTTGGTGAAGCTCAAGCAGTGTATGGACTTGTGAAGGCTTCAGCGTTGTACAGACATGGAAGAACCACTGTGAATGTATAGACTTGAGTGAATGAAGCCGATGTACAGACTTGCCTAAGACGCAGCATGAGACGCTGGCTGAGACGGACGCTGTACAGACTTTGAAGAGTAGTTCAATGTATAGACTTGAAGCCCCTGAGCTAAGGTATAGACTTCACGAAGTACAGACTTTGAGCTTTGATCATTTGAGTAGAATGCAATGTACACACTTAGCGATGTATAGACTTGGCCAGGAAAGCGTAGGGAAATGTATGAGTGTATAGACTTGGCCAAGCGTAGTAAAAGATGTGGAGTGTACACACTTGGTAAAACAAGGTTCAGTGTATAGACTTGGAGAAGCGAAACCGATGTACAGACTTTGAAGGATTTGAACGGGAGAGTGTATGGACATGGTTCCTGTAGCAGTGTACAGAGTTGAAGGTATGAAGGCGATGTATGGACTTGGTGAACAATGCAATAGTAATCGGATGTATAGAATTGAAGTTTAGACAAACCAGTGTATAGACATAAAGCTTGACAATCCAGTGTATAGAGTTGAAGCTTGGAAGGATGTATAGAGTTGAGCTGAACTGACTTTGGCAATGTGCAGACTTAAAATATTAAGACCAGTGTATAGACTTCAGTTAGAAGGTGCCCGATGTACAGACTAGAAGAAGATATGCCAATGTACAAACTTAATAGATCAAGCTGGTGAAGACTTTGGTACCCAAGCTATCAATGTTCTGATGCGTCGACCCACCCTTGTTGATGAGTCGACCCACTACTGTCCATATTAACCAAACAGTGTAGATAGATGAAATAATGAAACAGCATATGAACTGAATTCACTTAGGTGATGAACCAGCATAAATCTAGAGATAGAAGATTGATTTATAGTGTGAGACATCATCAAAACCATAGGGATGCAACAAAAAGGGTGTACCGCTGAAGGGCTGAGGAGTGTACCGCTGAAGGGCTAAAAGGGTGTACCGCTGAAGGGCTAGGGAGTGTGCCGCTGAAGGGATAAAAGGGTGTACCGCTGAAGGGCTAGGTTGTAAATACCGATGAGGGCCCACTCTCCCTCTAGTTCTTTTAAGGCTTTTCTTTTCTTCTTTTCTTTGGTTTTATTAAGTTTGCATGGGTTTCTTCTTTTCTTCTTTTGATTAGTTTCATTATTTCTCCCATGAGGACGAATGTTCAAGTTGTTTAGTTGTCGTTCGATTTGGCTCTCTTTGTATTGATTGTGGTTCCCTTGTCTTGGTTAAAGTGTTTTACCATTGTTCTTTTCATTTGTTTGTTGCCTTCTTTTTGCCTTTTAATTCGTTATTGCCCCATTTGTTTGTTGCTTCCCTTTGTCCTTCTAGTACGTTATTGTTTCTAACAAAAATTCGACAGCATCTCCCCTTGACCCGAGCGTAAGGGAGATACTGGGAACGCGCCCACATGGAGTGGCGGAACCCGACAACTGGAGGTGGGCGCCCGAGAGCGACAACACCTTAACAAAACCTCGGAAAACTCGGAGGAAACGACGGACGGGAAACCTCTCCAAGGCTGGCCGGGAGTGCACCGGGCAAGAAGGAGGGGTTGGGGACTGATGTGTCGGGCAAGGAAGGCACGAGAGGGCGTGCCGGGCTGGGGGAGGCCAGAGTGTGCCGGTGAAGGCCTGCCTGGGGCGTACCATCGAAGGCCTATAGAGGGTGTACCGGGCAAAGGCCAAGGGGGACCGTGCCGGCGAGCGGGTGAGCCAAAGGCGTGCCGCTGGAGGCACATGGAGGGTATGCCGGGCGAAGAACCAAAGGGCAGTGTGCCGGCCAATGGGGGGTGTACCGGCCAGGAAGCTGTGCCGGGCTGGGGGCATGGGTTGTGCCGGGGAAGGCTCCCAAGGGTTGGGCCGGTGAACGGGGGCCAAGGTGTGCCGCTGGGGGTTCAACGTATGTCGGGTTGGTGGAACCACAGTGCACCGGGCAAGGGGGAAGGCTGGGCATGCCGGCCAGAAGGGCTAAGGGTGGACCGGGGATGCTGGTTGGCTAGGCCGAAGGAAATCTTGGCAGGAGGGAGAGAGACTCAAGGGGCCTCAGGATTGAAGCGTTGGGCTTGGATGTCCAAGGAGAAACGGAAGGGCGTCTCCCTTTAAGCAAATGAGCAGAGGTTGCAGCGGGGAGGGGAAGGGCAGCAGGCCCTCTCCCCCCTTTTCTTCTTCTCTTCTTTCTCTTCTTTTTCTTCTTCTCTTCAGGCGGTGGCGGCAGGTGGAGCGGCAGCACTCTCCCCTCTCTTCCTTTCCTCTCTCTTCGCACAGACGGCGGCGATGGGGGGGAGCGGCGAGCCCTCTCCCCTCTCTTCCTCTCTTCCCTCTTCTTCTCTTCTCCTTCTTCTCCTTTTTTTCTCTTTCTCTTTTTCTCTTCTCCTCTTTTCTCTTTCTCTTCTTCTCCATGTGCGGATGACGGAGGACGGAGCAGCAGGGGGGCAGAGCCTCCCCTCCTCTTCTTCTTCTCTTCTTCTCTTTTCTTCTCTTCTGCGTGTGTCTGTCTGTGTCTGTCTGCCTCTCCCATCCTCTTTGGTTCGCAGGAGAAGAAGGGCATTTATACCCCAATCGCGGGAGCATCCGAAGGCGGGAGCGTCCATGGCCGGAACGTGCAGCATTGAATGGGATTTGATTTGGGCTGTCCTTGGTGGCAGGGAATAGCCTGCGTGCCTTCACGAGGAGGCGACACATCAGCTGGCCCATTGCGCGCCAAGAATCTATAGGGGATGGCGTTTTGATTTGATCTGCAGGAGCGTGTCACTGAGGAGCCAACGAGTTGCACCGTCGGAGGGCTGCCGGAGCGTGCCGCTGAAAGGCCTGGCAAGCATGCCGTTGAAGGGGCTGACAAGCGTGCCATTGAAGGCTCGCCATGGTGTGCCGCTGGGGGCTCCCAGGGGGTGTGCCGCTGGGGCTCCCTGGGGGCGTGCCGCTGGGTGCCTGGGGGGTGTGCCGCTGGGCGGCCTGGGGGGCGTACCGCTGGGCGCCTGGGGGGTGTGTGCCGCTGGGCGACCTGGGGGGCGTGCTGCTGGGCGCCTGGGGGGGTGTGTGCCGCTGGGGCTCCCTGGGGGTGTGCCGCTGGGGCTCTCCAGGGCATGCCGGTGGGGCTGACTTGAGCCCGTTTTGAGCACGAGTTATGGTTCATTTGATTTTCTTCGGGGGCCACGGATTGTGAGCTTCCCGGGGGTTGGTTTCTCTTTGCTGTCGTGACTCCTGGGACGGCTTCGCGGCAGTGTGCATATTTGGGGAGTCCGGATGACCAGTCCCTCTGGGGTTTCTTCACTTGGTGCCGTTGTTGGTGCTGGGCTGTGTAGGATATCTGGGTTTGCAATTTTTGGTGTCCACAGGCCTCCACGACTGTTGCAAGTATAATAGAAGTAGTTCATCGACAATACCATAATTAAGAAACTATTTAATTAAAAATTGGAGACACAAATTGAGACTTAATCAAAAAGTGTTTGTATCGGCCAGTAGTGGCAGTCGCGGCGGTGGCAGTGTGCCCTGCCCTATAAGAATTGAATGTCATAAGCAAAGCATATAACACATATTCTATGGTTCAACAAGTAATTATTACACGTAATTAATATAATGTTCATCCTCTACCTTACTAACAGTTGAGTGGTGGCTCAATTACGGTACAAGCGCACCGACATTAAGGAAGATTGTAATGAAAGTTCTATCCCAAATATCCTCCTCGAGTGGGTGTGAGCAAAATTGGTCAACAATCTCCTTCTTACACACCAAACTCAGGAAAAGGCTAACATATAGAAGAAGCTAAAGGTTAAGCATCCGTAGATGGATGCAAGGAGAGGACATAGAGACTATGACCCAACAGATATTGTGTACTTGTGAGATGATGATGACTCTATAGTTTCATGAGGTGTAAGAACAACAACCAAGAGTGGTGAGGTTGAACTTGATGATCGAGGAGGCCAAAAAGTCCCATTTAGAGTCATTTTAAAGCGCGAGACGTGTTAATTAGGGATTTTTAGATTTCAACCCTTAACTCTTAAGATTGATCTTATTTATGATTAACCACTCAAAATCTAATATTTATTTTTAAACTCTCCGAGCTACATATTTATTTAATAGATGCTCTTATTAAATGTTTTTTCAAAAACTTGAAAGAACTATTCTTAATTTCTGATATACTAATCAAATAACATGAGATTTGTGAGTTATGGATAAATATCATAAAGATAAAAGTTAATCTCAAAATGTGATACATGAGAGGGGTTGATTTTTCCTTTGGAAAACATTTAAAAGTTAATCTCGAAATGTGATACATGGGAGGGGTTGATTTTTCCTTTGGAAAACATTTACAAGTGTAAAATCTTAAGTTTTCAACGATGGAGAATTATATGATTTTATAGAATTGATCACTTGTATCTCTCAACTCACATATGTAGAACTTGAACCTATGAACATGGTTTGCCTACTTGCACTATACCAGTGCGAGTCGGTCTTGCCTAACGATAGGGGCTTCCTCTGAATAAGTTAGAATCGAGATGATAACAAATCAGGTATAATTTTTTTATATATATGTATATATATACATGTGTATTATGAATGTGTTTATAGACACATAAACCCAATATAAGTATTGTTATCTGAGTTTTATGAGAAAAATATGCTTCATTTTCAAGTTACTGAATAGAGAAGCATTAATTAGCACACTCTCAGAAATATTTCATTTTAAATTTTCTTTTTAACTGCAAGGATATTGGGCAAGCAAGGGATGGAACAAATTCTGGGAGGAAACTGTTACCTGATGGTGAGGTCCAAAGTTCTTTGAAGCAAGAGGTATGTGGCTAAGCTTCAGCTCAACTAGGTTCTAGGCATTTGGAGTTTATCAAGTCAACTGGTTGATTCTCACTTTAGACTGAGGCTAATACATGATAATTATCAAATTTTCTTGACTGGTTAATGGTCAATGCGTAATGACTACAAGATGGGTTGCATTTTGTGAATGCATTTTGTGATTTCCAAAAATAATATAGTACACAGTTGGATGTTGACTGTTGTCTCTGTAGCCCAAAGTTACATGACTATCCAATGTCCTCCATTATTCCATGATTAGTTAGCTTCTGCTTCTTGTCTTGTTTCTGATGGGGATATCACTAATGTCTATCTATCCCTTTAACTAAACTCAGGCAGTAGATCATAAAAAGTTTCCCCAAAATTGACAAATACCTTGCTGTGGTTTCAGCCTACGAAGGAATTGAAAGGGACATTGCATTTTGTGATGAACAACAAATTGATAATCACTTTTTTATATCTAAGCTCATGAAAGTGACATTTCTGCTTTTCTCTGTTCTGATTTGTAACCGCTTATGCACATAATGAACCAAATAGCACATTATAGGAGATTAGCCTAGCAGAATATCTCGGTACAAGTATTGCAGATCATGTTCCTGATACACCCAATTAGCTCTCTGTTAAAGTCATGGGTTCAATCTATTGTAAACTAGCAGATTCACCTCTGGTGTACCCTGGGCTCTCATCTTCTACTTCATCGTTCTCTTCTATGGGAGCATTTCCCCTCAGTATCACGGTGATATTTAGAGTCCTGGCCGCGGAGAAGAGTCTTCTTTGGAGTCATGGCTTGATAATCCTGAACCTCTTTTACATTTTGCACTTTGTTCAGGAAGCCACTCTGATCTAGTGGTACAACTTCAAAACTGATTTTTCTTTAATCTTCTCCTCCTCAACATGAGCCATTCTGGTCTAGCTGCTTTCTCATTTACAACCCATCCATGTTTTCTTATATGGCCCTCCATATCACATAAGACTACATCAGTGTTATTGCTATATAATGCGCTCTCCTTGGAAGCTAACCATTAGATTTGTACAGGTACTTGTATGCACACCCAAGAGAGTCTTACAAGAGCTGGAGAAGATCAGGGGAGAGTACATCCGGGCAGCCATCAGTATACGCAGGGAGCAGTAGATACTTCTTGCGAAGATTATACCAAGGAAGCACCTACGTCACAGTGGGTCCAGTGAGGTGAAGCAACCATCCGGCATTCAAAAGCAAGTGTTAGGATTTTCATTGTAACGTGCCTATATTGGAATCCGAAAGAAGATCTGAATTTCTCCAAAACTTCTGATTTTCAATGTAACATGTGCTTACTATCTGGATCCGAATTACTCAAAATGTTTGGATGCAAATCTAGTGGTGTGTGCTATGTGGATCCGAAAATAGAATCATTGGATCTGAAACTTTTGGATCCAAATATATGAATTTTAATCTCCCTATCTCATTAATTATAAAAAATATATATTATGATTTTCGAGTTAGACTCGGATCCAAAAATTTAACTTCGGATTCGAGTCAGATCCGAATCTATAATGATGTTTCGTTTTGGATCTGGGTCATATCCGGATTTTAGAATATCGGATCCGGATCACAAAGGATCCGATCTGAATCAGATTCATTTACACCCCGACCTACTTGCACTGTACCAGTGAGAGTCGGCCATGCCGAATGATATTGGCAAAAAATCAGTACATCAAGTCATCGATCCGGCCCAAGCCCTTCCATTGCGTTTGGTGGCAACGTCAGCAAACCATGGCCGTCACATGTACTCTTTACGATGGAGGAGAGATTAACCAGCCAGCCCTACACCATTTGCCACCACATGCCCCTCTCCAGCACTAACCACTGCTCCAGCGAACATTGTTGTTGCCATCATCGACGCCTACCGGCAACCTTCGTTCCACCTCCAGCAACCGCAACCTCTGTTATTGGTAGCGGTGATAGGCTCTGATCAGACGCCTTCTAAGATGGATTAGCGATATATTCTATCCGTTGCCAATGCACCTTTTTCTTGTAGTGTCCAACGATGTCAAATGGGGGGGAAAAAGTTAATGGAAGCGTGCAGGTGAAATACTCCCGAAAATACGATGGTACATTTCATTTTTACGACGGTTATTAATCCAAGAGATTTGATCAGAGAGTTTTTTCATAATATCAATTCTTTTTTAGAGATTTAAAACTAAAAAACCCTTTAATATTTTTTAAAGGTGTATGACCAAAAGCAATATTAACCACTGTGCGGGGTATACATGATGAGCTAGTGACCGTAGTGTAAAGCAAGGTTTGCCGACTCGGCCGACCCGGTCTCGGCGCGGGACGGGTCGGGTCGGGCGGGTCGCATAGCGACCCGATCCGCCCCTCTCGAGTCTCGACGTGATTTTTTGAGAATTTTTTTTTAAAATTTTTAATAAATTAATTTTGAAAGATTAAATGTTATATATATTTAAAAATATTAGAATGTAGAGTTTATTTATGATAATAGATCCATGCTAGATTATACATAATAAATTATATAAAAATTACATATTACACTGCTTAATTAAACATCCTATTATATATAATACATAAAAATTTATTTCAATTACTAAATATGTAAAAGGAAACAGTGATATAATAATGGCATTCATTCATGAAGTATAAAATACAAAAACTCACTAATCCTCGTCCATGTGTGAAGCCCGAATCCCAAAACTCACTCATCCTCCTCATCTGTGTAACCCGAATCTCAAAACTCACTAATCCTCATCATCAGTGAAGCCCGAATCCCAAAACTCATCATCAGATACATGAGACTGATCACCCGTATAATCTAACTCTATCCTAGTAGGTGGAGGTACATGTGGGTGGGACTGAAAATATGTAACCATCTGCACAAATGATGGGTCGTGTGCTGCGGTGGAGGGTACATGAAAATCTGTAAAAAAAAGTCCTCACTACATCTATAGCTTCAATTCTATCATGTGCGACTGGTGCTGGTGCTGGTGCTGGTGCTGCTCGAACTCTGGACGTGGAGGAAGATCCTGCTCCGCCCTGTGCTCGTGGTGGAGGTACCCGGGACGTAGAAGAAGATGTCCTCGGTGTGCTACGAGAACCGTATCTATCCTGTAACTGTGTCCGAAAGGAATGTCGAACATCTCCCGGAACTCGGTCGCATGCACGAACATCGCGTCCCACTCTCGCAAGGTGCTCCGCAAACCTGTGTATGCCGGTGACGCGATGTTCGCAGTATCTACAGTGCACATGTCCATCACCCTCAACAGAGTATCCATGCTCCCACGCAGGGTGACGCCGTCCGTCCATGATGACCTGCAAATGATGTAAAAGTTTACATTAGTGATTTCAATGACAAGTACAGAACTTTATATATGAAGAAATCTGTAATTAATTATTAGTTAGTTATAAATGTAACCAAATGATACATACTAATAAAGACTATGGACCCAAACTGGGCCAGTGCCCATCTCCAAACAATCTGACATTAAATGTGGTCCGCAGATAGGACAGATAGTCTTCATAGCGCATTGAACCTGAATAGTTCTCCCAGTACATGCGTACGTAGTATTCATACTCCTGCGAACCTTGTGCGTACACGACCTCTACTGACGTAGCTGTGGCATAAGGATATGGATACGATGGGAAAAATGAACTACTGTTATCTGAGTCGCCATGATACATCGGCTGCTGCGGCCATGACCGTCCATACGAGCTTCCAGATCCCTGGGAGTCATGTGTGCTCATCCTCTCAAAATCAGACAACATGCCTTGATAGCTTGTACTGTCTGCAACCGAACTTCCATAGTAGGGATCCCAATGATCAGCTGCCCGTCTCGTCCCTGCGGGTGGAGCACCGTGGTCCTCATCTTGCGTGGCATGTGTGAAGTGCTGCTCCTCTGTCCTTGCGCCATGTTGACGGCCCCCACGACCTCTACTATGACCACTGATGTACTCTCTACCACCAGCACTAGTATTCTGACGAGGACTCCGTTGGTCACCTTGAGAACCACCACCTCCATGGGATGAAGACCCTGTGGGTGTACTATCAGCATCGGAGTCATGACTCCCACTAATGCGGGGCTCAACAGAGGGCTCGGGAGTGTCGTCATCTGCATTGGGATCTAATGTCTCCATGTCTGCAATATCTATCGGATTTAATGGTGGTCCCTTGTCCTTCTTGCTGGTGAATAATGTGGTCCATGATGATTTTTTCTTCTGTGGAGCAGGGGGCGGCATACATGCTGCATGTTGTGTCCCTCTAGATGCCTGAGAAGCAGAAGCCTGCTTAGATAATTTTTCAATTTACTTTCTATTGTGTAAGTCTGTACGTATACCTGAGAAGACTGATTGGGTGCCTTAGCCTTAGATGTTGAGCGTCGGGGCGCAGCAGACTGAGATGGTTGTTTCGATGCTACCGAAGACTACACAATTGAAAGAAGAATATATTCAATTACCAATGAATTATATATTAACAAATGTAGAAATGACAATATAATTTCACCTCTCTAAATGAGGAACTCCCCCTAGCCTCTCTTGAAGTGGATAACCTTCTTAGTTCCGCAGATATTGAATGCCGCGGTGCAGCAACTCGGGACCACTGTTCTCCCGCAATGTTGTCATTTGTCGGACCGACCTGCAATATATTTCTTACATCATCATACATCAATCTATGACTACGCTATCTAATGAAATTTACGATTCGATTTTTATGTATTAATTCACCTGAGGTGGCGCTTGACGCTCAAAAATTGGAGGTTGTATCAATCGCTCCCATGCTGTATCATCGTACGCATACGATGTGTCTCCACCACCAATGACGAGGTCTTCATCTAAATTAACTTCATCATCACGTCCCGTTGCTGACTCGTCACCACCCAAATGCACATGGGTGTCATCTCCCTCCCCCACTGCCTCTTGTACAGCCGATGCGAGAAAAGTATTAGGCCGTGGTGTCTCGCCAGGTTCTTCACCCTCCTCGTCCAATTCTGCCTCACCACGCTTGTTGTGGCTCTTGCAACCCATGCTACCATAGGGTCATCATCGTCTCGCAAGTACACAGCATCCGTTGGGTCGTAATCTCCCTCTCCTCTCCTTGTATCCATTTGTACATGCCGGACCTTTAGCCTCATGTTGTAATGAACATACACCATTTTGTCTAGCCTGCGGTGTGTTATCCTATTCCTCAGCTTAGTATGCAAGAAGGAGAACGTCGACCAATTCCGCTCACACCCACTCGACGAGGATGTTTGCGATAGAACTCTCATTGCGATCTTCCTTAATACGGGTGCACTTGTGTCGTAATTTAGCCACCACTCAGCTGCGTTTAAGACAGATCACGTACAATATAATAATTAGATGTAAAAATTACTTCTCGAGATATAGAAGGTACATTGTGAAGACACATTACCTGGGTCGAGTCTATCACGACTGGCCACGGCATTAGGTGTCGCAAATGAACCAATTCCCTCTCTAAATATTTTCATCTGCATTATCAAAAAATATGAAGTGTATATTTCATTTAATATTGTCAATGTTAAAATATCCAATTATACCTCATTCAACGCATCAGCAACATCTGTTGGGGTGAAAGACAATCGGTCTACCACAATGTTGACCGATTCTATCAACGTATCGTCATAAGTAAGGGCCCGAGCATATTGGAAGGCCGGATGTAGATAGTACGCTGCAATCGTAAGACAATGAATTATATATTAGTATCAACTGAAAATCACAGCTCATTGATTGGACGAGAATGTAAGTGTTTACCTGCCATGTGAAGATCGCGGCTCATTTGTCTGTCCCATCTGTCCTCCACAATCTCTAGAATGGTGGGTCCATATTTTTTGGACGTTGTAAGGATCTTCCGCTTGGCTGCTTCTATTTTGCTGTACACCAACCCCATGGTTGGTACTCTATCCCCATCCACGCATCGTAGAATCTCATACAGTGGCTCTATCAATGACACTAATACCTTCACTCTATCCCAAAAATTCGAGGTGTTGACAATCCCCTCGACCTCCGCCCCTTCACGTGAAGCAACAAAAGAGGAACTCAGCCAGGTCTCACCTCTAAACATTTGCTTCAACCCATCTTTGTGCTTCAATAGGCTCTGCAATGCGATGTAGTTGGTGGCAAATCGTGTGATGCCAGGCCTCAACAGTTCGCCGCCACAGTGCTCCCTCATCCATGCCAATACAAGTGTGTGGTTGTAGATATATTTCGTGATTTTTTGTGCCACCTCGACCACAGATTTTACCATACGAAGCTGCCCAATCTCCTTCAGCATCAGATCTACACAATGTGCTGCATAAGGGGTCTAGAAAATGTGCCGTTTTTTCTTCATTAGCTCCTCCCTAGCCTTCTTATAGTTCGACCCATTATCAGTCACCACTTGTACAATGTACTCCTCCCCAATCTCAGTCACCACTTACTCCATCAATGACAAAATATATTGGTGACTGTGAATTTGACCAGACGCATCCACTGATTTGTGAAAAAATACCTGTCTGTCACAATAAACAAGGAAGTTGATCAGGCTAGATTTTGTGGTACCTGACCATCCATCACACATCAGTGTGACTCCGTACTTTGTCCATTTCTGCTTGAATGAGTCAATGTAACTCTTGATCTCAGCAACTTGTTCATCAAGGTATACGCCAGCCAATTCTCTCGCTGTAGGTGGCTGCACGTGTAGCCCAAGGACCTGTGCTTCCTGAAACATTGGCTTGTAGTAAGGGCTATTGGCTGCATTGAAAGGCAGACCCGCGTGGTGCCACCATTTTGCAACAGCTTGACCAAGTTTCCATTTAGGTCCCTTCTGGCCATACGCATCGTCCATCCTCGTTTGCTTACCATGCTCTCGGGATAGTGCACCGGGCTCCACATCTTCAATGTTGATCGATTGTGTCCTTTTTCTTTGTGTCCCCGAGTCACCAGTCAATAAACTCCTTATGCCTCGTGATTGTCGAGTCGTAGATGAACCACCACTCCCTGATGCTCCGATCCTCGCCGCCTCGCGACTACGGACTACAGTCTCCTCGGGATGTCTTGACTCTTCCCTACTCTGACGTACTGCCTCACGAAACTCGGCTTCGTATGGATCGTTCACAGTGACATACACATCAGGCTGCTCAGTACGTGCTTGTTCGTCTTCGTCACTGGGTGTCCATGCACATTCCTCCTCGTTGCTGCCACTTGGGCGCCCGCTCACTGCCGCTTGATCCCTTTTCTTCTTTTTTTCCTTTTCTTGCATCTCAGCTCTCTTCTCCCGCAGGTGCCTAGCCATTGCAAGTTTCACATCTCTAGGCACATGGGTACACCCAGCAACCTCAGAGTATCCTGCCCCGGCTCCTCCTGCCAAATGCTTCTTCAACCAAGACACCCCTCCTCCCCGGTGTTCTATTTTACAATAGTTACAACGCCAACACCTACGGTTGCCATCCAACAAAACTCCGTGTGACCACCCAATATCATTTGTTCGTTCCTTAGGAGGCATAGAGTGCTATCTCCTAAAATTAAGAAATACAACTGAAATTCCATCTACAACTAACAATGAACATAATTTCATTATTTGCGTACCATGCAAGACTAAATTCAATATTTAATACATCTTAATATAATTTAGTTCAAAATAATATCATTATTCCTATAACATACATATGAGGTTAATATTTATAATTAATACATATACATTAACTTTAAAATTATTTATCACTAATTAGATATTTAAAATTACATCTCTAATTAAATTACATGACACATATAAATTATAAACATCTCTAAATAATTTACATTATACATATAAATTAACTTTAAAATTATTTAGAAAATATTCAACACTAAATTTATATTTACATTAAAAATATGTCCATATACATTACATATTTACATTATGCAATTAAATTAACTAATATACATTATGCATTTAAAAATATTTTACATCTACAACTAATAATGATATTAATATCATTAATTCTACAACATGCAAGACTAAATTTAAAATTTAATACATCTCAATTAAATCTAATATTTAAACATGAATTAAATAACACATCAAAAAATAAATTTATTTCTACAACATGAATTAAAATATTTTTATATTATTTTTACAACATGAATTATACAAAACATAAAAAAATTTAGAGATACAACATGAATTAAACAAAAATTATATTATTTATACAACATGAAATAAATAATACAACAATAATAAATTTAAATAATCTAACTAATTTTATTATTATAATTCTTAAACTAAAAAATATCAATTGATTTAATTTAATTATTAAACTAAATTTTTTTATTCTCTCTCCCCACCCCACCGCCACCCCCACCGTCTCCCTCCCCCACCCCCACCGCTGCTCCTGGCCGCCCCACCGCCCAGCGCCACCACCCCCGCCCCCACCGTCCCCCTCCCCCACCCCCACTGCCGCTCTTGGCCACCCCCCCTGGCCGGCCCTGCTCCACCCCCATCGTCCCCCGACGCCCCTGCCCAGCCGTCCACCGCCGTCCCTCCCACCGGATCTGACCGGTGGGAGCACGACGGGGCCGGTGGGGGACGGTCCCCCCCACTGCTGCTCCTGGCCGCCCCAGCCCCACCGCCCAGCGCCACCACCCCCGCCCCCACCGTCCCCCACCCCCACTGCCGCTCTTGGCCGCCCCAGCCCCACCGCCCACCGTCCCCCCTGCCGGCCCTGCTCCACCCCCACCGTCCCCCACCACCGCCCCTAGCCCAACCCCACCGTCCCCCATCGCCCCACCCCCACCTGCAACGTCCCCCGGCGCCCCTGCCCCGCCGTCCACCGCCGTCCCTCCCACCGGATCTGACCGGTGGGAGCACGACGGGGCCGGTGGGGGACGGTCCCCCCCCCATCCACCACCGCCTCTGCCGGCCCGCCCACGCGCCGCCCCCCCGCCGCCCGCCCCCCTCCGGCCGCTCTATTATTTAAAAAAAATTTCAAAGACGACTTACCTCCGACAGCCGTCCACCGCCGCTCGCCGTTAGCCCTTCGCCGCTCGCCGCCGTCCACCGCCGCTCACCGCCGTCCGAGACCTCCACCGCCGAGTTAGGCACGCCTTGAAGACGCCCCCCACCGGTCCATTAAATGGACAGACCGGAACGAGCGGGCCGTCCCGCACGTACCAACCCGTCCCGTCCACGGACCGGTCCGGTACGTGGCGGGACGGACGGGTCGGTGCGGGCCAGTCCGACCCGACCACGACCCACGCCCCGCCCGACCCGTTGGGCGCCTGGGACGGGGCGGGTCGTGCGGGTCGGGCCGACCCGGCCCGATCCGGCAAACCCTGGTCGGCCCGATCCGGCAAACCCTGGTGTAAAGAATATGGGGGGGGGGCATACATTAGATAAAAAAGACTCCGGGGATAGAAAAGAAAACATCCTGCCGCAAAAAACGGGTTCCGTGAATCGGTAGTAACCCCGGTTGACCTCTGCTGCCGCAGACGCAGTCCCACACGGAGACGGACTCCGACTCCTCATCGTTCACCATGGCCAGCGGAATCCCCACCTTCCCCTTCGGTTTCCCAGTCGGAAAGGAGGAAGCTTGGCCCCTTCCCCCCACTATAAAGGGGAGACCACTCCCCTCCCTGCCCGGCGTCGTCCATTCCACAAAGCTTGAGCTGCAGCTTCTCTTGCTCTCTCTCTCTCTCTCTCTCTCTCTCTCTTATCTCTCACTGCTAGGCATACGTACAGGGGAAGGGGTCGTGTTGTTCCAGTGCTTGGGAGCACTCCACCAAAATGGACTTCATGCTGGCCATGTCCATCTTCTGCAACCGCGAGTACTTCGCCCAAGAGAGGCGGGAGATGATGCAGAAGTGGCTCAGGGCTCGTGAGGCCCGCGGGGTTGACGTCGGCAACGACAACAAGGGCGCCGGAGCAGCGAAGGAGGGGGAGCCGGAGCCGCAGCAGCGAAGCGATCCCCGTGGGCAGCATGCGAGGGTGCCGCAGGCGAAGAAGAAGCTGCAGGGTAGCCCCATGCTTGCGCCGGAGTTGGATGGGCTCAACTGCTTAGAGACCTTCGTCTTCTACTGATGCATCCATCCATCCATCACCGTACCCTTTCTATGATTTCTTTTCGGTTCTCTTGGTGGTTCAATTCCTTCCCTGGGGATCGATCGATCGATTTGTTTGGCGGCCCATATATGCAGATTACCGTATGATAACTAGCTACGTATGATATCAACTTTTTTTGTACAAGAGACTCCAGGATACATATATCGATAATCAAACATCTGACCATATATATATATAGGCTTCCTTCAATCGATCTCATCTGTTTCTCGACCGGGTCTCGCAATATAACATGACAGACATTTTAAAATTACAAGTATACTACTAATTACTTGAGCAATGTGATATATTACATTTATTTTAAAAGCATTTCCTTTGTGGTCTGGTTTATTAATTACTAATTGTAATAAACTTCGTATCATTGATATGTTAACCAGATTACAACAAACAGATAGTTCAGAAGCCTATATGCATGTTTCAAAGTGACATGAATGATATTGATAAGGGGTGTTTGGTTGCCGTGCATGTTCTATCTGTTTTAAAGCTATTATTATGCTATAAGAGTATAATGCTATGTCAAATTTAATACTAATTATGCAAACTAGTATTAAAAATGACAAAAACTTGATTGTGAGAGTCCAAAAGTAACATCTCCTCACTTTCCCCCACTTTGTACTTCTGTTATTCCCCTTCAATTGTCATCCGGGATGCTTCTTTTATATATATCAATACCAATGTTAATGATATTCTATAATATTAAATATTAATATCAAATTTAATACTTCAACCAAACAGGGCACTAGATATCAATAGCCTTTCATAATGAACACACCCAAAAACAAAGAATGTCCCCTCAAAGTTTCACTAAAAGCTCATTGAAATGAATCTTAAACAGAGAGTTAAAAACTATTAAATAAAAATACTAAAATTTCCAAAAATAACTATGTTTGAGGAACTAATTAACTAATACAACGTGGTACTAAACTATTAAATAAAAATACTAAATTTTCCAATATTAACTATGTTTGAGGAACTAAACTAATAGAGTAATGCTTTGTGCACCGCATGCGGTGCACAAAGCCACGTCATTTTGCAACTCATGGCAGCGATTGTTCCACGTTGGCATATACCACTTCATCGGTCGGACGAACCGAGACGTGCTCTGACAGATTTGAAGGCGTTGTCAACTCATTAGCAGGGCCACGATTTCAACTTACCAAAAATGCCCTTGCAGTTTTCCCTCCATTGCGCATTGAGGCGCCTTGAAACTTCAGGGAGCGTCTTTCCCTCCAGTGGCATTGTCAACTGACTGTTTCTTCTGCCGATTCCCCCCGCCCCCTTCTTCGGTTGCTCATCTTCTCCGTCGGCGGCAGTGATTAGTGGAGCTGAAACAGGCGCGGAAGGAGAAGGCCATCGTCTGCGCGTTAGCCCATCGTCTGCGTGTCAGCCCATCGTCTGCACGTCAGTCCATCGTCGGCGAGGGTTTAGAGTTGGCTATGGCACCTAAGACCGGCAAGGGGAAGAGTAAGATGCTACGAGACAATGTGCTTGGGGAAATGGAAGTAGAAAAAGCAGAGGAGAGGATGAAGTCAGAGCCACAGAGAGAGGAAGCCCCATCCAGTGTGAGGGCTGCTGAAGAAGAAAGGCAACAGGAAACCGTATGCTTGGCAACATCGCTGGAAGAGGCGCAGAGAGGATGGGCTCAACAGCAACAGACGAGAGGTAAGGCAATGTTCTACTAGAATGTAATATATGACATTCCACTGCAAATCTTTTCATTTACATGCAATCTATTTCATTCATATTGGCAGTATGGGTGGGCGTGAGGGTGGCGGTCTGTAACAAAACGCTTACATATTTTTGAACAGAGGTGAAATATTTTGATGTGGAGTAAAATATTCTGCTCTATAACGACTCAGGCAGCCTCAGTTCTTTGTAACTTAAATTTCTTTACCTTTTAACAAGAGTGAAATTTTTTACATATAAGTGAAATTGAGGTGAAACATTTTGAAGTGGAGTGAAATACTCTGGAACGACTTAGGTAGCCTCAGTTCTTTGTAACTTAAATTTCTTTGCCTTTTAACAAGAGTGAAATATTTTGCATATTAGTGAAAATTTTTGAACAGAGGTGAAACATTTTAAATTGGAGTGAAATACTCTGGAACAACTCAGGCAGCTTCAGTGGCAACCTCAGTTCTTTGTGACTTATATTTCTTTGCCTTTTAAAAAGAGTGAAATATTTTGCATGTAAGTGAACGTTTTTGAACAGAGGTGAAATATTTTGAACTGAAGTGAAATATTCTGCTCTGGAACGACTCAGGCAACCTCAGTTCTTTGTAACTTATATTTCTTTGCCTTTTAACAAGAGTGAAATGTTTTGCATATCAGTGAAAATTTTTGAACAGAGGTGAAAAATTTTGAATTGGAGTGAAATACTCTGGAACGACTCAGGCAGCCTCAGTTCTTTGTAACATATTTCTTTGCCTTTTAAAAAGAGTGAAATGTTTTGCATATAAGTGAATATTTTTAAACATAAGTGAAATATTTTGAAGTGGAGTGAAATATTCTACTTTGGAATGCCTCAGGCAGCCTCAGTTCTTTGTAACTTATATTTCCTTACCTTTTAACAAGAGTGAAATGGTTTACATATAAGTGAATGTTTTTGAACAGAGGTGAAATATTTTGAAATGGAGTGAAATATTATGCTTTGGAATGACTCAGGCAGTCTCAGTTCTTTGTAACTTATATTTGTTTATCTTTTAACAAGAGTGAAATATTTTGCATATAAGTGAATTATTTTAGAAATTCTTATTTTATTACATATAACTGAAATGTTTTGCATATAAGTGAAATATTTTGCATATTTCTTTGCCTTGTAACTTATATTTCTCTGTAAGTGTTATTTTATTTCTTTTGTTTCAGGAAATGTAAGAAGAAAGTTGTTGGTCAAGAGGCAAAGAACTGAATAGAAAATGGAGAAGATTCCAAAGTGAGTCAACCATCGTTGTTTCATATCTTTTTACTCCAAGACTTTTCAAGAAATCAAATTCAGTGACTGTCACAAAACTTTGTTGAATAAGACCCCTTTCCGTGTGCTTATGAATATCCCTCCCATTGCCTTTGACACATTTTTTTAGAGGACATATTATCATGTCATGTGCAGGACGACGTTTTCCGGTTTGGCAAACAGAAAGTGCAGTTTACTGCACAGGATGTTGCACTAATTCTAGGACTCCCATATATTGGGAGGAGGATCCAACACGCCGACTCACGGAGCCAGAAATCACATTTGAAAGAGAGGTTTGGGAAGCAACTGACCACTAAGAGACATGCGGTGGTCCAGCTAATCAATTCTGTCAAGAAATCAGACAAGAAGGAAGACATTGAAGACACAGTCCGCTTATGGATTGTTTTGATGCTGTCAACTTTCATTTGTCCGTATACCAGCTATGTTTGTCCAAAATAGATGCCGCATTGTCTTGATGAGATTGGTGCTATTGGATCTTACTCATGGGCTGTGGCCGTACATGATGTTTTAATGGTTAGATTAAGTTCGAAAAAGGGAAGTCTATCAGATAAAAGTGGAAGCTCTAAAATATTACTGGGCTGTACTGCTGCTCTTTGTGTAAGTTTCTGAACCTATTTTTTAAACGACATTTGTGGTAGTTTGCTTACATTGATTTTAATTATGTTAAAAAATGTAGGTTTGGGGTTTGGAGCACAGTAAGTTGAAGAAGCCCAATGATGGGGACATCACCTCCAATGCCCACGTTCACAGCTCGTCTCCTCGCCCCGGTTGCATCGGCATGGTTTAGTCATTTAATTTTGAGTCCTATGTAATTTTATTTGAGTCATTTGATGTATTTTCCCTTTTATTTGAGTCATGTTCCTAGGTCTTGCATTTATTTTCCTAAGTTTGAGTGTCATTAGATTGTGTAATGTGCTATTGGGCCCAATTCTTCGGGCTTGGCCCATGAGCCCCCCCTACCCCTTCGGTTATTTATTATTGAGTCTTTTGTAAGGGACTTATTGTAAAATGTGGGTTTCCTATATATAGGGCCCCATTTCCTTCATTTGGAGGTAATGAATGAATCAATGAAAAACTTGTCATTTTGAGAGTTCAAACCTCTTATCTAGTGGAGAGATTCCATTATTTGGGTGAGAAACCCTAGGGGAGAGATTCCCCACCCATTCCTCTCTTAATCTCTCTCTTTCACCCCTCTTTCTCTCTCCTCTACACCCAAATCCGAAAATCTTCTCTCTCCTCCCTTCCCAACCACCACTCTCCCACCTACCCCCATTAAAGACCACTCCCCTTCCCCACACATCCCATTACTCCACCCCCTAGTCCCAAGAGAGCTTCCACCAATCCTAGCTCCACCTCCCAACCCCCAACTACCCCACCCACTTCCCCAAGCACCCTTCTCACAATCCCAAGCACCCCTATTATGTTCCCCATACACCTCTTCCCATCCCCCAAGACCAAAATTTAATCCCACCCTTAAACCCATTTTCAAAGACCCTTTCCCTCTCACCCACCTTCCCAAATTCGTAGCTCCTCCTCCCACCACCTGTTAGACCACCTTCCAGACCCCATTCTTCCCTTCCCCCACCTTAGAACACCCCCTCCTAGACCCCCTCACAGCCCGGGCTTCCCCCACACTCATCCACCCCCATTTCCCCTCCCATATACCCCATTCCCCCCCATCATCTTCAACCTACAGCTCTCAACCGAAGATCTACAGAAGAGCAGCAGCTTGCAGAGGCGACCACGGCTTCCCCCGGACGTTTCTGAAGGATCAAGAGCCATCATTGGAAGCGGCTGCCTGTCCTCTTCGCAACGAAAGTGGGTTCGTCCTCATCGGAGCTTGGTGCTGCCCGGGAGCCCCGTTCTCCTACGACTGTGCAGGTCGGCCACTGCATAGTTCCAGAACCGGAGGAAACGCTTCACCACGACGAGCCCTGAAGGAATCAGGCTTCAGGGTCTTCTGAAAAGTTCTTCCTCGGCCTGTCTACTTTCAGAATCAGGAAGCGGAAGTCCATTCAGCATCGGAGAGCAGGAGTTACCAATTTTCTCCCACAATCGCACGACTCTACTTTCCACAGTCTGCACCGACCCCTCTTCACTCTTCTGGTTCCACAGATCATCTCTGGCATCTTTTGGGGTCCCCGTTTTGTTTGCTGCAAAGAGGACTCTCCCACGGTTCTAACGGCACTGACCGTACCTCATTCGGAGTTCAGGAGCGGTCGGGACAGCCTCGTCTTCCTACTGTTGGTGACCTGCTATTGCCAGTCCGAAAATCAGAGGCCTTGTTCGAGCTCCCGCCCCGACAGGCAGCGACTCCAGAAGAAATTAAGAAAATTCTGAGGCAATCCCCTTCCAGCTACGAAGGTTTTCCTTCTGGTCTCGTCATCAAAAAAATTCCTGATCAAGATCTACAACAGCAACACCGACCCTCTGTCCCGACTCACAGATAGCAAGCAGATTCGGCGTCCACCCTTATTCCTCGTTCTTTGTTATAGTTTCCCCACCCCGCTTGGCCGGCTGAAGGTCCCTCCCTGTGTGGAGGTAGTATTGTCTGTAATTTCATTAACCCCCACCCCAAGATCCCCCTCCTGCGAGAGGTGTAGTGGTGTACTTTGTTTGGGCAGGTCAAGCGACACCGCCGCGGCGTGTGGGGATCCACTCGCCTCCCCGCTCGCCCTCGTCTCCGACCGGGACCGATTTCTTCAAACCGGTTGAGTAAGTGCTCAAACTTTCACTCCACTTAGTGCTTGTCTTTCAATATTAGTTCTAATTCCGCTGGTTATGCGAGTGAGAGCCCGATCCTCAAGCCCCATTGCCTTGAGTGATCACCGTGGGAAGAGTGCAACCGGTGCCTTCGGCACTTCGTCGGCCCCGTTGAATTGGGCTCCCAAATCCATTGGGAATCAAATCTTGGCCTTGCTGGCCCTCTACCAGCAAGGGCCCAACCCCTCAACCTCACCTTGGCATTGCCAAGTTACCCCGGGCTTGGGTGAGCGACGAGAGAGCGGTGGCCCAATTTGGCCCATTTGAATGCGATTGTGCTTGCTTGCATTAGGTCCGAGGTCGTGTCACATCAAGTGGTATCAGAGCAAGTCATTGACTTGTCTCTATCAAGTCAAGTCCTAGGGCATGCTTACATTGGAGTCATCATCAATCTGACCCTTGCATTGATTCCCCCGATCATCATGGCCACCTACTTAGCCTACTCACCACCCATGGACTTCATCCTAGATAGGGATATTACCTTTGACGGATCGCATTCTAGTGACTATCTTAGGTGGGAGGCTACCATAGAAAAGTACTTTGAAAAGACTTGGGTATATGGATGCGCGAGAGTCTGAAAGGCCAAGGGACGACTTCGGGGTCAAGCCAAAAGTAAGTGGGAACACATAGAGGGCTTAAGGAGGGTTAGAAAACAAGAACCTATTCACTCATGGGAAGAGATGAAGGTAGAACTTAGAAAGATCTACATCCCCAAACATTCCCACCCCTCCTACTCAAGCACCCCTAACCCGAGGAGCACTACCACTCCTCCATCCCCACCCGGCCAACTTGAGACCGACCTTTGGTCTCCACCCCCACCACCCCCAACAATTCATCTCTCAACCATCATAACAACACTTCGCGACCAAGTCCTCTCCCTTAAGACCCAAATAAACCAAACAACCACCTCTCCACCAAATCCCATGAGGATCCCCACACTCCAACCAAAACCTCCTTCCGCAAACCTATCTATCCAAACTCAGTTGGCCCCCACTACCACCCCTCCACAACCAGCCGATCCCAAGGGGAAGAGACCCCTAACCGACCCGGTTTCCCCAAAAAGGACCACCACTCACCCTATTCTCACCATTCAAACCCAAGTAGACCCCGTGTCCATCCCTCCACCTAGAACCATGACGGCCACCACCACCCAACCCAAATCCTGTCACCCAACCCACCTTCCACTTCCAAACCCAATCCTACCCCAACCTAGACCTCCACTACTTCCACTCCCAAACCACATCCTACCAATCCCAATCCAAGTTTCCCTTTACCCTCTACCCTGGGAACACCACACACAAACCCTCATCACCCCAAAAGACTCTCTCACCTCCTTGGTAGCAGAACTCATACCCAATCCAATAGTTGTGAGCACTCCAAACCCACCCCCCACTTTGGAGGAAACCCAAGTCCAAGCTGAAGAAGGAACCTCACACGATGGTCTTTGCCTTACACCACTCTCTCTAGTTGGTGCGGAGCTCATCTTAGGAGAACCCATTGTTAGTTGGCTAAAGGAGAATCCAATTCGAGAGATCCGGGCCCATGTTTTCCCTCCCATAGAACAAGACCTTCTCTTAGTGCCCTTCTTCTCCTATCACACCACAATCCAAGCCTCCTATCAAGTGGAGACCTTAGAGGACCTTCTCAAGGGCATAGCATGGCAATTAGAGATAACTAGCATGATGACCCCTATGGTTGAACAACCTAGGAGCCTTAGCCTCCTACACCTATGCATGGGGTCTATCACCTCGGTTTGCACCATTGGTTGCTACACTAGCGACCTCCTTCTATTCCTCCCTACACCGGATGAGTCCAACCTTCTCCTCGATTTAGAGCTTCTTATCTCGGGTAGAAAGCCAAGCCCTCCACCCATGGCCGACTCACTTGTCAAGAACATTGGCCCAACTATAATGGAGAAGAATGACTTAGCACATTTTAAGGATCTTGAGGACATGGAGTTCCTCCCCCTAGGTGACCCATTTTATGATCCATATGATCCATTCCAATGGGAGTCAAGGGACTCATATGACCTAACCATCTTACCAACCACCCACCCTTTCCTACCCTCACCCACCATATTGGGCCAAACCCACCTCATCTATGACCCGGGTTACACCTTGGGAGCCATGACCTTGGGCCACATTTCCCTAGGTAATGAGGTTGTGCTCCATCCCATGATGACCACATTCTTAGATCCGTTCGATCCTTTCCAATGGGAGTTCAAAGGTTGTCCCACACCTATACACATGGAAGTCACCCTTAGGAAAAACATGCATGTGTCTAGGCCTACCACACCACTTGGCATGAACACTATGTTGGGTCCATTCATTCATACCACCCACATGTCAAGTAGAAAGCATGAGTGGCCCATATTCGGATGTATTGGTCCACTTTCATTTATCATGGGTCTTAAGCATGTCAAAAGCATCTACGGATGTCCAGATTCCCCTACATTCATCACCACTTTGCATGATAGGTTCACCTATGGGTGTCCCGGCCCACCTAGGCCCACCAAAGTCTACATGACAACATTGCATGATAAGTCCACATATGGTTGCCCCGGCCCTCCAAAATCCATCAAAGTCTTCTTGGCATCAAAGCATGATTGGTCTACTTTTGGTTGCCCAGGTCCACCCATCACCCCTAGAATGTCAACATTCATAAAATTGCATGAAAGTCTTTGCAAGCACATAAACAAAAAGAATGAGGCTTATAAGTGGCGGGCCGACTCTCATCGGCGTTACCAAGAATTCCATGAGGGTGACTTTGTGATGGTAAGGATGGAGAGGCACTCCCTGGGAGCCACCTCCAAATTGAGGCCACGTGGGGCTGGTCCCTTCCAGGTCCTGAGGCGCATTGGTGCAAATGCCTATGAGTTAGATCTCCCCGAGGAATATGGGGTAAGTCCCACATTCAATGTCCCCGACTTAGTGCCATATAAGGGACCCACGGTGGTACCTAGTGAGGAGATTGAGCCTATTCCTTCCCTTGAGAGAGCACCCACCTGTGAGGAGAGACCACCAGCCAAGAGAGCCCAGCGTGAACAAATTGAACAAATATTGGATGAACAAGTCACTACCACTCGGAGCAAGGTATACGAGCGCTATCTCGGCAGGTGGATGGATCGGTCTCGTTCGGAAGACTTGAGGGCAGTACCACTTCTACACCCCCCAAGGAGGGAAGGACACTTACTCGACGGAGTCGAGTTCTCCGCACCCCGGGAGTATGATGGGGACATCACCTCCAATGCCCACGTTCACAGCTCGTCTCCTCGCCCCGGTTGCATCCGGCATGGTTTAGTCATTTAATTTTGAGTCCTATGTAATTTTATTTGAGTCATTTGATGTATTTTCCCTTTTATTTGAGTCATGTTCCTAGGTCTTGCATTTATTTTCCTAAGTTTGAGTGTCATTAGATTGTGTAATGTGCTATTGGGCCCAATTCTTCGGGCTTGGCCCATGAGCCCCCCTACCCCTTAGGTTATTTGTTATTGAGTCTTTTGTAAGGGACTTATTGTAAAATGTGGGTTTCCTATATATAGGGCCCCATTTCCTTCATTTGGAGGTAATGAATGAATCAATGAAAAACTTGTCATTTTGAGAGTTCAAACCTCTTATCTAGTGGAGAGATTCCATTATTTGGGTGAGAAACCCTAGGGGAGAGATTCCCCACCCATTCCTCTCTTAATCTCTCTCTTTCACCCCTCTTTCTCTCTCCTCTACACCCAAATCCGAAAATCTTCTCTCTCCTCCCTTCCCAACCACCACTCTCCCACCTACCCCCATTAAAGACCACTCCCCTTCCCCACACATCCCATTACTCCACCCCCTAGTCCCAAGAGAGCTTCCACCAATCCTAGCTCCACCTCCCAACCCCCAACTACCCCACCCACTTCCCCAAGCACCCTTCCCACAATCCCAAGCACCCCTATTATGTTCCCCATACACCTCTTCCCATCCCCCAAGACCAAAATTTAATCCCACCCTTAAACCCATTTTCAAAGACCCTTTCCCTCTCACCCACCTTCCCAAATTCGTAGCTCCTCCTCCCACCACCTGTTAGACCACCTTCCAGACCCCATTCTTCCCTTCCCCCACCTTAGAACACCCCCTCCTAGACCCCCTCACAGCCCGGGCTTCCCCCACACTCATCCACCCCCATTTCCCCTCCCATATACCCCATTCCCCCCCATCATCTTCAACCTACAGCTCTCAACCGAAGATCTACAGAAGAGCAGCAGCTTGCAGAGGCGACCACGGCTTCCCCTGGACGTTTCTGAAGGATCAAGAGCCATCATTGGAAGCGGCTGCCTGTCCTCTTCGTAACGAAAGTGGGTTCGTCCTCATCGGAGCTTGGTGCTGCCCGGGAGCCCCGTTCTCCTACGACTGCGCAGGTCGGCCACTGCAGAGTTCCAGAACCGGAGGAAACGCTTCACCACGACGAGCCCTGAAGGAATCAGGCTTCAGGGTCTTCTGAAAAGTTATTCCTCGACCTGTCTACTTTCAGAATCAGGAAGCGGAAGTCCATTCAGCATCGGAGAGCAGGAGTTACCAATTTTCTCCCACAATCGCACGACTCTACTTTCCACAGTCTGCACCGACCCCTCTTCACTCTTCTGGTTCCACAGATCATCTCCGGCATCTTTTGGGGTCCCCGTTTTGTTTGTTGCAAATAGGACTCCCCCACGGTTCTAACGGCACTGACCGTACCTCATTCGGAGTTTAGGAGCGGTCGGGACAGCCTCGTCTTCTTACTGTTGGTGACCTGCTATTGCCAGTCTGAAAATCAGAGGCCTTGTTCGAGCTCCCTCCCCGACAGGCAGCGACTCCAGAAGAAATTAAGAAAATTCTGAGGCAATCCCCTTCCAGCTACGAAGGTTTTCCCTCTGGTCTCGTCGTCAAAAAAATTCCTGATCAAGATCTACAACAGCAACACCGACCCTCTATCCCGACTCACAGATAGCAAGCAGATTCGGCATCCACCCTTATTCCTCGTTCTTTGCTATAGTTTCCCCACCCCGCTTGGCCGGCTGAAGGTCCCTCCCTGCGTGGAGGTAGTATTGTCTGTAATTTCATTAACCCCCACCTCAAGATCCCCCTCCTGCGAGAGGTGTAGTTGTGTACTTTGTTTGGGCAGGTCAAGCGACACCGTCGCGGCGTGTGGGGATCCACTCGCCTCCCCGCTCGCCCTCGTCTCCGACCGGGACCGGTTTCTTCAAACCGGTTGAGTAAGTGCTCAAACCTTCACTCCACTTAGTGCTTGTCTTTCAATATTAGTTCTAATTCCGCTGGTTATGCGAGTGAGAGCCCGATCCTCAAGCCCCATTGCCTTGAGTGATCACCGTGGGAAGAGTGCAACCGGTGCCTTCGGCACTTCATCGGCCCCGTTGAATTGGGCTCCCAAATCCATTGGGAATCAAATCTTGGCCTTGCTGGCCCTCTACCAGCAAGGGCCCAACCCCTCAACCTCACCTTGGCATTGCCAAGTTACCCCGGGCTTGGGTGAGCGACGAGAGAGCGGTGGCCCAATTCGGCCCATTTGAATGCGATTGTGCTTGCTTGCATTAGGTCCGAGGTCGTGTCACATCACCCAAGGACATGAGTGCATTCCCACGATTGATGAGGTGGGGTTCACAATTGAAGAGGAAGCCCGGGCGCTCCTTCATCCTTGACTGCACCTGAAGTACATGCTACTTTTTATACTTGTGGTTCATACTTTATTTCACTACATAGTAATTCTAATTCATTCATATATAATATGATGTAACATGTAATCGAGAAGCTTCAGGTGCATAGGTCAGAAGAATGGCTCCTACAGGGGGAGCATGAACAGCTTCTGCGGGCTTTTGTTAGCCCAATTTCAAAATCTTCTGAGAAAATGAAAGTGGAATCATTGGTTGACAAGATCAAGGGCCTTAAGGAGGCCCTTCGAGTTTCAGAGGAGAAGAGGGAGAAAGATGTTGCTGACTTCAGGACACAAATGCAGGGTTTGATCCATGAAGTGCAGCAACTGAAGACGAAATTGTCTCCCATTGGGGAGGGGAAGGAGGCTGAGTTGGGGGAGGAGGAGGCTGAGGAGAGGCTGGGGAGGCTGAGGAGGAGGCTGAGGAGGCTAAGGAGGTGGAGGAGGAGGAGACAGAGGAGCCGGTGGAGGCTGTGGTGGGAATGGAGGCTGAGGAGGTTAGGCCGAAGGAGGAGGCTGAGGCTCAGGCTCAGCCCGTTAGGGTAAGCTCCATTTCCAAAGCTATAAAGCGTCGCGGTAAACGGCAGCCCTCTACTTCAGTAAAATCCCCGTACGTTACGCTCCAGAAGAAGGCAAAGAAATCAGCCCCAGTGTCAAAAGATGAAGAAGGTCCCACAGGCAAATCGACACTTGATCTGGTGCCTGTCTCACCAGGGGGTCCTAATACTGAAACTGGGAGAAATGTAAAATATTTTGAATTTCTGTAAAATTTGATCGTTCGATATCTATAACTTTGTTTATTGTAATAACTATTATGTGTTAGTACTGTGCACTTTATTTAATTTTCAGAGAAATAGATTTTATTTTATGAACTTATGATTTATCCATGTGCAACGTAATAATTGTGCTACAAATTATTTCAGATCCGTGCACTATGTTTTCTTTGACACTGTAAATATGTTTCACTCCTCTGCAATATGTTAGTCTCTGTTACAGTTTTGAGATGTTCTGTGCAATATATTTCCGTTCTGTATAAATTGTAAATATTGTCAGTGCAATATGTTTCATTCATACATAATGCAGGCATATATTGAAGTCCAAAGGGATTACTGTGGGCTGGGAAAACTCTCTAACTCACATGAGAGCATCGTTAATAATTTCTTATCGGTTGAAATGAACAAGTAATCCAATCACATATCTCTTTTTTTCCCCATCGATGTCCAAGTATTTTGATATGTTTATATCTCTGAACAGTGTTCCAGTTGTGAAAAACCACTGGGGGGGTTTAGTTAGCAGGTTGCAGCTACATGAACTGTTGTTTGGGGAGATGATTGACTTTGATGTAAGTGTATTCTAACATGTGTGCCTTCCTTTGCCCCTACATAGATTAAACATTCAAAGTGATTTATTGGTAATATGCTGTAGGTTCTCGACTGTTGTCTGGAATTACTTATGAGAAATCATGCTTCCTCCCCATCCGCGTCAGAGAAATATTTATGCATGTCAGTGGTGCAATCCTCTTTTCTTCAGCTTCAGCCCGTCAAGTTCTTCGCTAAGGCAAGCTTATTGAAGCGTTATGTGACTCAATTCCTTAAGAAAGAGGACATGCAAGAGTTGGATTATATGTTTTGTATTCTACATTCCCTGAGCCATTGGCACTTGTTTGCTATTAACTTTAAGAGGCGATCCTTCATTTCGTACAACCCCATAAAGGGCAATGCTCAATATAATGTCGATGCAAGGAATTGGGTAAGAGATCTCATATGTATTATTTGAAATTTAAAGTTATATAACTTTCACCTTCACATGCCCGCCAGCTATAACTCTTGCTTCTGTGCAGGTGGCGCTATGGAGGAAGTCATTCCCCTTCATGAAGTCATGGCAAATGATTTTTGACGAGGAATCTCCTTCTCAGCCACCCAATTCACTAGACTGTGGGGTGTATTGCTTAAATTACATAGAGTGCCAGTCCCATGCAGTAGATGGCCCAGTGAATTGGGATTTCACAATAGAAGATGTCCAAAAAATGAGAGGAGTGCTGATAGCAAGTCTTTTGAAGGCCGATGTATTGGGGCATGAACAGTGACGCAGTACTCATGTGTTGTTGTTGGCTTGGAAGGTTGGAAGGATGTAAAGGACCCATTGTTGTAAATTTAATTAGTTGTCAATGAATTGTGTAATCAGTTTCACATCACTGAATCCTATTCTACGTATGTACAAACGATTTCACTTGTACAATGACATTTAATTTCTATTAAGGAGGCAAAAGAAATATAATTGAGGCTACCTGAGTCAAGGCAGAGCAGAATATTACACTCCACTTCAAAATATTTCACCCCTGTGCAAAAAATTTCAGTTGTATGTAAAATATTTCACCCCTGTTAAGAATGCAAAAGAAATATAACTGAGACTGCCTGAGTCATTACAGAGCAGAATATTTCACTCCACTTCAAAATATTTCACCCCTGTGCAAAAATTTTTAGTTGTATGTAAAATATTTCACCCTTGTTAAGAAGGCAAAATAAATATAACTGAGGCTGTCTGAGTCATTACAGAGCAGAATATTTCACTCCACTTCAAAATGTTTCACCCCTGTGTAAAAATTTTCAGTTGTATGTAAAATATTTCACCCCTGTTAAGAAGGTAAAAGAAATATAACTGAGGTTGCCTGAGTCATTACAGAGCAGAATATTTCACTCCACTTTAAAATGTTTCACCCCTGTGTAAAAAATTTCAGTTGTATGTAAAATATTTCACCCCTATTAAGAAGGTAAAAGAAATATAACTGAGGCTGCCTGAGTCAAGGCAGAGTAAAATATTTCACTCCACTTCAAAATGTTTCACCCTTATGCAAAAAATTTCAGTTATATGCAAAATATTTCACCCCTATTAGGAAGGCAAAAGAAATATAACTGAGGCTGCCTGAGTCATTACAGAGCAGAATATTTCACTTCACTTCAAAATATTTCACCCCTGTGTAAAAAATTTCAGTTGTATGCTAAATATTTCACCCCTGTTAAGAAGGCAAAAGAAATATAACTGAGGCTGCCTGAGTCATGCAAGAGCATAATATTTCACTCCACTTCAAAATGTTTCACCCCTGTGCAAATAATTTTAATTGTATGTAAAATATTTCACCCCTCTTAAGAAGGTAAAAGAAATATAACGGAGGCTGCCTGAGTCATGCAAGAGCAGAATATTTCACTCAACTTTAAAATGTTTCACCCCTGTGTAAAAAATTTCAATTGTATGTAAAACATTTCACCCCTGTTAAGAAGGCAAAATAAATATAACTGAGGCTGCCTGAGTCATGCAAGAGCAGAATATTTCACTCAACTTCAAAATGTTTCACCCATGTGCAAGAAATTTCAATTGTATGCAAAATATTTCACCCCTATTAAGAAGATAAAAGAAATATAACTGAGGCTGTCTGAGTCATACAAGAGCAGAATATTTCACTCCAATTCAAAATGTTTCACCCCTATACAAAAAATTTCAGTTGTATGTAAAATATTTCACCCCTGTTAAGAAGGCAAAAGAAATATAACTGAGGCTGCCTGAGTCATGCAAGAGCAGAATATTTCACTTCACTTCAAAATATTTCACCCATGTGTAAAAAATTTCAGTTGTATGTAAAATATTTCACCCCTTTTAAGAAGGCAAAAGAAATATAACTGAGGCTGCCTGAGTCATGCAAGAGCAGAATATTTCACTCCACTTCAAAAAAACATGTATCAGACCTTAGAAAACATGCACTGACCTTCATGTATGCAAGAAGAGAAGCATGTACTGACCTTGACACAGACAAATCAAAACGTGCACCGACCACATGTGCTCAATGCAAAACCTGCACTGACCTTAGAAAACATGCATCGACCACATGTGCTCATGAGGCTTTGATGATTGTTTTAATATACATAAATGCAAGTCAACGCAAGAAAGTCAACGCCAACTGACAGCAAGTCAACATCACTGGTCAAATGTGAGTAAGCCTCTGACAGGTAAAGACAATGCTCATCCTAGTCTGATACATGTTAAGGTCTGTTGGGTTCGTGCCACTCGCTCTCTGTTTTTGGTGATGGTTTTGATGATAACAATATATTGTTTGTATGCATTGTGAAAAATATCCTTTAATTCATACATATCATGAATATGGTACTTACATATTTATCATAGGACATTCGAAGTGTTTTGGGTCTTAACATGCTGTACATGAGTCTTGGGCTTAACAGAGTTGAATGAGGTTCATGTATTGCACTTGAGTTCATGATGTTCATATTTTGATGAATTATGTAATTCATGTGTGTTTTGATTGAATTAAGTTGGAAATGGATTTTCCTTGCCTTGAAGTGAACTTGTGTTCATGAAAGCTTGATTGGATTTAATTTACAAATGGCTTCTCCATGTATGAAGCAATTCTTGGATTGTGAAGGTCCTTAGTGCAGGTTGGAAGATTTATGTGAAGGATTTAATGCAAGACTTCAGTACTTATCAATTGCTTTGATTGAAGTCTGAACTTGGAAGGTTGTGGACTGAACTTGATAGTCTTGGTCTGAACATGGAATTCATAGTGGCTTGCTTGAATCATTATTTGATATGTGAGCTTGTGAAGCTTGTTATTAAAATCTTTGGACTAAATTCATGTATGCTCTGTTTGAATTAGAACTGATTTTACCATGCTGAATCAAATTTGATATGTGAAGCTTGTGTAGAAAATGGCATAGTGAAGCTTGTGTATAAAGTCGGTGCTAGCTGTAGTTCGTGCATGTTGCATGGTAAGCAGAGGCAAGGTCAGTGCACATTATCCCTTAGTACTACTAAGGTCAGTGCATGTTCCTTTTCATGCATTCATAAAGGTCAGTGCACACTTAGCCTAATGCACGTCAAAGTCGGTGCAGGTCTTTAGATGTCAAAGTCAGTGCAGGTTTCTAGCATTGCATATCATAGTCAGTGCACATTTGCTTTGGTGGAAATCTAGGTCGGTACATGTTGTCCTTAGCACAAGCCAATGTCGGTGCATATTTTAATCTCGGTGCTAGTAGCATCTCGTGCACACACAAGGTCGGTGCAGTTATTGCCTTATGCATAAACACGGTCGGTGCTAGTTTTGTATAAGGTCTGTGCAAGTTTTGTCCATACGCATATCAGGTCAGTGCATGTTTAGTTTTGTGCCAAACAAGGTCCGTGCATGTAGAAGGTCCGTGCAGGTTTTACTTCATATACAAAGTCTGAGCACATGTCTTCCAAGGTCCGTGCATGTTTTGGTTTGAACACTAAAGTCTGTGCATGTTTTTTTTCTTCTTGCGCATTCTAAGGTCAGTGCAGGTTTTGCACTGAGCACATGTGGTCGGTGCACGTTTTGATTTGTCTATGTCAAGGTCAGTGCATGCTTCTCTTCTTGCATGCATGAAGGTCAGTGCATGTTACTGCTCATTCATGTAGGTCCGTGCATGTCTTAAGCATTTTGCACATAAGGTCAGTGTGTGCTAACCAATGTCGGTGCACCTTCTTGCCAAGACGGTAAGAGTCGACATCATGAGTCGACACATATTGTTGTGTGCTTTGATGCAAAAGAAAATTTGAAATAAAGAGTATTCAAATGAATTTCTCGCCATCTGTCCATCTGGAGATGCCACGTGATGACCTTGGATCACGTGCCCACAGACTTACTTTTTTGAGCTTGGTTGTGAAGTACATGTGGCAGACATAGGGTTTCTAACCCTACAAGGTATTTGTCAGCCATACTGGACATTATTCACTCTTAACGCCCATATGTCCCCCTTTTGCCTTCTTAACAGGGGTGAAATATTTTGCATACAACTAAAATTTTTTGCACAGGGGTGAAGCATTTTGAAGTGGAGTGAAATATTCTGCCCTTGCATGATTAAGGCAGCCTCAGTTATATTTCTTTTACCTTCTTAACAGGGGTGAAATATTTTACATACAACTGAAATTGTTTGCACATGGGTGAAATATTTTGAAGTGGAGTGAAATATTATGCTCTGTAATGACTCAAGCAGCCTCAGTTATATTTCTTTTGCCTTCTTAACAGGGGTGAAATATTTTACATACAATTGAAATTATTATCACAGGGGTGAAATATTTTGAAGTGGAGTGAAATATTCTGCTCTGTAATGACTCAAGCAGCCTCAGTTATATTTCTTTTACCTTCTTAACAGGGGTGAAATATTTTGCATACAACTGAAATTTTTTGCACAGGGGTGAAACATTTTGAAGTGGAGTGAAATATTCTGCTCTGCCTTGACTCAGGCAGCCTTAGTTATGTTTCTTTTGCCTTCTTAGCAGGGGTGAAATATTTTGCATACAACTGAAATTTTTTACACAGGGGTGAAACATTTTGAAGTGGAGTGAAATATTCTGTTCTTGCATGACTCAGGCAACCTCAATTATATTTCTTTTGCCTTCTTAACAGGGGTGAAATATTTTACATACAACTAAAATTATTTACACAGGGGTGAAACATTTTGAGTCATTTAAATTATATCTAAAATGCGCAATGGTATCAAAAATTTTCCTTATTTTTCAACTTGGCTGTGCATCAAAACTGTTTGCACATGCTTTGAAACATTTTCCTTATTTTTCCTTATTACATTGGGTGGAATACCAATATATCTAAATTATTTTGCCTTCTTAACCTTATTTTTCAAAGCCTCATGAATGCATCAAAATTATATCTAAAATGAGTTATTTAAATTGTCATCATCAAAACCCAACAAGGTTACATCAAGGTTATATAAAGAATGAGTCATAAAGATTGACATCATCAAAATCACAGGGACATGCACACAACATAATCCAACCAAAGTCGCTACATAACATTGTTGGATAGTGTGCATGTACCAGCAATCATCATAGCAGATTGTTCTGTAGTCCATACTTGCACAGGAAATGTATGATCGAGATTATTTGCTCCTAAAACATCGACATTGACAGTAACATTAGACTTTAATTTGCTGCTACGAACGCAGGTCCCATCATCATTGCCACATGCTTTACATTTCTTTGTTCTTTTAGATTTTTCTTCGACACTTTTCAATTGTACTTTGTATTCTTTTTTCTCTTTTCCTTCCTTTCCTTGCAATAATTGATGGATCTTTCACAATCAATTCTAAGTTGGTACATCGAGGGTCTTTCACTGCACCTGAAGGACCAACATCTTTGATCATTTTTGATTGCATATGAGAAGTGTTTGCATCGATTAATGTAGACTTAGGTTCGGAAGCTCAGCTAATAAGAGTTCATATGCTTCTTCTGACACTGATCCAACCTCAGCAACTTTCATCAGCCGGTAACATAAATGTCGACATCCCCTTGAATCTTTGCCATCACCTGGCTTGTTAAATTCATCTAGCATGTGACGTTGGCGCATCTCCTTCGTCCATCGCTTTAGAATATACCTCTCAGGAATTTGAAAAATTCCACAATATTGAAGTCCCACTAGTACATGCCTACACAAGTATCCTTTAAATTCAAAGGATCAACAAGTGCATGAAACAACTTCACCAACTACATCACAATACACTGTATATTTTTTCAGTAAATCCTTAACAATGTCAGCTCCAACTCCTTTGACTTTAATCTGTTCAAAAGATTTTACCTCAAATGTGGTTTTTGAACCTTCATGGTGAATTACCTTTGGGTGACATGATGCAGTCTCTACCAATTCTGTTCGGAATTTTTTGAAAATAGCCCTTGTGTATTTATTGGCTGCCTGCTTCTGTAAGGGCGAAGATGTCGTCCGGTATGCTATTGTCTCTATATTTTTAACATCCGCTTCATTCTCAGCATCATATCTACTCTCTAATGCAACTTCAAACTTTTCAAAAAAACTGAGAGAGAGTGGTCTTTGCATGAATATATCCATCAAAGAAGTGATTAATGCTCTCACTTCGTTGAGAAGTTAACATTCCTGACAAAAAAACATGAAACTAACTTATTAAGATTACAAAAAAATATTACTGTACTATCCTTCATTCTAACGTAATGCATTTTTGTGCATTATGCTTCAATCTAGGACAAAGTCTATTCTAGCAGTGCAAAATGTATCATTATAATGCAAAGATAAGTCCAGTAGAACATGTTTTACCTACGAAAAATGTATCCTTCAAAAATAATGGTACCCATTTGACACGACATTCGTATAACTGATTCAACCATTCATTCTCTCTACATGCTTCATACTTGCACAATAACTCTTCCCACTTCTCTTCAAACTCATGCAAAGAAATTGAATCATAGATGCAGCTATCGAAGTCCTCCATAAAACCTTTGTTTGCTACACATATATGCCCAATCTTCTCTGATATTTTTTTCAATATATGTCATAAAAAAAATCGATGCCTAGCATTAGGAAAGACCTCTCTCACTGTTGATTCAATAGATTTGTCTTGATCAGTAATAATCGCAGTCGGTTACTTTCCACCATTTGCCTTTAATCAACAATTAAATACCCAAACAAATGATTCCGTCTTCTCATTGGAAAGCAGTGCACAACCAAGTAGGGTTGACCGACCATGATGATTAACTCCAACAAATGGAGCAAATGGCATCTCATACGTGTTTGTCAAGTAAGTAGTATCAAAAGATATTACATCACCAGAATATGAACAAGCTAGTCTTGACCTTGCATCCACCCAGAAAACATGCCTTAGCCGTCCATCATTATTCAAATCCATCATGTAGAAGAATGTTAGACTACTCATTTGCTGTTTGACAAAATAGTTATGCAATTTTTGTGCATCTCCTTCTTTTAGTTGCGTCTGACGCTCTCGGGTTAAGAAATTTCTACAATCTTTTTCTGTAAAGTCAAGTTATTGAATTTCACCTTTTCTTCTAACAAGTGCAGACACTATCTGAGATGTTGGGATTCCTACCATACGCATGTTCTTAATTTCTACCTTTTTTGGCATACATATTTTTCGATGTGACCTAAGGTATGTCACCGATAGTAGATTTAGGTCATGGTTATGCTCAATGACTGCATCTGCTATTGTCCATTTCCCTTTTTTTGTGAGAAGTCTTGCCTTTATTGATGCAGGACAACCCACTTTTGGAGAGTCTCTTGGGCGCTCACTGTTAGGATTTCTCCTTGACATCCCAGATTTCCAACAACCTAAATGCTTGAAATTTGGTATTCCTTTGTAGCTCCGACTGCATAATGTAGTGATGTCAAATCCAACTGATTTTGCATATGTATTATAAAATTTGTGGACATCTTCCCCTGTATCAAATTCCATTCCTATTTCTGGTGGGAACACACACAGTGCAGGCTTCTCAACATTTTTCATGGGTGTATTTAAAATTTCACATTCATTGATGTCAACAAAAGGTGTAGGCTTCTCCATCGCATCTGCAATACTAAAATATGTTGTTTATATATGAAATCCACTGTAATAAGAATGAAATATACTATACAAGACTGTAATAGATAATTAAGGAATTATCGGTGCACTGTATCAATGAAATTTTTTGTACAGATAAGAGATATAATGTACTAACAATGAAATAAAATGAATTCGAATGAAATATTTTGCTCAGTTATAAATCATACTACGTATCAGTGTAATCATTTGGACGGTTATTCAATATAATGTACAAAAATTAAATGGTGTACAAGAGTGAGATATAATGTGTAAGAATGACATATTATTCAGGACTATATCAATGAAACATGCTGTATATTTGTGAACTATAATGTACAAGAATAACATATCATGCCTAATAATGAGATGGCTCCAGTTAATGAGATAGGCTATCTTAACTGGAGCTTTATATTTAATGTGTAACAACAAGTACTCCATCTATTTATTCTTCAGCATAACAGCCTACCCTCTGCCATTAATACTACTGCAATTTATTTTACATTGAATACATTTCTTCCAGTTTCAGTTACACATTTACTTTAGAGAAAAAGGTTAAACAGAGTAAACGAAAGGAGCAAGAATATCATATCATGCCTAATAATGAGATAGCTCCAGTTAATGAGATAGACTATCTTAACTGGAGCTTCATATTTAATGTGTAACAACAAGTACTCCAGCTGTTTATTCTTCAGCATAACAGTCTACCGTCTGCCATTAATACTGCTGCAATATATTTTACATTGAATACGTTTCCTCCAATTTTAGTTACACATTTACTTCAGAGAAAAAAGGCAAATAGAGTAAACGGAAGAAGAAGATGCTGCAGCAGGTACCATTTTTCTCCTTTTACCTCACTCGCTCCGCAGAGCCTTGAATACGTCTCCTGATCAGACCTCCATCGTGTCTCCACAGAGAGAAAGTGAAGCCCGCAGTAGCAATAAAATGAAGAGTAATACTTTTTACTCTAAAATGAAGGCTTTAATATATCCATCACAGAATAGTATTTTTGGTATGTCAAAAATCGAGACTTGCACGGGAATGACACCATTTAATGTCTTTGGGACAATGCCATTAAATCTGTCAGAGCACGTCTCGGTTCGTCCGACCGGTGAAGTGGTATATGCCAACGTGGACCAATCGCTGCCATGAGTTGCAGAATTACGTGACTTTGTGCACCGCATGCGGTGCACAAAGCATTACTCAAACTAATATAAAGTGGTACTTGGTAGAATTTGATTGATTAGCAAGTGAAAGCGTGCGAATAGAAATACACCAAACCTTTAGTCACCATAAAGTTAGGGACACCGAGAGTCATCTTAAAGCGCAAAATGTTTTAATTAGGGACTTTTGGCCTTCGATCTTTACGATTGATCTTATTAAGATTAACCCCTCCAATTCTAATATTTATTTTCAAACTCTCTCGACTAAACATTTATTTAATAGGTGCTCTTCTTAAATCTTTCTTTTTCAAAAATTTGGGAGAATAATTATTTTTAATTTCTGATGTACTATCCAAATTACGTGAGATTTGTGAGGAGTTATGGATAGATATCCCAAAAGTTAATCTCAAAATATGATACATGGCAAGGGTTTAGTTTTTCCTTTGGAAAACATTTACAACTGTCAAATCTTGAGTTTTGAGAGATAAAAAATTATATGATTTTGCATAATTGATCACTCGTGCACCTTTCAGTTTGTAGAGGTGGATCTAGAGCCTATGAACATGGTTTGACTAATTGCACCATACCAATGTGAGTAGGTCGTGGCAGAACATATCATGAGTAGGTCGTGGTAGAACATATCAGGAGAAAGCTGGTACAACAAGTCAATGATCCAGCGCAGTCCTCTTCCACGGCACTTGGCGACAAAGTCGGCAAACCATGCATGGCCACCACAATTCTTTGAGATGGGGGAGAGATTAGCCAGCCAACCCCCCCACCAGCTACCACCACCTACCCTCTTCGGCACTGACCACTGCTCCAACGAACACCGTTGTCGTCACTAACGCCGGCATCTCCAACAATCACAGTTTCTGTTCTTGGGGGTGCAGGGACTCTCGTTGCTGCCCTTGTGTTTGCTACCATCGCCGCCCTATCTAACAATAGCCGCCCCCCACCACTGCTACCAAAGTTGTTGCCCCTGAACGCGGAGAGCTTTAGCGCTAGGTCAGATAATTATTCGCTTAAAATTTGAATTAAGTTTAAGTTTAAATTTATTTATGCAAATAATTATTTAAATAAAATATCTGATAAATAATTTAATCAAATATTCGATATTCGATTATTAATCAGATACGAATTCAGATACTGAGATATCCATGTTAGATATTATCCGACCGAATATGAACTCTTAGATAAAAATGTAAGGATACACATATTCGATATATAATTAACTCAAATCTTAATAAATTGATTGATTACTGTCTTTATCTTTTTTGTCTCAAATGTAATTTAAAAATAAGAAATCGACTTATACCTATTTGGTAAGTTATCTCCTATTTTTTAGGACAAAGTCTAATATTTTGATAGCCTCTCCCAAAATAAAAATAACTTTCACTCTTTCTTTTTTTTGAGAAAATAATATGCGACGCTCTCACACGGCTCACACGACTCACCTCTAAGTAGACCTAGTAATTATCCGTTTAAAATTCAAATCGAATTCGAATTCGTATTAATTCGATAATTATTCGAATAAAATATCCGACAGATAATTTGATTATTAATCGGATACGAATTTAAATATCATACTTTCTGCTCTGATTCGTTTACAGGTCTAATTAGCGCCTACGTTGTCATCATATTCCACCACATCACTGACATCCAACTCTCCATCATCCACCATCGACCCGCCATCCCATTAGCAGAGGAGAGGACGAAGTGAGAGCCACTGGGAGAGGAAGCCCCATCCAGTGCGAAGGCTGCTGAAGAAGAAAGGCAACAGGAAACTATATGCTTGGCAACAGTGCTGGAAGAGGCGCAGAGAGGAAGGGCTCAACAGCAGCAGACGGGAGGTAAGGTAATGTTCTACTAGAATATAATATATGACATTCCACTGTAAATCTTTTCATTTACATACAACATATTTCATTCATACTGGCAGCCTGGGTGGGCGTGGGGGTGGGGGTATGTAACAAAACGCTTACATATTTTTGAACAGAGGTGAAACATTTTAAAGTGGAGTAAAATATTCTACTCTGTAACGACTCAGGCAGTCTCAGTCTACTAAATTGGTTGATTACTGTCTTTATCTTTTTTATCTTAAAATGTAATTTAAAAATAATAAATCTACTTACACCTATTTGGTAAGTTATCTCCTATCTTTTAAGATGAAGTCTAATCTCTTGATAACATCTCTCAAAATAAAAATAACTTCCGCTCTTTCTTTTTTTGAGAATTGAAAACAACATACGACGTTCTCACACGGCTCATCTCTAAGTTGGTTTAGTAATTATCCGTTTAAAATTCGAACCGATTTCGAATTCGTATTAATTCGATAATTATTTAAATAAAATATTCGATAAATAATCTAATTATTAATCAGATAATTCAATTATTAATCGAATACGAATTTAAATATCACACTCTCCGTTCTATATCTCATCCATTTAGATAATTATCTAACGAACATCCAACTCTCCAGCCACCATCGACCCGCCACCCCCATTTGTGTCGACAAGCACATCTAAAGTCCATCCAGCCCCTATGGAAGGAGGCCAGTGGGTCGAGGGGCGTCAACAACAGAGGGTGGGGAGGCAAATTAAGAAGGGTGCATTGCTATAGGAGAGGGCGACTGCGACCAAGGTACGTATTGTTCATTCTCTCGTAAGAACAGCGTAAAATTGAGAAATGAACACCATCTTTTATTATTTATTTCTCGATTTTGCTATTTCTATGAGAATCAATCGAACAAAACTGCAAGAAGTTGTGAGTGAGTTGGGGCATGGCACCACCTATCTCGTACCTCGGACCTGGTGGTGGCACCTCAAACCCTATCTATGAATGGGGATTTACATACCCCCAAAATCTATAGTATTCTACCGTATATCCCATATCTCTTTATAATATCATTTGCTACCATGATAACACTTTGCTCCATCATTTGCAGCAGTGTCCTCATCCACCATTTGAAATCTTAGATGAATTAAGGAAGAAAAAGGATCAACTTAAATTTAGTTAACCTTCTTAGAAAAAATAAAAAAACTACGACCTATATGCACCTACAATGTTTCATATTCTCTTCTATACACGTTAAGATTTTTGTATTTTATACTCTCTGGGTTTTATTAACGAAGCATCCCTTTAATTCTGAGAGGTGTTGTCGTAGGCAGAGGGGTATGCGTACCCAAAATAATAGTACCGACTATAAAAGAGTATACGTGGCAGTGTAAGGGATGTGGGGGGTGCATAGTAGACTAAAAAAAGGCCGAAGAGATTGTCCGTAAAACTCCTACGACCGAAAAGGATTAAATTTCATATATATTTTCATTATATTAACAAATATTAAAATATCATCTTTAGTGTCAAATATCATATATATTATTATTATTTTTAAATTTATAAATAATTTTTAATTTTTAATTTTTAAAAAATTAATATTAAAAATATATTTTAATTAGAATTTGTCGACTCGGTCGTATCAATATTACGATATGATATGATATGATACCGCACTATATAATTATGTGTTAAGAATAAAAATTATTTAATAAATATATATTATAATAAAATATGGTAAGAAATGATCGTGTAACTCAGCTGGTTACTATATATGCTAGTTAATTTTTAACTTTTTATTAAAGAATATTAAAAAAATCAAGAGAAATAATGTTGCTCACACTTTCAAACTCTAGCCGCAGCATTTTAAAGGAACACTCTAACAAATTTATCTATTATAAGATATTAATTATAAAATAAAATACATAATATTTAAAATAATGATGTCTTCAAATTATTCAAACTCTGAGTGAAAAGTCCATCCAAAAAAATAAAATATATCATCTCAATTCGGGAAATATTTCAGCTCCCACTCCCGCTAACTTTTTATTTCCCATTTTATCCTCCCCATCTCTCTCTCTCTCTCTCATCTCCACACACACACAGACATCTTTTCCGGCGGCTCTCTCATCTCCACACACACACACAGAGACATCTTTTCTGGCGGTTAATTTCTGCGTGGCGTGTCCGTTGCTCCATGCTGTCGCAGTTGTAGGATAACCAGTTTGCAGGAGGGTCGTCTTCCAACGAGAGCATCCAGAAGAATAACTCAGTCTGTAGAAAGAAAACCCATCTCTAATCTTTTTAGGTCTTCAAGAAGAACGAATTACATTAACAAGTCACCGGAATTTTGTATCGTTTTATTCATGTCCCTTAAGTCTCCCTCGAAACCATTTATACTACTTGCATGTTCGGTTCTGTTTTCACCTTCACTTCTACTTACACCGACATTTCCTCCTGGATATGAGATCATGAGTACGTACTGCAAGTGAATCCAAGTAATCATGAACACTTGTACGTACCACCGAATCTTCCTCCTGTGTAACTCCATTCTTCTCTGATCGCCGTAGAGAGCTCTGAATTGAAATTGACAGACGGAAGGAGCGCCGCGACGCCCTGCATACCGTCGACTTGAGCGGCTGCCGAGTGGTCACAAACTGGACCGTGGTGGCGCTGGCGAGCGCTTTGTCCGGGAGGTCCCTGCGGCGTCTTGTCCCGGAGGACTGGGGGGTGTGTGTGTGACCGACTACACCCTGCGGCTGGTCGGCATATCGTGCCCCGGTCTGGTGGAGCTGGCCCTGGTGGGGTTCTGGCGGATCGGCGACGGCGCCGGGGTGGCAGTGTTGCTGACCCAAGGCGGAGGTGGGGCGGCGCTGTTTAGAGGTTTTTTTTTTTTTGGTCATTTAGTCGGTTCGGGTTAAGTTTAATCGTGATTACGTTAAATAATATAGAGAAAACCGACGACGACATAGATTTTTTTTATCTGATAGAAAACATTTTGGGATATTTCAACTAAATAAATAGTAATGCATTTTCCTAATTAATACCGATATTTTTAGAGACTAATTACTAAAAAACCCATTTCAGAAATATCATTCGATGATAAAAATATGCCTGCCAACATTCAGTTCAACCTCAAACCTCAAAATATCCAAAAAAAAAACTCATTTCAAAAATAGCATTCAAGGATAAAAATATCCCCAACAACATTCAGATCTACCCCAAACCTCTAAATACTAAAAAAACTCATTTCAAAAATATCGTTAAAGGATAAAAATATCCCCAACAACATTCAGATCTACCCCAAACCACCCTACGCAGAACTGGTAGGTATTTTTATCTTTTAGTGATTTTTTAAATGTTCAATAGTATAGATTTTTTACAAATAAACAATTACCAAAGTTGAAATGGAAAAAAAATCATATCTAAAAATACATTAACAGATATATCATTACTTTTATCAAAATAACGTAAAAATATCATCATCGTAATCTATTATTACCAATTGTGAATCTAACCCTAGTTAATTTTAATCGTAATTATGAAATGTCAATAATACCTTTGGTTAAAAAATTCATCTCTCTCCCAACTTTGTCCTCCCTCCCACCCTTAGGAAACCCTAATTAATAATACACCCTCTCGAGGTGCTGGGAGGAGGGGTACGTGTACCGGAGAGGAGGGACCTCCGCAGCACTATCGTCGAGAGGAGAGGGCGTACAGGAGGGGCTTTCTCCTATGCATCACGGTGGGGTTTGTCTAAAGGGGGTTCAAGGGGGAGGAAGGAGCCGTTCACGGTGGTGCGTATAGGAGAGGGATCACCGACGTTTATGGGTAGTGGTGGTGGTAGTGCGTACAAGAGGGAGGGGAGAGTTGGGGGGGTATAGGAGGGGGGCATCGCTAGAGGGGGAGGGGAGCTTATGACACACTTTGTTTTCCAAGCCCTATGTCATCGTAGGACGACCTCCACCGCCCGCCTTGCCGCCTCCTCATCTCCTCCCCCTCTTCCCCACCCCCCATCACCACCCCCACTACCCAAGTCACATCCGCTACTCCCACCAGTGGCCTCTCCTCCTCTTGTAGCCATTACCGTGTCGTCGCGGGCCCAATTGACTAGCCAACTTCGAGCACCTACACCAGCAATCGCTCATTATAGAACTGGTCGGCAAACAGGGGCCACGTCACCATGGGCAGCCCGGCGATGATCCCATCCAGGCACGAATTCCAGCCGCAGTGGATCACAATGCCCCCTACGGCTTCGTGGTTGAGAAAAAGAATCTAGAGTGCCCATCCTCTGATGACTAGTCATCTCCCTATCGTCCTCTCCTTGAAGCCCTCTTGTAGCCACTTCTCCAATAACGGGTCACCTCATCCTCCATGGTTCCACACCACCATGATGAAGGGATGGCCAAAGGCCTCTAGGCTTGCTCAGGGTAATCTCACGTATAGTTGGGAGGCGGTGAAGCGGCGTAGGCTCCAGAAGAAGACAGGCAATAGAGGTAGGCTCCTTGGAGTCTATCTAGCTCAAGCAACTGTGTTGGAGTCCCCCAACAACTCCCTCCACCTCTGTGACTGGGAGGAGCTTGAGGCGCTTGAGCTCACCGCGAGGGATTGGAAAGTCACCCCACCCTCTCTTGTCCCCCTCTCTCACACAATCTTCCTCTCTCCTCTACCTCACAATCTTTCACTCGCCCCCTTCTCTCTCTCATAGTCACTCTCCTCAAGAAGGGTGCGGATTGACGACGCAAGAGCAGTAAGTCTCCCTTCGGGACCTCCCTCTCTCTCTCTAGGCCTCTCTCTCTCTCATCTCGCTTTTTGTAAGAGTGAAAAATATGAGATTTAATAAGAGTATTTTAGTTATTTAATTATAAAATAAAATAAATATTTGAATCTTTATAGAATATTTATTTTTACGTCGACGTAAGTTAATAACCACGATGATATTCTTACAATATTTTGACAAAAATAATGATATCTGTTCTGATACATTTTCAGACATAATTTTTTTACTATTTCAACTTTAACAATGATTTATTCAAAAAAATATTAATACTATACATGGTATTTGATAACTAAAGATAATAATATTGATATTTTTTCATGTAAAGAGGGATACACATGACATTAACACAAAAGAAAACATCTTGCACAAGCCGTTCGGAAACTTACCAGGCTCCGTTCATACGACGCAGATGGATACCCACACCGGGACGGAGTCCGACTCCTCCTGGTTCACCACGGCCACCGGAATCCCCGCCTTCCCTGTTGGTTTCCCAGCGGGAAAAGGGTGGAAGCTTGCCCCCCTTAACCCCCCTATAAAAGGTGAAGAGACCCCCTTCCTCCTTCCCTCCCAACCCACCTCCATCGTCCACACCACAAGCTTAAGCTCTCTCTCTCTCTCTCTCACACACACACACACACACACACACATACACCCAGAGAAGCGACCTGACGATGGATTTCATGTTGTCCATGTTCATCTTCGCCAACGGCGAGTACTTCACCCGAGAGGGGCAGGAGATGGAGGAGGCCCTCAGGGGTTGTCACGCATCCAATGTCGACAAGAACAGGGGCGTCGCTGTAGACCAGGGGAAGCCGCAGCAGCAGAAGGAGCCGCAGGCACAGCTGGCAAGCGGGGCGCAGCAGGAGAAGAGGCTGCAAGGGATCAAGCCTTGGCTCGCGCTGGAGTTTGACGGCCTCAACTGCTTCGAAACCTTCGTTTCCCACCACTGAAGCATCTGATCACAACACACACACACCCGGCACCCAAATCCCTTAATTGTTGGTTCTTTTTTGGTTCTTCGCCCCGGGATCTCTTTGATTGGTTGGTTCGTATTTCTACGCGTGCCTTCCAAAGAAAGATGATTAGTGATTAGCTAACACATCGCCTTTTGTATGAGATGCTTCTGTAAAAACCAAGCATCAGGGTATTTGATTCGTGTCATCTATATCTCATCTGTTTCTTGGGTTTTGCCATATTTTGCTGAGAAAAATATCAAACACGAGCTACCATGGAAGATTTGGAACATTGTTCCCGTTTTTCCTCCTTTTTTTTTTCTGGGGGAGCTGGAGAGGAGAAAAATCACCTTTTGTATGAAATGCTTATGTAAAAACCAAACATATGGGCATTTGATTCATGCCATCATTATCTCATCTGTTTCATGGTGTCGGGTTGAGCCCGGAATATAATAAACAGAATAAACATGACTTTAAGTAAAAGGATGTACCTTTTAGCATAGCGGAAATATATATATTTATTAAGTCTTTACTCGCAGAATCAAATGGCAGTTACTAGAATCACCTTCAAGTGTCCACACTCCAAATCCAAGGCTCGGGGTGACTTCTTCCGAAGCTTGTTTACTATTTTATCCTTCGTGAGAGCCGCTGCTCTCTAATGGTCGTAAAAGCTGCTGCCTTTGCGAGAGACTCTCGAGAACTAACGTTCTCTTCTTCTCTCTCTTTTCACTACACACTCACTTCTCTCGGTTTTTCCCCTTTCCCGTTCTCACAATTTCACCCTTTTACTGTCCATTTGTCTGCCTGTTTCATCACAGTCGATGCCCCTTATTTATAACAGGTTAAACACCCATGGGAGATATCTTCTGGGGGAGGTAAGAACGGGATGGGAGAGAGAGAAGAGGAGGTGGCTGCGGATGGTGCCGTGTGGCACCCCCGCGCCCGCGCAAGCACACGGACTCGTGCGTGCGCGCCTGCGGCACCTCTGGGCTGGCGGCCCAATGGGCACGGCCCAGTCAACAGCTCCCACTTTCCCATTAGGGTCGACAGTGTAGATTCAGACACACTGAATGTATCCAAGCTCAACGGTCATACAGGAAATGGAGTGTGCGACCTCCGCGAGATTCTTTGAACAGTAGAAGGGTGTTCCGTTAAGTCGTCACCTAACTAACGGAACACACAGAACATCTCGGTGTGTATCTCAGACATTTTCAAAATTTACCTGATTTGACACTCCGGATCTCTCGAAAATAGGCAGTGTCAAACCCCCAAATGCTAAGTGCCCATAACTTTATCATCACACAGACGATAAAGCCTCCCGGGATATGAGCAACTAAGCATGGTGAAATTTAAAATGTCTTCCCTATGCTGCATATGTCAATCCAATTCTTCTTGATCGCTTTCCTAGACATGTTCTGCTAGACGGTATTAGTCATCGCCCTAAGTAACATGATAAAGTAGCGACATCAAGCATCCTTTTCATGACATAGCACTGCAGGTCACTGGGGATACACCAGGAATCAGACAACTGTGATTCATGAGCTCACACAATGATGAAGAGGGATCCATTCATCATTCTCATATACGGTCGTATATTGCACATGTGGTATGATACGCATGCCGCGGTGTTCTTCCATTTTCATGGGTGTGTCATTAATATGATTTATTAAACACCGCACGGATATCAGTCTAGATGCGACTTATGCAGGTAACCCGAGTCACGCAAACCAGTCGCTCCCACTCAGCGTCTTCTTGCGACTCACGTATCCGGGATTTACATGCTTCATGGGATTACTGCGAAATCCTCATGGTCGATCTGTATCAGATCTCATCTTAGTCCTTAGCTAAGGCGGCATATATGTAATTCGTTCGAGATATTCCCCTAACTCCCCGACCTTCAGGGTGCCAGGAATATCAGATGCCTCATCTTTGTCACTTTCGATAAGTGCCAAAGGCGAATCACCCGTGCGAGTGGGTGATTCTTAGCCTGGTGACACTCTGATGATGTGTAAAGCATTCGCATAATGTAAATAACATAATGAGTAGACTTTAATGATGTCAAAAATTGTAACAATTATAATTTACAAAGGTCCATAGACTTACATTGGCTAACAAAACTTTCTCTACCTATTTGCTTCGTTAGTGGATCAGCTACCATACGACCAGAACTAATCTGTCGCAGCACCACTAACCCTTTTACAAGCAAATCTCTTATGTAGTGATAACGAATATCAATGTGCTTTGTTCTACCATGATATTTAGGATCCTTGGCGAAAGCAAGCGCGGAAGTGCTATCTATATATAGCAGTACACCCTCATCTCCATGAGGTGTAAGCGCCAAGCGCTGCAACAAATTCCGCAACCACACTGCTTCTTGACTCGCCATAGAACAAGCCACATATTCCGCCTCATAGTGGATAGGGTAATGCAAGACTGTTTCTTGCTACACCACGAGATAGCTCCACCAGCTAATAGGAACACAAAGTCTGAAGTGGACTTGCGCTCATCATGGTCACCAGCCCAATCTGCATCACTATATCCCACTAGCTTCAGGTCATCTCCACGGTAACGCAAGACATAGTCTGATGTCCCTCGCAAGTAACGAAAAATTCATTTAACCGCCTTCTAGTGCACGGGACCGGGGTTACTCTGATAACGGCTAACCAAACCCATTGCGAAGCTAATGTCTGGCCGAGTACATAACATGGCATACATTAGACTCCCAATCGCAGCGGCATAAGGCACTCTAGACATTTCTCTCCTTTCTTCTTCATTTTTGGGGCATTGGCTAGCACTCAGGATACATCCTTTTTCAAGTGGAGTATCAATGGGTTTCGAATTTTCCATTCAAAAACGCTATAGGATTTTATTAATGTAGGTTTCTTGAGACAAACTCAATAATCTTTCCGAGCGATTTCGGATAATTTTCACACCGAGCACATAGCTCGCTTCACCCATATCTTTTATCTCAAAGACAGAAGATAGTTATCCTTTGATAGCATTGATTAACTCCATGTTATTTTCGGCTATTAAAATGTCATCAACATATAACGACAAAAGGAGGAACCTCTCTTCCACTCGCTTAACATACACACAGTGGTCCTCTTCAATCATCTCAAAATCATATGAGAGGATTGCCTTATGAAAATTTAAATACCACTGTCTAGATGACTGTTTCAAGCCATATATCGAGCGTTTGAGGCGGCAAACTTTTTGCTCTTCAAAGTCTTCTGGCTGGAGCATATAAATCTCCTCGTCTAGTTCTCCATTGAGAAATGCAGTCTTTACATCCATTTGGAACAACTCCAAATCAGGATGCGCGACAATAGCCAGAACCAGGCGAATGGATGAAAATCTCACGACAGGCGAGAATGTTTCATCATAGTCTATACCCTTCTTTTGGGTATAACCCTTCGCCACCAGCCGTGCTTTATATTTTTCTATAGCCCCGTCAGCCTTACGCGTAAGCTTGAAAATCCACTTATTTCTAACAGCTTTGCGCCCAGGCGGGAGTTCCACCAACTCCCAGACTTCATTCTGCGCCATAGACTTAATTTCATCTTGCATGCCAGCTTTCCACTCTTTCCTAGATAAGGATGCAAGAGCTTCCTGAACATATTTGGGCTCTTCATCATCCATGGGCTCACAAATAATTACCTTGTCTTCAATTCCGAAGAATCGACGCTGCACAAGCCCATGCTTGCTGCGACGCAATGAGTCTTGATATTCTAGTGGTTCTATTGGTGCACTCCCACTGGACGTACTCCAACTAGGTCGATCATCCCTACTATCTTTAGCAGACATAGGCTCGAGAACGCATTCCCTTCCTGCATTAGGAGACGGTGGGAGATCAGAGGATTCTTCTAACTCATGGAGATCAAGACTCTTTCCACTGTCGCCAAAACTAGGAAATTCTTTTTCTAAGAAAACAACATCTCGGACCTCTCGCTCTGTCAGTCCTCCTTCTGGACGCTGTCCATACATGACATAACCCACAGAGCTCTCTAGATATCTAATGAAGATAAGCTTTTGAGCTCTGGGGCCAAGTTTCCCAAACTTACTAGACATATCATGGACATATCCCGCTGACCTCCATGGCCGTAAATTATCTAAATTGGGCTTGTGGCTATGCCACAACTCATATGTGGTGGAAGGAACTGACTGTGAAGGCACATGGTTCAAGATGTAGGCATCAGTTAACAAAGCATCTCCCCAAAAGGAGATAGGAAGGTTTGCCTGCGCCATCATTGATCGAACCACATCTAGCTACGTTCTATTCCTTCGCTCAGCAACACCATTTTGTTGTGGCGTGTAAGGAATAGTGAGTTGTCGCCGAATACCTTTTTCTTCACATAATATTCAGAACTGATCCGACAAGTATTCGCGTCCACGATCTGTCCGAAGAGCTTTAATACTCTTCTCCTTTTGATTCTCAACCTCGGCTAGGAAGTGCTTAAAACAAGCTAGCGCTTCATAGCGGTGAGAGATCAAATAGACATATCAATATCGCGAATAGTCATTTATAAATGTGTGAAAATAGGTATAACCATGTCGTGCCCTTACACTCATTGGTCTGCAGATGTCGGAGTGGATTAGCTCCAAAGGTGCTGATGCTCTTACAGCCTTTCCAAAAGGCTTCCGGCATGCTTTCCCAGCAAGACACGGCTCACATACCGGCAAGTTGATCTTAGTGAGTGACCCCAAAAGGCCTTCTCGAACTAATCTAGCCATTCTATCTTACCCTATGTGGCCTAAATGAGCATGCCATGTCGCAGAATCTAAGTCTTTGTTATTCAACACACTTGTTGAAAGAGAAGAAGAATAAGAGACATTATCTATAGCAAGATCCAATATAAAGAAACCATCGTCCATCTTACCATGCCCATACACAATATTGTCCAAAACAATATTTACACTACTGTCGGAAAAGGTCAAACAAAAGCCTAGAGACAATAAGCTAGAAACTGACAGGATATTATAATGGATCATGGGCGCATAGAGTATATCATACAGAATCAGTGTATGTCCATTCGAAAAACGGAGTTGCTATGAACCGACTCCAAGGACTTCCTCGCTGGTTCCATTACCTATAAAAACTCTGTGCTTGCCTACAGGGATCCTATGATATTCCACGAAGCCAGCTCGATCCATAGTTATATGTTTGGTCGCTCCTGAATCCACAATCCACACAGGATTAGGACGAGCAGTTAAAACATATGAACAAACATAAATATATGAAGAGATAGGTATGTTAATTACCTTCTTCGGCTCATGACACTCATGAGCGAAGTGGCCTCTCTTCCTGCAGTTGAAGCATCTTATACGGCTTTTGTCTTTCTTTTTCTTCCAGCCACGTCTTCCACGGCGGTGCTTAAAGGAGTGAGTTGCTTTGGGGCCAGGTGCGGCATCTGGCCCTTGTAATTTCCTCTGTGGTCCTTTCCTGCTATATCGGCAACTACTCTGACCGACATTAGCAGTGGCTCGATGCAGAATCTCACGCTCAGCTTCTAACTCTACATGACGAGAAATATCCGAAAAGTCTATGATATTGTCGTTATGTGTCAGAATTTGTTTCATCTGGAACCATGAGTCAGGGAGAGATCTGATCACGGCCTGCACCTGCTGCTCGTCTGTGAGATCATGTCCCGCCGCCTTCAAATCATGAATCATACGAGCCATAACCCTCAGGTGCTCAGTCATCGTGTGACGCGAGTCCTTCCGGTAGGTCTCAAATTTCAAAATAAGAGCCCTCAACCGTGTCACAGACATCCCCCCAAAGGTAAATCTCAACTGATCCCACATTTCCTTGACAGTACCAAAACCCTCAAACTCGCCAATGAGATCGTCCTCCATCGCGCTAAGCATAGTGAAACACCCACTACGATCTCTCTTAAACCAAGCCTTATAGGTTTCTTGGTCTTGACGATGTTGGGCGGTGTTGCCCTCTTCGGGCGGTAACATGATAATTGTAAGATGGTCGAGCAACTCTTGCTCATCTAACAGATATTGGATCTTACGGTGCCACATATCATAGTTTATGTCGTTTAATTTTTCACCCCTAATGAGATCTGCAATAACGTGCTTGGCGGCCATAGCTATCAACCACTACATAAATAGAGAAAGTAAGCGATATCAATTTACACATCGTCTCAATTTGCTAACAGAAGTCTAAACTAATTATATTAAACTTTCTTATATGATGAAATCGAAAGTAGAGTTAGACTACTACAATCATCTCCCACTCACATAAGATCATTTAATAACCTTAGAATGACTCCGAGCAAATTCATAATTTATATCAGATATGCAAAACAAATTCGCATATTTTATATGTAAAATAAATCTGCACATATTAATGCAAAATAAATTTGCACAATATAAACACAGTACCACATATGCAAAACTAATTTGCATAAACTAAAAATAGTACTATATATACAAAACAAATTTACATTAACGTGAGGAAATAAATGTGCAGTTAACATGTTACAAAAATAGACTAAAAACATTGTTTTAAACATGTCAGTGCAATATGTATATAATCCGCTGCAAACGTGTACAGATACAGGCATAAAATGCGGAACAAAAGTATACTGTTAAAAAAAAAAGAACTATACATAAGGCATATATAAAAATAACTCACAGCAGCTGTACATATCCAGGAAGTATTATTAACTCTCCATCCGGGGTCATAGAAGGAATAGTAAGAATGAACTGAGATGGAGGTGGTACTTCTGGAGGCACAACCGGTGGCGACCCACGCCGACTAGGAGGCCAAGGCTCCCACTCGGCCTGAGCTGGCTCCAAAAGCAGCCGTGGTGTCTGTGGACACGAGGGAAGCTCTCTAGTTGGTCGCTGGGCAGTGACCTCCCAGCTGCCTGCTGCAACTCCCTGCTCTGGTAGAAGTCACGGCCGTAGGTGGTCTAGGCGCTCGATCTCTCGCCGGTAAAGGGAGAGAGCTCGCCCGGTGCTAGGCGACCACTCGCGCGCCATCTGCATGTCCACTCTCTCTACGTCTCTGCTGTACACGTGCAGGTGGTGTAGCGGTCGTGCTCACTGCAGTCTCCAGGGACGGTCCCCGAAGAGCGCTGAGAAAGCTCTGTCGGTACTCTGGCAGTAAGGAGACGGCGTCGAGGGGGCAGCTCCTCTGCAGGAGCGCTCACAGAGGGACCCGGCTCAACATCATTCTCTCTGAATGATGACGACGGTGGCTCTAGCTCTCTTTCTATCTGCACGGGTTGCGCCAAAGGGCCTCTGGGTATACCCAGCATCGCTCGCAGTGGCGCCAAGGCCCTTGCAGGAGGGAAAGAAGGGAGAGAGTCACGCTCCGGGGACGACTCCTCGGAGTAATCGGTAAGAACATCGTCATAGGGGGGAGGAAATGATGGAGCCGCCATCACATATAGTCCTTTACAGCACATAAATAGCCAAATCAGTAGAATGAACTGAAAATAGATAGACAACATAACGTCAACATATTCAGGACGAACCCAAAACTAAAAATAGGCTGCCTTTGGCATGAAATAAAAAATACACGGGACTAACTCGGTATGTCCGGGACAAATCCAGAACAAATAAAAAATTAACATGCTGCATATGACATAAAATAAAAATATACGGGACTAACCCGGTATGTCAAGGATAAATCCAGAACAAATAAAAAATTAACAGACTGCATCTATTGTGAAATAAAATTGCACGGAACTATTTCGGCATGCCCGGGACAATGTCAGAGTAAATAAAAATTATACAAGTTGCATCTGACATGAAATAAAATTCATATGAAATAAAATTGCACGGAACTATTTCGGCATGCCCGGGACAATGTCAGAGTAAATAAAAATTATACAAGTTGCATCTGACATGAAATAAAATTGCACGAAACTATTCCGGCGTGCCCGGGACAAAGTCAGACTAAATAAAAACATTAAACGAACATCATCTCAGCATGAAATGAAATTAGTCGGTATTAATCTGACATAACTGGCACACCCAGAATAATTACAAAAATTAATGTGCAGCATTTCGGCATGAAATAAAATTAGTCGGAATTAATCCGACATATCCGGCACACCCAGAATAATTGCAAAAATTAATGGGCAGCATTTCGACATGAAATAAAATTAAACGGAACTAATCCAATACCTTCGAGACAACCCAGAATAATTAAAAAAATGAACGAACAACATTTCAGCATGAAATAAATGATTCGGGACTAACCCGACAAGAAATAAAAAATAGAAAGGAACAACCTGGCTCTGATACCAGTGTCGGGTTGAGCCCAAAATATAATAAACAGAATAAACATGACTTTAAGTAAAAGGACATACCTTTTAGCACAGCGAATATATATATATTTATTAAGTCTTTACTCGCAGAGTCAAAAGGCGGCTACTAGAGTCACCTTCAAGTGTCCACACTCCAAATCCTAGGCTCGGGGTGATTTCCTCCGGAGCTTGTTTACTATTTTATCCTTCGTGAGAGCCGCTGCTCTCTAATGGTCGTAAAAGCCGCTGCCACCGCGAGAGACTCCCGAGAACTAACGTTCTCTTCTTCTCTCCCTTTTCACGACACACTCACTTCTCTCGATTTTTCCCCTTTCCCGTTCTCACAGTTTCACCTTTTTACTGCCCATTCGTCTGCCTGTTTCATCACAGCCGATGCCCCTTATTTATAACAGGTTAAACACCCATGGGAGATATCTTCTGGGGGAGGTAAGAACGGGATGGGAGAGAGAGAAGAGGAGGCGGCTGCGGATGGTGCCGCATGGCACCCCCGCACCCGCGCAAGCGCACGCACTCCTGCGTGCGCGCCTGCGACGCCTCTGGGCTGGCGGCCCAATGGGCACGGCCCAGTCAACACCTGGGTTTTGCCATATTTTGCTGAGAAAAATATAAAACACATGAGCTACCAAGGCTCCCAATCTTCGGAGGAGTGAAGGAGGAAGAAGGGCGTAACCAATGGCATGTTAGGAATCATTTATCCTTCCCTAAAACCTAAGTATTGAGGTAGGGGATTCATTTTCTTATAAGCAGATCCAACTCTTTGTGAAATCCAATGCGAGACTAAAGTCATTAGCAACTCTAGTAGGCTGAGAGACTCACACTCCCTCTCGGTGCTCACACCACCCACCCGTAACAATACCTCCCCCTTTACAAGACCGACGCCCTCGTCGGCTAGGTGCTGATCGAGGTTACGCCCGTTCATGCGCAGTAGATAAATGGTGTATTGATACGCCACATTAGACCGATAAAGGTTGGGCTCATACACCATTTGTTAGGAATCATTTATCGTTCCCCAAAACCTAGGTATTGAGGTAGGGGATTCCTTTTCTTATAAGCTAGTCCAACTCTTTGTGGAATCCAATGTGGGACTAAAGTCACTAGCAACTCTAGTAGGCTAAGAGACTGACACTCCCTCTGGGTGCTCACATCACCCACCTGTAACATGGCACCCCAAAGCTTGCTGACCCTAGGTTGAGCAGATGGAGATGAAGGTGCTGCATCTGTCAACCATGATGAACCTCTCTGACGTCAATATTAGAGAGTTGGTGCGCGGCCTTACGCTCTTGGCTGAGCATGACGAAGCGAGGCGCATATCCTCATCTGCACTTCTCGATGTTGAAATGCGGCAATTGATCAATGCAGTAATGAACACCCAACATTCGTCCAATTCTGACCTCGAGGGCACCCTAGCTTCCCTCCAAACCACTAAAAAGCATGCTATGGAACAAAAGAGGGTGGAGCTAGAGGCCAAGAAGGAAGTTGAGGCGGTGAAGGCTGAGCTCACCAAGGTTCAGGAGGAGCACGAGGTCGAGCTATCTGACCAAGGTTGGGGCGGAGTTTGCCCAAACCCTAGGATTGACCAAGGAGTCCCTTGATCGGGTTGGTTAAGGTCCTGGACACACAGTTGGACGAGACCAAACAGAACACGACGTAGGCATTTGAGATTGCCTCTAAGGGAGGTTCTCAACAAGTACAAAGCGTCAGACGCATTTCGTGAGGACATCATGTCGGCAGCGGCTGTGGCCTATCAAGACATGTGGACGCAGGTGCTCAACATGGTCCGGTGAAAGCATCTGGAGGTCCATGGGGGAGGAGTTCACATGCCCCCTAGATAAGTGAAGTCTGGCCCGATCTTTTCACTCTTTCCCTCCTGGCCTTTAGGCCCGCTTTTGTAATGCTTCTCCAATATATATGATAAGGCTTTTTGCTTTGGGGCCCATCTTTGTCTTTGATGGTTTGCAAATTTGCTGAGGTCATTGCTCAGGTGAGTTGGGCAAGAGACGTGCGGTCAAGGTCGTCGATCAGCCAAGCCGAGAATGAGGTAGAAAATGATATGGAGCTAAGGTCGTCGCGCGGTCGTGCCGAAAGTTAAGCGTAGGATAAGTAATAAAGGCCTTAGGCCAACACTCGGCCATGCCCGTAAGGGATAGTTATGGTTGAGGCCATCGATTGACTATATTCTTGACAGATAACGATGGCTAAGGCCTTCGTTCGATCGTGCCCAAGGTTGTTCGCAAGGGGGCTAACATTATTACTCAGCCATGCCTTTATGTAATGTGCGATAATTAGGGCAGGGGCCATTGGTTGGCCATACATAGGATTATTCTCCCAGTGAGAGGGCCATTATTCAACCGTGCCTAGTGAAAAACCATGGCTAAGGCCATTGCTTGGCCATGCCAAGCGTTCTCATGGGGAAACACCCTCGGCTAGGGCCGAAGATTAGTCATGTCGAAGGCTGCATAGAGATAAAGATGACCGAGGCTGATGTCGGCGGTCAACTGCACCTAATGTCTTATAGATTGGTAACCAGGCTAAGACCTATGATTGGCTACACCAATGGTTACGTGAAGATTGGTGACTAGACTAAGGTCGTCAATTGACCACACCAAAAGTCACGAAAGTTGATAACTGGGATAAGGCCATCGATGCATTGCACCAAAGGTTACAAAAGTTTGTAACCGGGCTAAGGCCGTCAATTGCCTGGACTGAAGGTTACTAAAGTCAGTAACCAGCCTAGGGCCATCAATTGGCCACATTGAAGGTTACGAAAGTTGATATAAAACCGGGCTAAGGCAGTCAATTGGCCTCACCAAAAGTTACAAAGAGAGAGATGATCGAGGCTAAGGCCGTCGATTGGCCGCACCTAAATCATGTAGATGTAAAGGCACACTTGAGAGAATTGCTGCATTTTATAATAGACTAGTGTATGAGTACAGGGAATTTATGAATGATATGCCTATGAGGTTTTCCGTGTTCTAGGTTTGAGGGAGGATTGTATCTCCTAGCATTTTGTTGCAATATACTCCTCGATGGAGGGCCCCCATGACCTTGGAAGGACCTTCCAGTTTGGAGCAAGCTTTTTGATGGCGTGATCAAGCATCAAAGCTTTGACCTTCTAGAGGACCAGATCATTTGGTTGGAACTATCTTGGATGAATGCGTTGATTATAGAACTGTGCCATCTTATGTTGGTATACAGGAAGGTAAAGGTGCGTGTCTTTGTGAAGCTTATCTAGCAAATAAAGGTTTCCCATCAACAACTGATGGTTGTGCATTACTTCGAATGTCGAGACCCCGAATGACAGAAGCCTGACCTCCATTGGGATATCTGCCTCGGTTCCAAAGGATAGGTTGAAGGGCTACTCCCCGGTGCTGCTTCAAAGAGTCATAAAACCAGAGAACCCTCGGCAGCTCATCCACCCGTCGCCCTTTTGCATCATCAAACCTCTTTTCCAAGCCTTACAAGATGGCTCTGTTGGTGACTTTGGTCTGGCCATTGCTTTGCGGTTGTGCCACTAAGCTCAGCCAGTGGTCGATTTGCAGGTTCGAGCAACTTTCTCTAAAAAATGCACTATCGAACTACTTCCATTGTCGGTGCTGATGGCTCAGGGGAGGCCAAATTTACAAATGATGGACTTCTAGATGAAGTCCCATGTGTTGGTGTTGAAATCTGAGCGAGTGACTCAACTTCCACCCATTTGGCGAAGCAATCCACTGCCACGATCTGGAAGGTCTTTTGCCCGTTTGTTTTAGGGAAGGGACCCAAGATGTCGATCCCCCATTGTGCGAATGGGTAGGGGTCAGAGATAGTCCGTATAGGTCTGCAGTCGATTGATGGTGAAAGTGCCCGAATCTCTAACATTTGTCACACTTTCATATGAAGTAGAGAAAGTCTTGGAGGAGAAGGGGCCACTAGTAACCTTGCAGAAGCATTTTGTGGGCCAATGTTATGCTTCCCACGTGGCTTCTGCAGATTCCTTCCTGGACTTCTCGCTGGACATATTCTGCTTATGACGGCCATGGACACTCGAGGTATGGAAACATGTAGGATCAGTGGCAAAGTCGCCATCAATCAAGATGAACATTGGGGCTCACTTCCTGATTAGTCAGGCCTCATCCTTGTCAGCTGGTAGCTGGCCGTCAGTGCGGTACATAATGATGAGGTCCATCTAGAAGGGCTCTTCTTTTGCTTGCATGACTTGAAGGACCTCTCCCTCTTCATTGATGTTGGCACGGTTGAGTTCCTCTATGAGGATGGTGCATTGCCCCCTTGGCTCGATGGAGGACACGAGGTGAGCAAGTGGGTCAACCTTGGTGTTCTCTGCTCAAGGCACCCGAGTCACCGAGAAGCCGCTAAAGGTTCAGAATATGCTCTGGACCTTGTTGAGGTATTGCCATAGAAGCAACTCATGGGCTTCATACTAGTCAAGAATCTGGTTGACAAGGAGGTATGAGTCACTAAAGACTCGGATATTCTTTGCTCTGAGGTGCAAGGTCATCCGTAGACCAGAGATGAGGGCTTCATATTCAGTGATGTTGTTCAAGGCCATAAAGTTGAATCAAAGGGTGTACTCGAGGTTGAAGCTCTTAAGGGTGACTAGTAGGAGGCCAGCCCCGCTACCTATTTTGCACGAAGATTCGTCAATGTGGAGGGCCCATTTCGGGTCTTCATTGATTTGTAGAGGTTGGCTTTCTCCCTCAGGGGCATTACAATGCCGGCTAGCACCTAGGCTTTGATGGCCGTCTGAGGCTTAAAAGATACATCAAATTCCTCTGATTCTATGGCCCATTTACAAGTCACTTAGAAGTGTCGGGCTTGGATGGGACTTGTTTTAAGGGTTGGTTAGTGAGGACGACAATGGGGTATGCTTGGAAGTATGGTCGGAGCCTCCGAGCCAAGACTATGAGGGTGAAACCTAGCTTCTCAATAGCCAAGTACCAGAGTTCAGGACCTTGAAACACTTTGCTCACAAAATAAACCGGGAGCTAGGTCCCATTGTCCTCTTTATTAAGACCGAGTTTATAGAACATTGGGTTATAGATAAACACAAGAAGAGGGTTCCACCTGGTGCAGGGCTGGAGAGTACAGGGATTGATCCAAGGTAAGCTTTAAGCTTATAGAAAGCAACCTAACAATCCTCATCCCACTTTAATGGTCCCTTTTTGCGAATCACAATGAAGAAGGGAGGGCTTCCCTCGGGCGATTGATTAAAAAAGCGGTTGAGGGTGGCGATCCGACCATTAAGGCATTGGACACCCTTGATGGAATGGGGTGGCTCCATGTTGAGGATGGTATGGATCTTCTAGGGTTGGCCTCGACTCCTCTCTTACTTACGAGGAAGCTGAGGAATTTGCCTGCTCTGATGCTGAAGATGTACTTCCTCTAGTTGATCTTCATCTGGTACTATCGGAGTGTTGCGAAGGTCTTCACCAGGTTGGAGAGGTGATCAGACATGCAGGTGCGCTTAATGAGCATGTCGTCAATATAGACCTCTATGTTTCACCCAATTTATCTTACAAACATGTGGTTCACGAGCCTCTGATATGTCCCCCCTGCATTTTTCAAACTAGAATGTGCAAGTGTAGCAATATGTACTTGGGTTTGTGATGAATACAGTTGTAACGACCCAAGATCCGGATACTGGGAATAACCTGATACCATTCAAATCTTGGCCCGCCACTCACAAGCCGAAAGGCTCGGAAGGGTCCAAGGGTTGGTATGGTCATACATTGAAATTCTAAACAATGGCAGGAAAGTAAATCTACAGAATTAATCTATAGTTCTGACAAAAATAAAATTTCATTTTATAACCATTAAACAACTACAGAGTCCAGTCCACAAGTACAGCCAGGGAAAAGAAATGTACACTACCTCGGGGCACGTCCGGGCAACCTGGCAAGCTGGCAACTAACGAACCTCCGATAGGAACGCTCCACTCCGAGGAGAATGCCACACCTGAAAAATAGGGGTGAGCCTCATCTCATTGGCTCAGTAGGGGTCACGCGGGTCCCCACTACAACAAACGCAGTAATGGAAGTGTAGCAACAGAAGTAACGACAATAAAGGAAAGCTGTAAGAACAACAACTGTGGGAGCAGTAGAGTAAGAATGCCGGCACGACACGATGACGGTGACTAGAACCAGGTGACGGTCAGCTGGGAGAAACACACCCAGGCCCTCTACACAACCCTAACAACCACAGTTGTACAGTTCGCCATAACTGACGGAAGCACGGACAAGGCCACGCGGCCAGACACGCTGAACCAACACCCTCGGGAGAATCTCTCGATCCCGAACTAGAACCAACGGAAGAACCATGCCTACACACATAGAGCAACACCAATCTCTCAGCCAGAAGGGCCACGATAGTCCAGTCGATACCTCCACCTTCATGGCATGGGGAAGAACCACACCCAACACAGAACAGAATGGACTAAGACGCCAATACACTCAACCACACTGAGGAGAAACCCACGCTGAAACCTCTCAGGTGATAAGAGTACTAACTCACTAACCACGAGAGCGGAAGCGTCCTCCGATGACTTACACCGCAGCCTCACGTATCTCCCTACATGCCCTCCGACGAAAATTGAGACACGGTACACAATACCATAGAACAAGGACTAGCCGGGGTCGTGCTCGTCAGCACTCGTCCACTGCCCCCGACCACGTGTGCATACACAGATCATCTGCTCTAGGTCGGTCCTCTAGCTGGTTTTCCCCCCAGCCGGACTCAGGCTGCAAAGGCAAGGGACCCTCAGGTAACCGGCCTAAAAACCACTACACAGGACAAGCCTCTACCATTCCCAGGTGGGTTGGCACACAAACGTGCCTAGGTCTGCTAAGCCTAGTGGGTAGAGTCACCAAGGGAAGAACCCATCGTAACCACAGAAACCACCGGAGTATCACCGATTTGACTAAACCACCACGAGGCGGCTCACTAGCACGAGAACCAAGGACCACTAACCAGACAACCAAACCATAACTTCTAGTCTACATAAAGCTAACCAAAGCATAGGACGGGAACACAAGGACCACAGTCCACGACTCCTACAAGGACTCCTAGCCGCGATCACAGCCCTCACGCGAGAACACCCTCCATAGTCACGGGACACTCGCGGGGACAGCTGACATGAGTAGCACGACACAAGAGTGACTGTCCACACTCCACAACAAAGAAGGAAGGCCCACACTACTAATCCAGAACCAACAGAGCACACAGAACCACGCGGATACACCTTCCGTAAGGCCACCCCTCCTATGGACAACTCGGAACACCAAATCGCGGAACAACACACCCCCGGGCTGAAGGGGGACTGGGAAGCCAGGGTGCTGGCCCCCCAAAGGGCTGGGCGGCCAGACCTGTGGCAGCCCAAAAGGTCTGGGCGACCAAAGCACTGGCCGCCCACCCCTGGGCATCCCCTGCACTGGGCGGCCACCCTGATGGCCGCCGAGAGGGCTGGGCGGCCAGACCTGTGGCCGCCCACCCTGGGCACTGCAGGGAGCCTAGGCGGCGACTCCCCTGGCTGCCCAGGAGCCTGGGTGGCCAACCCTTTGGCCACCCAGACAACGGGCTTCGAAAACTTAGAAAACACCTGGGCGGCCAAAGCCCTGGCCGCCTAGCAGACCTGGGCAGCCAGACCCCTGGCTGTATAGTCCAGGACGTAAGGGCCACCTATGTGGCCATCTCCTGCAGTTTTCACGAAAAACACACACCCGAGCTCACCGGAGCTCGTTCGAAGCCCCATTCATCACCGGATGAAGGGGAAAACATGGGGAATCATCCTCCGACCATTCTATGACCAAAATGCCACTTCCAAACCACAAGTCAAGGCCTCCAATGGGCCAAAACTGTCGCTCAACCCCCGGCATGCTTGAACCCCAAAAAATAAGATAAACTCCCACTCTCGGTTTCACCGGGCATGGAATAGAAGGGGAAACTCACGGGGATAGTAGGGATCCGTCCCCCCCTACCTGAAATGCGCTTCAAACCTCACCCAAAAGCTTGATCTGGTGATCCCCACGTGGCCGGCTTCTCATAAATGCCGTCGCCACTGCCTCTAGTCTAGCACGCCACGCCTCTCGGGTTCGTCCTCGCAGCACGTTGTCGGCGTCGCACCGCCACGCGCCCCTCGCCATCTCCGTCGGCCACTGGAGTGAGAAGGGAGAGTGAGAGGGAGACGGGAGAGGGTGAGGAAGAAGAAAGACACGTTAGGGGGATGAGGAAAACGGAGGGGGAAAGGGGATAGGGTTATAATATTATATATATTATACTGTATTTATTTTCTTCTTTTATCTCTTTTAGAAAATCACGGGAACTCTGGAAAAACCTCGAAAAATGGAATCCGACCTAGAAAAATTCCAAGAAAAAGGCAGGACCGCCCACACACTTCCACGGACCCAAAACAAGTCACAAACACACTGATAACAAGTCAGAAGAACCATTATAAAAAGTCCTGGATGCAACGGCCACTTTTGTGGCTATTTCCTGCCGATTTTGCGAAAAATCACCCGAACTCCACACGGAGTCCGATCGGAGGCTCCATTCATCGCTGGACGAAGGGGAAAACGTGGGGAATCCCTCCCTAGGCCTTCCTACTATCGGAAAACCAAGATCAAACCACAAACAAGGCCTCGATCGGCCAAAAGCTGTCGCTCAACCCACCCAGCATGCATTAACCCCCAAAATAAGAGAGACACCTACTCTCGGCCTCACCAGGCATGGAATCGGAGGGAAACTGTGGGAGGAGAGCAAGGATCAGTCCCCCTACCTGAATCCAGGGTTTGCCGACCTGTGCGACCCGCCCGACCCGGTCACGGCTCGGGACAGGTCGGGTCGGGCGGGTCGCCCAATGGCCCGGTCCGCTTGGCAAGACAAGAGACGTGATTTTTTAGATTTTTTAATTTTTTTATATTTTTTAAAAAATATAATTTTATTTAAATTATAAATGATATATATATTTAATAATATTAGACTGTATAGTTATTTTTTGTGATAATAGATCCATACTAAATTACACATAATTAATTATATAAAAATAACATATTACACATCTTAATTAAACATCTTATTTTAAGAGATAAAAAAACTCCCATAATAATGATGACATCATTCAACTCCAGTCAGTGAAGTACAAAATGCTAAAACTCACTCATCTGAGTCATCTGCGAATCCCAAATCCCAATCAGAATCAGATACATGAGACTGATGACCCCTATCATCTAACTCTATCTTAGTGGGTGGAGGTACATGTGGGTGAGCCTGAAAATATGTAACCATCTCCACAAAGGCTGGGTCATGTGCAGTGGTGGAAGGTACATGAAAATCTCTAAAAAAATCCCTAACTACATCTATACATTGAAGTCTATCATCTGCTACTGGTGTGACTGGTGCTGGTGCTGCTCGAACTCTGGACGTGGAGGAAGATCCTACTCTGCCCGGTGCCAGTGGTGGGGGTACCCTAGACGTAGAAGAGGATGTCTCGGCTCTGGTACGAGAAACATATCACTCGCGTAACTGTGTCTGAAAGTAATCTCGGACATCCTCTGGAACTAAGGAGCATACATGGCAATCCCGTCCCACTCCCGCAAGGTGCTCTGCAAATCTGTGTATGCTGGTGATGCGATATCCGCAGTATTTACAGTGCACATGTTGATCACCCTTAACAGTGTAACCATACTTCCAAGCAGGGTGAGGTCGTGATGACCTGCAAATGTTGTAAATTTTACATTAGTAACTTGAATGATAAGTGCAAAACTCAAGATATGAAGAAAATTATGATTAATTTATAGGTACTCATAAATATAAATAAATGATACATACTCCTAATCATATGGGCTCAAACTTGGCCACATCTCATCTCCAAACAATCTCACATTATACGTGCTCCGTAGATAGGACAAATAGTCTGCATAAGGCATCGAACCAGCATAATTCTCCCAGTATATGCGTACGTAGTATTCATACGTCTGGGAACCTTGTGAGTACATGACCGACGGTGGCATAGCTGAGGGCTGATCGTATCCTTCGATATATTGCGACATTGAAGCATGGGCATGAGGATATGGATACGATGGGAAGAATGAACTAATGCTCTCAGAATCACCATGATACATCGGCTGCTGCTTCCATGGCCGTCCATAGTCACTTCCAGATCCATGAGAGTCATGTGTGCTCATCCTCTCAAAATCAGAGAGCATGTCTTAATAGCTGGTACTGTCTGTAATAGAACTTCCATAGTAGGGATCCCAATGATCAGCTGCCCGCCTCGTCCCTACCTGTGGAGCATTGTGATCCTCATCTTACGTGGCATGTGTGAAGTGTTGTTCCTCTGTCCATGCAGTGGGCTATTGGCTGCGATGACCCCTGCCTTGACCACTGCTATACTCTCTGCCACGAGCACTAGTATCCCCACGATGACTCCGTTGACCACCTTGCGAACCGCCACGACTATGGGATGAAGACCCTGTCGGTGTACTATCCTCATCGGAGTCATGACTCCCACTAATGCGGGGCTCAACAGATGGCTCGGGAGTGTCGTCATCTGCATTGGGATCTAATGTCTCCAAGTCTGCAATATCTATCAAATTTAATGGTGGTTGCGTGTCCTTTTTGCTCTTGAATAATGTGGTCCATGATGATTTTTTCTTCTGTGGAGCCGGCGGGGGCTTATCTGCTGCATGTTGTATCCCTTTGGATGCCTGAGAAGTGGACGCTTTGTTAGGTAAGAAGTTCAAGTTACTTTGTACTGTGTAAGTCTATACGTATACCTGAGACCACTGACTAGGTGTCTTAGATGTTGAGCGTCATAGCGCAGCAGACTGAGATGGTTGTTTGGATGCTACCGAAGGCTACACAATTGAAAGGATAATGTAATAAATTAGCAATGAAATATAGCACATAATTGTACATATGGCAATATAATTTTACCTCTCTAAATGATGAACTCCCCTTAGCCTCTCTAGAAGTGGATATCCTTCTCGGTTCTGTAGATACTGAATGTCGCGGTGCCACAAAATAAGACCACTATTCATTTGTCGGATTGGCCTGTAATATATTTCTTACATCATCATACATAGATGTATGCCTACGCTCTCTAATCAAATATGCGATTCGACTTGTATATATTATTTCACCTGAGCTGGCGTTGGACATGGATTTACTGGAGGTTGCGTACGATGTGTCTCCACCCCCAATGATGATGTCTTTATTCAAATTAACTTCCTCATCACGTCCCGTTGCTGACTCATCTCCAACTGTCTACACATCGATGTCATCTCCCTCCCCTACTGCCTGCTGCACAGCTGCTGCGAGAAAAGTATTAGGTCGTGATGTCTCGCCTGGTTCTTCGCCCTCCTCGTCAAGTTCTGCCTCACCATGCTCAGTTGTGGTTCTTGCAACCCATGAAATTATAAGGTCATCATCGTCTCGCAAGTACATAGCATCTGTTGGGTCGTAATCTCCCTCTCCTCTCCTTACATCCATCTGCACATGCCAAACCTTTAGCTTCATGTTGTAATGAACATACACCATTTTGTCCAGCCTTCGGTGTGTTAGCCTATTCCTGAGCTTAGTATGTAAGAAGGAGAATGTCGACTAATTCCGCTCACACCCACTCGATGAGGATGTTTGTGATAGAACTCTCATTGCGATCTTCCTTAATATCGATGCACTTGTGTCGTAATTTAGCCACCACTCAACTGCGATTAAGGCAAATGTCATACAATATAATAATTAGATGCAATAATTACTTGTCGAGCTATACAATGTGCATTGTGAAAATACATTACCTGCATCGAGTCTGTCACGGCTGGCCACGGCATTAGGTGTCACAAATGAACCAATTGCCTCTCTAAATATTTTCATCTGTATTACCAGAAATAATAAGTACATAATTCATTTCATTTTCTCAATGGTAAAATATCCAAGTATACCTCATTCAACACATCAGCAGTATCTGTTGGCCTGTGAGACAATCAGTCTACCACAATGTTGAAGGATTCTATCAAAGTATCGTCATAAGCGAGGCCCCGAGCATATTGAAAGGCCGGGTGTAGGTAGTATACTGTAATCACAAGATAAAACAAAATTTAAGTATCATCTGCAAATCGCGGCTCCTCCTATTGTTAGAGACTATAAATGTTTACCTGCCATGCCAAGATCGTGACTCATTTGCCTATCCCATCTGTCCTCCACAATCTCTAAGATAGTGGGTCCATATTTCTTGGACGTCCCAAGAATCTTCCGCTTTGCAGCTTCAATTTTACTGTACACCAACCCCATGGTTGGTACTCTATCCCTATCCACACATCTCAGTACCTCATACGGTGGCTCTATCAATGATACTAATATCTTGACTATATCCCAAAAGTTACTAGTGTTGACAATCTCCTCGACCTCCCCTCCTTCACGTGAAGCGGCAAAAGAGGAACTCAACCAAGCCTCACCCCTAAACATTTGCTTCAACCCATCCTTGTGCTTCATAAGACTTTGCAATGCGATGTAGTTGGTGGCAAATCGTGTGATACCAGGCCTCAAAAGTTTGCCGCCACAATGCTCTCTCATCCATGCCAATACAAGTGTGTGGTTGTAGATATATTTCGTCACTTTTTGTGCCACCTCGACCACATATTTGACTACATGAAGCTGACCAATCTCTTTCAGGATGAGATCTACACAGTGTGCTGCACAGAGGGTCCAGAAAATGTGTCGTCTCGTCCTCATCAGCTCCTCCCCAGTCTTCTTATAGTTCGAGCGAGTGTCTGTCACCACTTGAACAATGTACTCCTCCCCGATCTTGGTCACCACTTGTTCCATCAATGACAAAATATATTAGTAACTACGGACTTGGCCTGACGCATCCGCTGATTTGTGAAAGAAAACCTATCTGTCACAATAAACAAGAAAGTTGATCATGCTACTTTTTGTGGTACCTGACCATCCATCACACATTAGTGTGACTCCGTACTTTGACCATTTTTGTTTGAATGAGTCAACATAACTCTTGATCTCAGCAACTTGTTTATCAGGATATATGCCGGCCAACTCTCTTGTTGTACGTGGTTGCACGTGTAACCCAAGAACTTGTGCTTCCTGAAATATTGGCGGCCGCATTGAAAGGCAGACCCGCGTGGTGCCACTATTTTGCAACGGCCTATCTAAGTTTTCATTTAGGCCCCTTCTGGCCATATGCATCATCCAACCTCGTTTACTTGCCATGCTCTCGGGATAGTGCACTGGCTCCACATCTTCAATGTTCATCGATTGTGTCCTTTTTCTTTGTGAACCCGAGTCACCAGTGAAATAACACATCATGCCCCATGGTTTTCGAGTCGTAGATAAACCACGACTACCTGATGCTCCGGTCCTTGCCCCCTCGTTGTTTCGCACTCTCATCTCCTCAGGATGTCTTGCCTCATCTCTACTCTGACGTACTGCCTCACGAATGTCAGCTTCGTATGGATCATTGAAAGTGACAAACACATTAGGCTGGTCAGTAAGCGCTTGTTGGTCTTCGTCACTAGCTGTCCATGCGCATTCATCCTCGTTGCTACCGCTTTCTCTTCCGCTAACTGCCGCTTCATCTCTTTTCTTTTTTCTTTCCTTTTCTCGCATCTCAACTCTCTTCTCCCGCAGGTGTCTGGCCATTGCAAGTTTCACATCTCTATGCACATGGGTACACCCAGCAACCTCAGAGTATCCAGCACCAGCTCCTCCTATCAAGTGCTTCTCCAACCGAGACACACCTCCTCCCCGGTGTTCTGTTTCACAGTAGTTGCAACGCCAACACCTACGGTTGCCATTTAACATAACTCCGTGTGACCATCCAATGTTATTTGGACGTTCCTTAGGAGCCATAAAGTGCTTAAATGTATTTCATAAATTTACGAAATATAAATTATAAATATCATTAAATTTGATAATGAACTAATATAAATTAAAAATATTTTAATTTTTTAGTAAATTATTTTTTACGTACAACTATCGAATATAATTTACAAATGAAAAAATTATCCAAAACATTATATTTAAATTTACAACATCAACAACTAAAAAGATTAAATAATACATCTCAATTAAATTTTACTTACAACCATCGAATCAAATTTACCATGTGTGAATTGTTTTCTAAAATATGAAATTTCATTGTTCTACATCTACAAATAAAAAAATTTAATTAATACTTCTAAATTCAAACTAAAATTTTTGTTATAAATATAATTTTAATGAAAATAATATCATTATTTCTACCACATGTAAAACTAAATGCATTATTTAATACATCTAAAATAAATATCCAATTTTTGTTACAAATATAATTTGTAATGAAAACAATAAATTTAATTCTGAAACATGTAAAACTAAATACATTATTTAATACATCAAAGTTAAATCTATATTTTTTGATACAATTATAATTTTAATTAAAACAATAAATTTTATTCTACAACATGTAAAACTAAATGCATTATTTAATACATCTAAATTGCATTATTTAATACATCAAAATTAAATCTACAATTTTTGTTACAAATTTAATTTTAATTAAAACAATAAATTTAATTCTACAACATGTAAAATTAAAATCATCTAAACCATTAAAATTAATTCTAAATTATTTAGCACTACAAAATTTAATTTAATTTAATTTAATTTATAATTCACAAATTATAAAAAAATTAATTTTTTAACCCCATCTCTCTCTCACCCTTCCCCCACCTCCACCTCCCTCACTTGCCACTGGCGCCCACCGGTGCCCCCTGCCCCACCCCCCGCCTTGCCACCCCTCAGTTTATATAATAATGGACCAAAGTCCATTACAAAAAGAAAAAAAAGAAGAAAAAAATATGTTCAAACGGGCCAAAGGCCCATGGGCTTGTTTAAAATAAAATTAAAAAAAGAAAAGAAAAATAGAAGAAAAACAAAGGACTTTCATATATAGATATATAGATATATATTCATATGTAATATATATATATATATTTATGTATATGTGTGTGTGTGTGTGTGTGTGTGTGTGTGTGTGTGTGTGTGTGTGTGTGTGTGTGTGTGTGTATCGCAGGCTTCGTCGGCAGGCGCGTCAGGGGAGAAGCGCGGGCGAGGCAGCCAATCGCCTAAGGTGGCCTTCACGTGAGGACTTGGGCGGGCGCACGGTCAAAGGCAGGGCGCTGTGACGTGGCCTTCGCTGGCGGGCGCTGGGCGGTCAAACCACTCAGCGGCGATGGCAAAGGCGCATGTGGGTAGTGGCAAGTGGTCTTTAACCGGCTAGCGGGCGCGTGTCTCACGCGCTGGCAGATGTGGGTCTTCGGCAGGCTTCGTTGGGAGGTCAACGCGGAGGCTTCAGCAACGCACGTCTGTACACGCTGTAGTTGGCAAGAGAGCGCCTTCGAACGCAGGCTTCACGTAGGTGGATGGCGGGCGTCAAAATGGGTGGCCAAGGCCCATTCACACATACGTGAAGAGAGTGAAGAAAGAGAGAAAAAAGGGATATCTTGGAGCCTATAAAAGGAAGGCATGTGAGCTTCTTTTCAGGCATTAGGATGCACATACGTAGATGAAGCTTTCATTTTGTTTCCCCTCCTCTCTTAGTTCCCTAGAGTAGGATTAAGCTTGTCTATTTTATTTCTTTTGTTAATTTTTATAATTTTGTTGTAATTTTCATACAATTATAAGTTAGTTTTAATTCATGTTTTAATTCTAGTAATGTTGTTGTTTTTAATTTTATTTAGTACAATCTCCCTCCATCTCTCTAATTCCTCTTCCTAAATTCTTTTTCCTTCACCCTCTAAACTTCTTCTAAAGACGGTCAAGAGAATCGGTTCCGATCCAGTCAAGTGTACGTGGTCATTCCCGACGACTCGTAAATCAAAGACTCGATGAGACGACGCCGTTATCATACCACGGTCGCACCAACTATCTTAACTTCATCTATTTCATTTCGCATTTAATTTTATTAGATTAGATAGGTTTATTTCATGTCCTTTAAATTATGAAAATCAAACACAAACATTCATCTATTTTTGCTTTAAAAGAAAAATCAAACTTTTCAATCTTAACATTCCTCTCTGTGGATTCGACCCGTGCTCACCAGTGTATTACAGTTAATTTGGATTATATTGTGAGTTCGGTATTTATTTTTGATTGATTGTCGCAGGTTTTAACGACGAACATTTCGGTGATATCAATTTTGGCGCCGTTGCGGGGGAGGTTAGTATGAGTTGAAAATTTTATTTTTATTTTATATATATTTATAAAAAAAGAAAAAAACTTTGATATTTGTCTTCCCTTTTTACATCTCCTTAAAAAAATTAACAAAAATCAAAATAAAAAATAACGGATGAGGGATCGCGCTCCAAGTAAGTATCTCAATCTTCCCTCTTGTGGTTTAATTTATTTTCTTTATTTTTTTAGTTTGTATATTTTAAAAATCTCAAAAAAAATTATGTTGGCTAGTTAGTTTCATTAATTAAAAGAATATTTGATCACAAAAATATAAACTTCATTCCAAGAATAGAAACCACACATCATGTTTTAGGTCATGCATCATGTTGGTTGCATTTATTTTGTTACATATTTATGTTTTAGAAAAATAATTGTTCATGCATTTGTATCGTAAACCCCTTGTTTGAACCTATTTGTTACATCACATTCTTCAAAACACTCTAAGGGCACTACCCCTAAATAAGATAAGGTGGAGATTTCATCACCTTTCCTTACCCCAGAAACTATATTTTCCTTGCATCTTTGCATGACCTAAGCCATAAATAAAATTCAGTAGACATTGACCCTAGGTTCACACTGTGATTTTTGTGCTATTTAGGTTTACCCTCTTGTGGAAATTGGTGTCTAAGGTAAGACGGTCGGACGACAAACGCCGTAAGCGGGCTAGTGGTTGTCTAATTAGGTCCCTACGAAAGTAGGGGGAGCCTCCCACTATCCCACCCCTTACCTAGCTGGTGAAAATATTGAGGGTGAACTTAAATTATATTTTGATCATTTTGTGAAACCCCATTTGCAGGTCTAAGTCGCATCTAGGTCGTTAGGTAATTTATGTGTTAACTTGTTTGTGTATGTAAAAAATAAAAATAAAAATAAACAAAAATAAAAAAATCCTCATCTTCTCTCTCTTCATCTTAGTCAGTGTTATTTTCAAAAAAAATTGTGAGTTTCTAATCTTAAATAAATAAATAAATAAAGCAAAAAAAGAATCAAACAAAAAAAGGAGATCTATAAAGGGAAAATAAAATTAAAAAAAATCTTAAAATTACAAAAATTGAAAACAAATTGAAAAAAAAATTATGGGATCCAACCGATTTTTAATGGCCATCCATCTTGGAGAGAAATCACACCTATGAAGGAACATTTTTTTTCCTTCTACTTATAAACCCTCAACCTATATTGAACTACCTGACATTCTAGTGGATCATTATGAGATTGACCCTAGTCTCATCCAGATGCTCCCATCTTTTTATGGGAATCTCAATGAAAATCCTTATAGGCATCTAGGTGATTTTCTAGAAATTTGCTCCCTGATCAAAATCTAAAATTTTAGTGACGATGCCCCTTAAGTTGATCTTATTTCCATTCTCGTTGAAAGAAAAAGTCAAATGTTGGTTAAGGAATTTTAGAAAGATCATCAGGACTTGGGAAGTTATGCAGTTAGAATTTTTCAAAAAAAATTACCTCATAGTCTGGACCAACATGATGAGAAGGGCGATTATGGGATTTACTCAACTTTCGGGAGAGCAAATTCATGAATCTTGGGAGAGGCTGAAGGATTTGTTATGTCAATACCCACACCATGGGTTGCCCAAATGACAAATTATGTTTACATTTTATGAGGGGTTATCTGATTATGATAGGCAAATGGTGGACATATGTTACGGAGGGGCATTTATGAACAAAAGTGAAGATGAGGCTTATCATCTGTTTGATATTTTGAGTGAAAATTTGATGAATTGTGCCTCAATCTCATCTCATAAACAATTTGTAGGACCTTTCAAACAAACTGAAAATCTAATCCAAACTTTCAAGGAAGCCTGTGAGTTCTGTGCTAGTCTCACTCACCATGTGAGTGAATGTCATACGGTAGCCCGACTCCCACCATTCGTCCAAGCTCAAGTCCAAAATGCCCTATAGTTTTCTCAGCTCAAGCATGCTACATTCTCGGATGCTTATAATCTTGGCTGGAGTACTCACCCAAATTTACCTTAGATGGATCCAACATTTCAAGACCATCTGTCTAAACCTTTATTCCAAGCAGTTCATGAGCAGCCCATGTGTCATCAACTTCAGCCCAACTCATCTCACCCAAACATCCAAAGCAATATTGATACTAGGGATGATTTATCGGGCCACTACTTTGAACCTCAAGTCGTGTACTCTAGTCTACTTACCAGGGCCCTCCTTCAATATTACACCAACCCTCTCAATACGTGAATGATGATGATGATGATCCGATGCCTGTCATTTTGGATCAAGATATCACTATTGGGAGTGAGGGGGAGTGCACAAGCAATACCATAATGGAGGAAGGGAAGGAATTAGGGGGTGGATTGAAGGGTAAAGATGATCATATTGATATCATCACCCCATTCTATGAATGTTTTGATATTGAGATTACCACTGTGACGAATAGTGGCTCCAACAACTCAATTAAGGAGATACATAAAGAGGAGGATTATTTTATAATTAATAATATTATTGATTTAATGAAAACAAGTTTTGAATATCCTCCTCCCTTGGAAGAACATGATGATGGGGTCTTGTTGGAAAAGTTTACATTTCATCTGCCCACCCCATTATTGGAAAATGTGATTGATAATCTTCAATTGAGTGATGAGTGCGATGACGGGGTCTTATTTGAGAAATTCACATTTGATCTTACCCCTGAGCCCTATCCGATGAAATTTGAATCATTGGATGAGTTAGATTCTGGGCTCACGCTTCCTTCCAATTTGATTCCCCTGACAGTACAACCTCTCCAATATGACCTTCTAGGACCTGACGGGGATATGCCAGTAATATTTACCTTTGATTTGACTTCCCCTCAGGAAGATAAGTTGATTAATGCCCTTAATGCTTATGAGGCTGTTACTGAAAGAAATGTGGCTCATAATGACAATCTTATTCCTAAGCCACCAGGGCCTGACCAAGTTACCATGGAGGAAGTCGTCGGTAAATGGTTATTCAGGAGGGAAGATACAAGACAAGAGGACCAATGGATAGATGTTGTACAAAGGTTCCACCTCAATTTTGAAAGCTTATTGGCCATTGATCATTTTATGATCCCAAATGATGAAAAATGGCTCACACTTATGGTTAAAGTTAACATCGATAAAGTGCGAGACCCACATATTTCTAGCCCCGATACGTACATGCTTACTCTTGTCTTCCAATGGCATAAGGGCTGGAATATGAAGGAGGACAAGATCACTTGGTGACTCATTCTGAATGCCACCTGTTAGTTAGTGAGCTATATTGCGTCTGGCTGAAGACGTAAAACTTAGCGCTTCTTGGGAGGTAACCCAACATTTTAGTGATTTCCGTGTGCTGATAAATGACTTCTTGGGAGGCAACCCAAGTTTTTATTGTATTTTTATTTTTATTCTGCAGGTGTGAATAAAGGATAAGTTGGGGGGAGAGATAGATGATTGCTTGCACCTTTGCCCCAGCCAAGTACCGCCTTTTATTCAAAAGCTGCCACCGTCAAAGTCCACTTCCGTTAGGTTGTTCCGTTCCTTTACAAATTTCATGTCTACATTGTTCTATTCATCCATATTGTTCATGCCATTGCGGACAATGTCATTTAAGTTGGGGGGACGAAAATCATGCCATTGCACATGTTGCATTTATATACAACCTCATTTTTTTTCAAAAAAAATAAACAAAAAAATAAATAAAACCCATTTTGAGTTTCATAATTCATGCTTCCATTCAAAGTAATTCTGGAATAGAAAAGACTGGGATAATGATGATGAAAATTGATTTAATCTAGCCATGGAAAACTGATCTAAGAATCTCTTTAAAGTTCACATGCACTTTAGAAAAATGAAAATCACGTTGCACGCTAATGAAACAGTAGGACAAGCCTTCTGTTATTTTGGACATGTTGCCTGATATTCATCACTTCTTGAATAAGAGATCTTTTATAAATTTTCTGCCAAGTTATCTATCAAAATTAGTACAAAAGCACAATTGAAAAAGAAAATTGAGAAAAAAAAACACCATGAAAAATGTTCCGAATCTGAGTAACTGGGCCTACTTCACCTAAGACGTGTTGAGGTTCGTGTCAAAAGGAAAAGGGAACCTTGATCTACGAAATCGGGCCTACTTCGAGGTTCGCATTGAACAGTGAAGGGTAGTGCAGCATCATGTGTGTAAAAAAAAACATAAAAAGATCCCTAAGGGACAAAATAATAAGGCAGATAAAAAGTTAATATGCTTAATGCTCTGATTAAGAGGTGCAGAGTTGAAAGGCACTTGCTTAGAATAACAAATGGGGGATGCAATTGTTTAAACTGTGGATTTAGTATTTACACATGCACTAGTGCTACTGAACTTTGAATTAAATTCTTGATCATGTATCTTAATTTCCAAGTCTAAAGGCTAGTGTGTGTTAATGCTTCCAGATTCTTAATCTTTACTTAATTCAGTGAAAGAAAAGCTGGATATGATGGTATGAACTTTGAAAACTCTTGTTGGTCATAAATTTTTAATTGTTTGCATTGCTAAGGGACTAGCAATGAGTAAGTTGGGAGGTGTGATAAGTGTGCATTTATACATGTTAATTAATGTTATATCACGCTTTTATGAGCTTTAATATGTATCATGATGCATTTATCACACTTAATTATAATTTCAGACCAAAATGCTTAGTTTTATGAAATTAATTAAATTTTGATAAATAAACTCCTATTTTGCAGGCACAAAGAAGACGATGGCAAGAAAGATCAGTTTGTATAATAATGGACCAAAGTCCATTACAAAAAGAAAAAAAAGAAGAAGAAAATATGTTCAAATGGGCCAAAGGCCCATGGGCTTGTTTAAAATAAAATTAAAAAAGAAAAGAAAAATAGAAGAAAAACAAATGACTTTCATATATAGATATATAGATATATATTCTTTTTTTTTAGGCAAAAACTGGCCAATCTGGAGCAAAGGCTGGTCGAATGCACCCTTCCTCAGAGAGGAAGAATGTTCTCACTCCCCCAGGCTTCTCCAGGGCCCTTATTTTTATTTATTCAAATTGAGAGTGATACAAAGGCCAAGAGGGCAGACCCCTAGGAAACATCAGGCCATTTTCCAAAGCCCTTCAGGAAATACATCAAATTACAACATATGTCCAAAAGAGGTTAAAGACGGAAGGCAGGCAGGCCTGCCTTATCTACCCTAAAGGCGCCCTTGGCAAAACTTGGGAGATCCTCTTCCCGGGTGAAGAAATTGTTTACAGAGGCTTCACATGCATATGAGGCTAAAGCATCAGCCATTTGATTGCCTTCCCTATAGGTATGTTGAACACAACATCCGCATTCCTGCAGTAGCTTTAAAATATTACTCCACCAAGGGATGATCATCCAGCTGGGGATCACTTTCTTCCTTACTGCTTCCACAAGAACAATACAATCTGAAAAGATTGCTTCCAACTTTATACCACTTTGTTTTGCAATAGCTAAGCCATCTTGTAAAGCCCTCAGTTCTGCAACCAAACTTAACCCCATGCCATAAGTGAAAGCAAAAGCCACAAGCATTTTCCCTGTATGATCTCTTATACAGCCTCCGCCTCCACTTCTACAGGGGTTTCCTTTAGATGCCCCATCAACATGGAGGGTATAACCCTGCTTTGCAAATTTACAATGGACTACAATGGGTAATTTGATTGCTACCCTCGGGAACAATTCAAATGATGCTAGGCTGTTCAACTGGCCAGAAGATAGGGGCCTGTGAAAATGTAATTTGCCTAATATCACAGAGATTGAAGACAAAATTTTCTTTTGGATCACAACTGGAGTTGTAATAATACCTTCAAATCTTGCTGCACATCTAGATTTCCAAATTTCCCATATCATCAATATGATAGCTAATAATCCAATAAAGCTGAAAGCAGATTGTGAGTTGGTGGTGGACATAATATTCCATAGACGGCCAGTAATATGACTAGTCAGGTACACTCTGTTATTTATCAAAGGAGAAACCCACCTCCACATCTCAGAAGCCATTTCACTTGATATAAAGAGGTGGTTTAAATCTTCTTGTCGAGGGGAAGAGCAGCAATTGCATCTGGAGGCCATGTGAATTCCATAATCACTCACTCTACTATCCACTGAAACTGCTCTGTGAAGTACCTTCCAGGTAAATAATGCTGCACGGGGAGGTATGGCAATGTGCCATAACTTGGCCCAGGCAGGCCTCCTCAGACCTTTAGATCGGATCATATTGTATGTAGACTTCACTGAAAAGTCCCCTTTTAAAGTTCCAGTCCAAACACATATATCTGCTTCACTAGTAAGCTGAATGTTAGAGTAGAGAAGAGGATCATTATTGAGATCCCTGGCAGAATGTTGAGGATCCAATAATACTTCTCTTACTGAGGCCAATGGCAGAGTAACATTTTCCTGAGATCTTCTGTTGGTAGCATCATTTAAGATTGGGCCATTCCCTGACCAATTATCCCTTAGAAAATCTATACATGCTCCACTGCCCATAAACCATCTTCTATTCTGTATTAGGATTTCCTTGGCCTGCCTGAAGACAGCCACTGGCATTCCAGCAGGGAAAGGATTTGTGCAATTAGTAAAATGAATTTTTATGAACCGGCGTCTAGCATAAGTTGACCACAGAGATGTCCCATGCAAGATATTCCAAAGCATCTTAACTGCCAGAGAAATTTGGACTCCATACAGATCCCTGATTCCAAGCCCACCCTCCAGCTTAGGTTTTTGTATAGCAGACCATGCAACCCAGTGCCTACTACGGCTGGTGATTTGGCTTCCCTGCCAGAAAAAATTGGCACACTGACTTTCTATAAAATGAATCACCTTCTTTGGTATATTGCAGGCTGAGGCTAAATACACGGGCATACTTTGGAGAACTGAGTTTATAAGAACTGCCCGGCCAGCAGCAGACAATAGTTTAGACTGCCATCCCTCTAGCTTGGACTGGATTCTGTCTAGGAGGAATTGAAAATCTGAGCATAAATTCCTTCCTTTTTTAACAGGGATCCCCAGGTAGTTTAGGCCATCCGACTGATACTTATAACCAGTGAGGGATCGGATTGCTTGTTTTAAGGAATCTGGGGCTTTGGATGAAAGGATAAAACTACTTTTAGTAGCATTGATTTTCTGCCCTGAACACCTCTCATAACTGCTGATGAATTGTTTAAAAACCTCAATATTGTTTTTGTTTGCATTTAGGAAGACCAGTGTATCATCTGCATATAGTAAATGTGAGATTTGTGGACAGTGCCTAGGCCCTTTGTATCCTTTCAGCTGGCCAGAGTGGAAAAGGGCTGAGAGGCCTCTACTCAACACTTCCGATGCTATGATGAATAGAATAGGAGCAATGGGGTCCCCTTGCCTTATACCCCTACTGGATTTAAAGTAGCCAGATACCCTGCCATTAAAATTTACTGAGAACCAGCAGTTGAATAAAAGCATACCTATGTAGGAAGTGAATCTGTTGCTAAAACCCATTTTCCTCATGACAGCAAGAATAAAGTCCCACTCCATTCTGTCATAGGCCTTTGCCATGTCAAGTTTAAAGATCACATTATGACCTCTCACTTTCCTATTGAGATCCATTATAAGCTGGCGAGCCATTGCTACATTATCCAATATGAAACGACCCTTTACAAATGCCCCTTGCTCTGGTGAGATTATATTAGGCATAAGGGGACCAAGCCTCTCAGAAATTATCCGGGAGATAATCTTATATGAAAAATTGCAGAGACTTATAGGTCTGAAGTCATTGAATGAATTGGGTACTTGCACCTTGGGGACTAAAGTAATTAGGGAAGAGGAGATTCCCTGTGGGAGAGGAAAGCCCTTAAAGAAAGCACATACAGCCTCAGTGACATCATTCCCCACAATGTCCCAAGTGGAAGTAAAGAATTCTCCTGAGAATCCATCCGGGCCAGGGGAACTAGATCCTCTTAAGGACCAAACTGCTTCACGAACCTCAGCTGCAGTAGGAATGGCACACAAAGCCTGATTTTGATTCTCAGTTATTTGCCTTGGGATACAATCCAGCATGGAGGGGTCTACATTGTGCTCTTCTGAAGAGAAAAGTTGTTGAAAGAAAACTACTGCTTGACCTTGAAGAGTAGCTTGGTTACTGCACCATTCAGCTGAATTTCCAATTCTAAGACGTGTAATCTGGTTCCTTCTCCTGTTACATTGGGTGATAGCATGGTAGAATGTAGTGTTTCTGTCCCCACTCTCTATCCAATCCAATCTGGATTTTTGGTTCCAAAAAAGCTCCTCTCTATAGAGGGCCTGGCGGAGGGAGGCATTTGCTGCATAGAGGCTTTCTCTGTTACCAGGAGAGGGATCTGTATCATATATATTCTGTTTGATCTCTACATCTACCTCAGCTTGGCTTTTATTTAAAGTGATGTCTCCAAAAACATCTTTATTCCATTTCCGTAGGGCAGCTTTAACTGCCTTTAGCTTTATATACAGCCTGTCCAGAGCATTAGGGTGGCTGGACTGAGCCTGCTGCCATACCCTTGCAACTTCCTGTTTGAATGATGTATGAGTGCACCACATTCTCTGAAATATGAAGCGACCAGGGCATTTAGATTGACAATCCGAGAAAATCAATAGAGGGGCATGATCTGAGGGACCTCTCGGAAGATGCTTGACTGATATTGATGGAACCTCTGACAGCCAAATATTGTTGATGAGAGTTCGGTCCAATCTAGCCCTTATATTTGCTGGTCCGACTCTGTTATTAGTCCAAGTCATACTAGACCCTTGAAAGCCAGTATCCATCAGGCCAGCAGAGCTAAAAAAAGAGTTAAATTCCAGCATTGAGGTTATGGCCGGGGGGTCTCCACCCACCTTCTCTGATAGCTTAGATACACAATTAAAATCTCCCCCAACCAACCAAGGAACATCAACCGAGGCAGCAAAAGAAGTAAGGTCATTAAAGAGAGACTGTCTTCTATGAGGGTCACAAGATGCATATACAAAAGTATAATATGTACAGAAGGAATTGTCAGATTTTAGGCCCAAAGTAATAAATTGGGATGAAGAAACAATTACCTCTAGATCAAAGCTATCATGCCAGAAAACCCAAATTTTGGAATCTTCTGAGTTATTTCCAGCTATACCTCCAAATTTGAGGTATCTCCCCAATGAGGAGGCTTTATTGAATGAGAGCATTGGTTCTGAAATGGCCACCAAGTAGACCTTATTAGACTGTACTAACTGCTTTAAACTTCTGCGAGAACCAGAGTTTCCCACCCCTCGTATATTCCATATCAATAAAGGCAGGATCATAGAGAATGCCAAATAAAATCCTCCAATGATCTAGCCTTAGATCTGGTTATTACCCCTCCATCAGGAGGCTTTCTAAAATGTCTGCCTCCCTTTTCCTGCTGCTTAATCCACAGATATTTATTTTCAAGGAAAGCTTTATCTGCCACTATTTTGCAGGCTGAGAATAGACTTGACTCCTCTTTCTTACCAGAATTCCTAACATCCTTTACCATTACCAATGCCTCCACCAAATTCGACTCTGATTCTACCGAAGGGCATAGACCACCAACATTGCCTTTTGGTGAAGAGGGGTTAGATTTCCCCTTTCCTGTAAGACATTCACAGTCTTCCTCAGCTTGGAATTGGTCCAGTAATTCTACTGACACAAACTTAGAAAGAGACTTTGTCATTTTAGTGCACTCTGCAGAGCCAATAGAATCCAGAATTACTTGAACTTCAGTAGACTTCAAGTCTTGATTTGAAATTCCATTCTCATTGCATCATTTCTTCGAATAGGCAGAGGGTCAACCTGCCGGGGACGAAACATCTGTCTATCCTTCTGAGGATCCTGATTCCTTACCAGCTGGGTTCGGGCATTTCGGTCCTGTTTCTTCTTACAGCTATCAATAGAGTGGCCAAGTTTATGGCAATATGAACAGAGAGCAGGTACTCGATTATAGCTAACTTCTTGCCAATAACCAGATCCATCAGAATCAATCCAAATTCTCTCCCTTCGCGGTGCTGATAAATCCATCTCAACACAAGCCAAAGCCTCAGATGTATCTGTCAAAGCTAACGTACGTTCATGAATGCGAAGGACCAGACCAAAATTTCCTGCTATGGACCTTAGACAGTCTTCATGATATAAATTTGCTGGCAATGCAGGGAAGCTTATCCAGACTGGCACCGTCGGTGGATCTGCTTTGAAATCAAAATCTGTGGTCCATCGGAAGAACCGGAATAGAAATCCCTTGATGTACAGATTCTTCTGAATCAGTAACTTCGTGAAATCTAATTCATTCTCAAACCGAAGGAGTAGGTGTCTCGGACCAAGCTTGCTAATTACAAAATTTGTTGAAAGAAGAAGCCGCTGCATAAGGCAGCTTTTAATCTCTGTAAAAGTAGGACGTCCATATGCACATTTTGCCACTATTGAGAAGGATAAGAAACACACCGATGCCTGAATCTCTTCCTTTGTGAAGAATACTGCCGGTTCACCACGATCCGTAAACGCCGGGTCCTTAACTGGGATAGAGACTTTTGGCTTTTGCTTGGATTCCATTAGCGCCTGCGCAAAAGTCCGGCGAATCGGTGCTTGGGAAGAAGATGAAGATCCTTTCTGTGTCGATGTGGAGAGGGATTCACCGGCGAGAGGAACACACCAAGAAAGAAACCTAGGGCGGGAAAATTGCAGAGCTTCTCACACTAGGAAAATTTAGAGAGAGAAGAACCTCATGCATGTTCAGCACAAACACTATATATATATATATATATATATATATATGTGTGTGTGTGTGTGTGTGTGTGTGTGTGTGTGTGTGTGTGTGTGTCGCAAGCTTCGTCGGCAGGCGCGTGAGCGGAGAAGCGCGGGCGAGGCAGCCAACTGCCTAAGGTGGCCTTCACGTGAGGACTTGGGCGGGCGCACGGTCAAAGGCAGGGCGCTGCGACGTGGCCTTCGCTGGCGGGCGCTGGGCGGTCAAACCACACAGCGGCGATGGCAAAGGCGCATGTGGGTAGTGGCAAGTGGTCTTTAACCGGCTGGCGGGCACGTGTCACACGCATTGGCAGATGTGGGTCTTCGGCGGGCTTCGCTGGGAGGTCAACGCGGAGGCTTCAACAACGCACATCTGCACACGCTGCAGCTGGCAAGAGAGTGCCTTCGAACGCCGGCTTCACGCAGGCAGATGGCGGGCGTCAAAATGGGTGGCCAAGGCCCATTCACACATACGTGAAGAGAGTGAAGAAAGAGAGAAAAAAAAAGGATATCTTGGAGCCTATAAAAGAAGGCATGAGAGCTTCTTTCCCGGCATTAGGATGCACATACGTAGATGAAGCTTTCATTTTGTTTCCCCTCCTCTCTTAGTTCCCTAGAGTAGGATTAAGCTTGTCTATTTTAATTCTTTTGTTAATTGCTGTAATTTTGTTGTAATTGATTTTGTTGTAATTTTCATATAGTTGAAAGTTAATTTTAATTCATGTTTTAATTCCAGTAATATTATTATTTTCAATTTTATTTAGTACAATCTCACTCATCTCTCTAATTCCTCTTCCTAAATTCTTTATCCTTCACCCTCTAAACTTCTTCTAAAGACGGTCAAGAGACTCGGTTCCGATCCAGTCGAGTGTACGTGGTCGTTCCCGACGACTCGTAAATCAAAGACTCAAGGAGACGACGCCGTTATCATACCACGGTCGCACCAACTATCTCAACTTCATCTATTTCATTTTGCATTTAATTTTATTGGATTAGATATGTTTATTTCATGTCCTTTAAATTATGAAAATCAAACACAAACATTCATCTATTTTTGCATTAAAAGAAAAATTAAAGTTTTCAATCTCAATATTCCTCTCTGTAGATTCAACCCGTGCTCACCAGTGTATTACAGTTAATTTGGATTATATTGTGAGTTTGATATTTATTTTTGATTGATTGCCGTAGGTTTTAACGACGAACATTTCGGCGATTTCACCCACCCCCTCCCCGTTGACCACCGACTCCCCCACTGGCGCCAGACTGCCTCCCCCACCCCCTCCCCGTTGACCACCGACTCCCCCACTGGCGCCAGACTGCCTCCCCCACCCCCTCCCCATCCCCCACTGCCCCCACCGTCCCCCACCCCCTCCCCGCCCCCACCACTACCTACCCCACCTCCCCCACCCCCTCCCTATCCCCCACCATCCCCCACCACCTCCCCGCCCCCATTGTCCCCCACCGAGACCCCCCCCCCCCACGCCCCCACCGTCCCCCACCGGCGCCCCCACCACCGCCTGCACCTCCCCCACGCCCTCCACATTGTTCACACCCGTTTTTGGCCTTTGAGTTGAGTCATTTTTCTTATCTTATTTATAATGCCTCAAGTGGTCCATAACTCATTGGGCCATTTCTAGATGGTTTTTGGACCTACTTTATGGGTATTTTCTCCCTGGCTGGGCTTGTTTCTCCTTTTCCTCGAGTTTGAGCTTAATAGACCTTGATTTGACTTGGTCTTTAGGATAAATACACATATTATCTCTTTTTTCCACCGACCACCTGAATAGCGGTCTCGCGATAGAACGTTTAATGAAGGTTGCGGCCTATCGTGAGACCGCTATTCATAGCCAAGAGTCCTGCATCGACGGATTTTCTCTCTCTATCCATGATCGAACAGAGCCCTTGCTCCATAGTTTTCTCCTTGGGCCTCGAGCCTTAGGAGGTGCCGTTTGATCCTGGGGACTCCTGGGACATTTATCTTCAAGTTTTATTTAAGGGATTAAGGCTAATTTTCATTCTTATCACCTCAACCCGAACTAGGGTTTCAAGGGTCTATAAATAGAACCCTTGGCTCATGCTCGCGAGGGGGGGAGATTGGAGCTCGCGTCGAGGTGCTGCCGATTTCTAGAGCGAGTCTTAGCCAGGGAGAACCACTGCTCCACGTCCTTCTAGTCTTTAGTCCAGGGAGTATTGGTTCCATTGCATTTTTTGTGTCTTCCCCACGTCATCTTTTGTCCTTATTGTTGGTCATTCTAGCATCATTTTCCCTCTCCTTTTCCACGTTTTCACTATTCTCTTGCATTCATTTACATCCTCCTATTGCTTTTCACGCCCTACAAAGGTTTAAAAATCACCACCCCTAGGTATCCACCCTTCTAATCATGCGTTTTGGTCATTATTCATGTTTATAGGTATTGCACGATCCTTGATCTAATCTGGGTGTTTCTTGTGGTCTTTTGAGTTTTTTTTACAAGTCAACAGTCGTTTCTACACGAGGCCCATCCCTCTTGGCCGGCCGGAAGGGGTAGAGGTTCAAGTCTCACGTTCGGGTTCTAGGGGTTCTTAGCAGTCTATCTTCGACCGTCTGCTAGAAGTAGCGGCTTTACAAAGGCCGTTCCTCTTCTAGTTGCGGCCGATCAAAGATCGTTTCACTTTTGTGCCCATTCTCTCTTCTTCCAATGTTGCTGAGGTGTAGGCAGTGGCCTGTCGTTCGACTGTCGTCTTGTCCGAGCTGTCTTCATCCGGCCGTTTTACTCCGACTGGCGGCCCAGCAACAACCGTTTACTTCCTGCAACAGTGTTGTCCCCGTTGGCGGGTATTTTCATCCACATCTTCTTTCCAAGGTACGTGGTGCATCCCTTTTTGCATTACTAGCCTTGGTGGCGATCACGTGTTTGTTTATTTCTTGCTTCACCTTATGTTTCATTGGAAATCATCACACTCATATTCACATCTCGCACATTAAAAAAAGAAAAAACATCAACACACATGCTTTTTTGGCGATCACGGTGGGATGCCTTATGCCATTCGTGTTCTTAGCACTGTTTGACCTGCTTATCTATGGTTGTTTGGTCCATTTTAGTCTCCCGGATTTTTCGTTTGATTTCCTATTATTTTCTGTTCTCTGGGCATTGTTGCTGTCCTTTGAGGCCTGTTTTTCGTTCCTAGCGGTCTGTCGCGAGATCGCAGTCTTCATTCTAAGGTACGTCTACTTCCGTTAAACTCTGTTCTCTGTCGTTGTCTGCCTCCGGGTGTTTTGCGGTCCACGTAGGACTCTTTTTGTAGTTTACGGTCATTCAGGCGACTGCACATTCCTTTCAGGTATCCATTACGAGGTTTCTGTCGCTATTCAGTTTAGTTTCTGTCTGTCTTTTTTTACTATTCCCTGGCTGATTGCGGTCCTTCCAAGACCGTCTCCATTATTTAGCGGCCATCTCTGTGACCGCTACCTTGTCACAGTCTGCACCCCGAGGCTCATTGTTGTGATCTCTTATTTATCATTTGATACTTGCTGTTGGGTTCTATTTATCTCCCCTGGGTTATCATTCATGTTTATATCATTGTTGGCATATTTGTATCATTGTTTGATCATTGATTGTTAGTTTTTAGGCTAGAATTTGCATGCACTCCGGTGGGCATAGTGTGGCGACCCAAGATTCGGATACTGGGAAAGGAACCCGATACCATTCGAATCCTGGCCCGCCGCCCACGAGCCGGGGCTCGGAAGGGCTAAAAAGGAGTGTGGAGGTACAAAGAAATAGGAAATAAAATAGGATAATTCAATAATTAATAGAAATAAATAAATAATTACAACAGAGTTCAATCCAACAGAAAGTACAGTCTAAGGCAGAAGAACGTACCCAACCCCAAGTGAACACTCGGCCCGGCAAGCTGGCAACTAAGGACCTCCGCACAACGCCCTCGAACCTCGAGAAAGAACCGTCGCACCTGAAAAGCAGGGGTGAGCCACCTGTCACTGGCCCAGTAGGGGTCCCGCGGAACCCCAATCGAAAACACGGCGGCACGGAAAGCAGCAACTACTGCAAAAATAACAGTAACAGTAAACCGGTGGCTGGTAAAACCTCGGCACTACAGCTACTCCTACTGTACCGGAAAACACGACCCGGTCTCCCAGTCGGGGGACAACCAAGCCAAGAACCCGACATCCCGATCCCATGGTCGGGAGACAACCAGAACACGAACCGCCCTAGCCACGCTACTAGGAAAACGCCACGACACCTCAGTCGCGGAGGCCTGCCCTCACAGAAGGGCCCAAGCCAAAACCACACGCTCTGGAAACACGGTCACGACCTCACCGTCGTGAACACAACGCTGTCTAGGGAAAAGCCCTCGATGACGCTCACCAGAAACCCCAGACCTCAACTCCGGGAATGCTCTCGAAACTACACACGCGGCCCCGTCTCGCAGACGGGTAACGAAAACCCGGGGCACAACAACTCACGTCTCGTGACGGGAGTACCGCCCACCAGAAGTAAGGCCGGATGCGTCCACTGACGACTGAGTCCGTAGCCTCAGGTGTCTCCCTACAACGCCCCAGGCGGAGATTGAGACACCGTACTGTAACTAGGAACACCAAACAAGGACTAACTGAGGTCGCGCTTGCCAGCGCGTGCCCGACGCCCTCAGCTAAGTGTGCACACATAAACCATACGCCCTAGGTCTGTCCTCTAGCTGGTTCTTCCCCCGAAGCCCGAACTCAGGCTGCGTGTGGGGGCCCTACGGTAACCAGCCTAAAAATCATTTCTCTTGGGTACGCCGCTCCACCACTCCTGGGTGGGTCAGCACACGCGTACCGTAAAAAGGTTACGACTAGTGGGGGCTCACAGAACGTGGACACTAAAAACCACGCACGCACCCATTGCACGAAACACGAAGTAACGGGTGACTCGAAGCCACCAGACACTGGACAGTCCACTAGACTTAACAATCACAACGGTCCTTGAGTCATAAGACTCGGGGTCGAGACCGTTGCACGCGACAGCACTGAGCCGTCAATCTGGCCTAATCTCTAGGTCTGAAACCACGAGGCGATGACTCACGGGGCAGATCACAACTGCCGTGACCCTTCCCTCACAAAGGGAAACTTAATAGACCTCCAGCCCCAGGCTAGGAGATTGGACTGGCAATCCAAGTCCAAACATGTGGCCCACTCAAAAGACACTTCCCGAAGAAACTCACGACGTGCGGAGAGGGCCCTCCGCACTCGACCGACGCACGAGGACTCACTCGAGCACCTCACAGAACCCAAAGCACACACGGGGTCACTCGGACCCTCGAAATCACACGAGCACACAACTCGGGATAACACGGTACTTTTGGAATCACGGAGAATCACCCGGACACCTTGCCCGCACATCTGTACCACACACGAACACCTCGGGCGAAGGGAACCCCGAAACACGACGACCAGGGACTCACTGGGCCAGGCGACCACATACCTGGCTGCCTAGGCCACAACCCCCAGGAGGGCGGCCAACTACCTGGTCGCCCTCCCCTCTGGGCAGCAAGCCCTCTGGTCGCCTAGGGTCCTGGGCAGCCAGGGTCTTGGTTGCCCAGACCAGGGCTGGGCGACCACCAAGGTGGCCGCCCTCTGCACCACTCGCGGACGGGCCGAACCCCGCCGTGGGTTCGGTTCCACCCCCCATTCGATCCCGATCAAAGGGGGAAACAAGGGGAATCCATCCCCGGACACTCCCGCAACCCAAAAACACAATCAAAACCCCGATCGGGCCTCGAATCGACCGAAAATCGCCGCTCGCCCTAAAACATGGAATTTCCCCCAAATGTGAAATAACCAACTCTCGGCCTCCCTCGGCCTACAAAATGCAGGGAAATGAAATACACGGGTTAGGGAACCATCCCCCTACCTCCACCTAAGATTCGGCGCGCCGTGGACGCCGATCCACGCGAAAAACGCCCACGAAACCCCGCCGGTGCCTCACGCTCGCGAACCGACTTCACCGCGCCCCCGTCCCTCGATCCTCGACCCATCCTCGCCATCCTCCTCGCCCAGGTCACCCTGTCTCACCCCCGCCTCGATCCGTCGACCGTCGGAGAGGAGAGAGTGAGAGGAGAGCATGGGAGAAGAGAGAGAGGGAGAGAGTGAGAAATGAGAGGAGAGAGAGGGGTAGGAGGGTTTATAGGAAAATCCAGAAATTCTGAAAAATTTCAAAATTTAGGAAAATATACCTCCGTGATCCTCGGTAAACGCACAACCCACTGGCACCATCCTGGAGTCAGAGAATCCAACGGTTCACCCTACACGGGGTTCCGAAGGTCCGACAGACAAAAACACGTGTAAAACCCAAAACGCGATCTGGGACCCACAAGGGCACTCTGAAAATTCTCGAAAATTACCGACGTGCTCCTCACAACGCCACGGACCCAAGGAAATTAGTAGGCACACCACCAATGGGTCCGACAATCCGGTATAAAATGTCCGAAGCTCACCCGGACACAATCCGTAACCCGCGAAAAGACGATCCGAAACCCACGGGTCCTGATCCAAAAACTTTCCGAAAAACCGGGGACATTACACATAGGATCATCCATTTATCATATCTTAGTTGCATACCTACCTTGGTAGGGGATCCTCTCGCCTCTATATTCCTTGGAGTTGACTAGGTGATCCTATCCGGGACTTCCGTAAGCCCCCGCGAGCCGTGGATTGTCACACGGACGTCGGGCAGGTTGTACCTTTACCACCCCGTGTCTAGGTTGCATCCGTGAGAGAGAGTCTACACCTAGAGTCAACCAAGTCCCTCAGTCCACCCCCATTAGGAATCCTATTTTTGAGGGAACATTGATTTTATTGAAATCACTAAGGTTCTTAAAGGGGAAACACATAAAAATTGCACGCATCATTATAACTTGGTTGATCTTGGTTGCCTCTCATCCCCTCTCTTGTTTGTGCATTTTTGTTAGTCATCCCCTTTAGGTGCTGATTAGTTGTTGTCATTCTCTTTATGGTAGGTGCTGCGTTGCATGTGGAGTTGTTTCCCGTTCACAGGATCTTCTCCTAGGGGCAGTCCCCCTTTCATCTCCTACTTCAACCCCTTGTTTGATTCCGCTATGTCGTCCTACGATTTCTCTCATTCCCATGAGGACTCCCTTCCTCAGGGCCTTCTAGAGGACCTATCTAGGGTCACGCCTGTCCAGTTTGTGGAAGGGTCCGCCCCTCCTCTATCTACTGCCATGGAGGGTGGTCAACCCTCTCTTTCAAACCCTCCTGCCTACAATTCCACAAATCAGATTCTTCAAATGATGGCCCAGTTGGATCCGGCCTAGCTTCAGGTCTTCTATCAAGCCTTACAAAGGTCAGGCGTCCCGTCTCCTACTACTCCCCAGGGTTTATCTGCTACCTCCACCTCCCCGTCTATGGTTAATGGGCTAGGGGCCTTATCTGCTGCTCCGATTGATCTCATCCCGGTCCAACCCAAGATTCTTTGTTTCTCCAATTTGGAGGCGGGCCAATCTTCTAGTTCGGCCCATCAAATTCTGGATAGAGGGAAGACCGGGCTTATTCCATCTTCCCAAGTTGATCCTTATGGGTCCATTCCCCTAGCGCCGCAGGCTCTCATGGGCCCGGCCGATTTATTGCGTCCTCAGTTTGGGACCGCCCACTTAGCTTACACGGATATGGGTCCCTCCTTGGCCCAATATCCTTCTCATGGGCCTCCCCCTCCTTTTGCTTATCCTTCGTCCCCTCGCTCCGGGCCCACTCCTTTTGTTTTACCTCCTCCATCTTGAGAGCAAGACCTTCTCGACAAGTGGGCTGCCATGCAGCAACAAATTGACATCCTTCAGAAGCGGGTCAACCCGCAGTCCTTGGCTGATGTCCCAGTTCCTAGTTCCCAGTTTCCACAACATTCATTTCCCTTCTCAGTCAGAGCTCCCCACACACCGAAAGTACGATGGGAATGGTAATCCTTACATCCATGTGAGAGACTTTTTATATGAGTCGGCGCAATTCCAATATGATGATCGCCTCATGGCGCATTTGTTCCGCCGGTCATTGGATGGTGTTGCCTTAGAATGGTTTTATACTTTGCCACTGGATGATGCGGAGAGCTTCAAAGTCGTCAAGGAAAAGTTCATCCAGAGATTTCAAGACCGAGTCGGCCCGGAATATTCATTTACCGATTTGGTGGTCGAGAAGATGAAGGCCGATGAAGATTTTGTAACATATGCTGATGGATGGAGGCAGATGGCTACTCGTGTGCCCGGTCATATTCCATAGGAGGAGAAAGTTAAGCTCCTAATTTCCAACACCACCCCAACTTTCCGGAACATTCTAGCCATGAATGACATTGCCAACATGCACCAGTTGTATAGTAGGGCCAGATTTATCCAGACCCAGTTTAAAGACTCCCCCATTCACACCCTTTTGGAGGCCCAGAAGCCCAAATCCACTAGAAACCCTCAGGGGCCAGTTACCGAGGGAGTCCAAACCAATGAACAAGTGCAAGCCTTTAGTTTCCCTAACCAACCCGCTCCACCGCGTTTCCAGCAACCTCCCCGCAACCCTCACTTCACCACTCCACCAAATGCCCAACCATCCTTCCCCGCTCCCCAGCAGCCACAACAGCCACCACAATACCATAACGTCCCTCCGCCAAATGGCTATGCACCTAAGCGCCCGAGTCTTAAGAGCGCCCAGTACCCTCCTTTGCCTGAAACCCTTTCAGATATCTTCTCCGCCCTCATGTCCGCTGGTGCTTTGCAACTTCCTCCGGAATGGCTGAATTGGAATCCAACCGTTGACCAGTCTAGATACTGCATTTTCCACCGACAATGTAACGACTCGAGAATCCGATTACCGGGAAGGCCCGATAACCCGAGACTCGAACCGCCGCCCATGGGCCAGGAGGGCTCGGAAGGGCTACAAGGAGTGTGGAGGTACAAAGAAATAGGAAATAAGGTAGGACAATTCAATAATTAATAGAAATAAATAAACAACTACTACAACACCAGGGTCCAGTCCAACAGAAAGTATAGTCTAAAGCAGTAAAGTGCACCACATGCCAAGTGAACACTCGGCCCGGCGAGCTGGCAACTAAGAACCTCTGAACAGCAACGCCGAACCTCGAGAAAGAACCGCCACACCTGAAAAGCAAGGGTGAGCCTCCTGTCACTGGCCCCGTAGGGACCCCGCGGAATCCCAACTGAGAACAATGGCGGCACGGAAAGCCGTAACTACAAGAGCAACAGTAACAGCAGGAACAGTAAAGCCCGGTGGCTGGTCAAAACTCGGCACTACAACTACTCCTACTGTCGCGGTCATGCAGAAAGAGAAGTCCCGATCTCACAGTCGGGAACCGGACCACACTAGCACCACTTACCGAAGTAAAAACCCACGGCAACCCCGCCATAGAGGCCTGTCTCCCAGGACACGGCCAACCTGGACACGCTGTCCAAGGTGTAACCCCGAACACCCGATCGCGGACACCGCACCAACAAGACGTAACCTCGGTAAAGCTATTAGCACTAGTATCGTGGCACGAAAAATGACACACGCACCACAGTGAAACACCAGGAACTCAACGGTCAACACGACCAAAAACCCGAAGGTCGAAGTCACAGAGACTGACTGACAGTCTGTCACTCTTGACTCGACAGGAGTACCTCCCACTAGAAGCACAGTCGGTAGCATCCCCTGACGTCTTACACCGCACCACAAGTGAACTGCCTGACGTGGTAGCGCCTACTAGAGGCACGGACACCGTATAAGTAACCACAAAGCAAGTGACTAGCTGGGGTAACGCTCGTCAGCGCGTGTCCACTGCCCCCAACCACGTGTGCACACACAGACCATGCGTCCTAGGTCTGGGCTTTGACTGGTTTTCCCCTTAGCCGGACTCTGGCTACAGACGTGGGGCTCGATGGAAACTAGTCTAAGAACCGTCCTCAGGGTAAGCCCGTACACCTACTCCCAGGTGAGACCAGCACACGCGTACTGGTAGGCTATGACTAGTGGAGGGTCACTGAAGGAGTAGACTCTCAAGTTAATGGAAAACAACGTCCGAACCCAACGAAGTACAGGTACCGTCCCACGTACCAGCATCGTCGCACGGTGACCATAGTCGGAGAAAAAATGAGACTCACAGTCCACCAAGAAACGCATAAGTACGGTTCCCAAGGTAGCTCACAGGCCGCCAAACCGAACCCCACTCTCAGGGAACAATGGGAAACCTCCAACTCTAGGCTGGACAACTGGACTTGCGGTCTCAGGCCACACACATGGCCCACACAGAAAGCACAGAAGCATGATTCCCAGGGTAACGCACAAGCTGCCACGCCGATAATTGGACTCGCAGTCCAAGGCCAAACACATGGCCCCCTCGGGAATCATCTTCAAGGAAAACTCATGGCATGCAGGGGAGACCCCACCGCACACACACCGATACACGGTGACTCGGTCAAGCGTAACACAAAAGCCCGGCACACGAGGAGTCACCCGGACTCTCAAACCCATGGGCACGCTAAACGAGGTAGCACGGTCTGCCCGACACCCTCAAAACATGGACACAGAACCTTCTGGGTGTCTGGGACATCCAAGAGACCGCAAGTCGACCACTGGGTCGCAACCGGGTCGACTAGGGACCTACACAACGTGAAACAATCACGGCAAGCACGAAGAACCGCTTCGGCGCAACATAGTGCCTGGCGGTCTACCTTTGGGCCGTCACAGCTGTAACGGTCCAAGGATAGGCTGTCACAGCACCCTACCGGTCCAGCTTAGGAGCGTCAGACACTCGGTACGAAACGGACTGTAACGCACCTCCGCTGGTGCGTCACAGCACCTGACGGACCTGTTGGGTCCCACGATCAATGACACCCAAGAGGGGGGTGAGTTGGGTGATTACAAATTTTAAGGAAACTCTTCCCTTTTTAACAAGTGTAATGAAACAACAATTAAAACATCAAATATGATGAACATGCAAGTAAGATTACAACCTACACTAACCCCCACACTAGACGACAAGACGAATGCTGCGTGGTGGAGTAAACTCCTTACAACAAGATTAAGGAAGTTGATTATGCCAATAAACAGATTCTCTCAATCTCACCGTTCCCACATGATCATATAAGAGGATTCAACAATCAAACCAAGCCAACGCACAAAGCAAACCACAATGCACAAGGATTTTAAGGTGGTTCGGGACCTCGACGGGCTCCCTACGTCCACCCCTCACCAAACTAGGTGAGGCTTCACTCGGGGATAAATCCCCAAACGGAGACGACGCTCCAACCACACACGCAGGACGACGCCTGCACACACACACGGGGACGAGCCCCAGTAAACACACACACACGGAGATGATGTCTCCAACACGATCCAACAGACAGATCAACAAAACGCACACACGCTGCGACCAGTGCAGCAAACCTCACACACACGTAGATCTAGGAAGACCTATGCACGCACATGAATCAAATACGACACACACAAATAACCACGGATCTAACAACGATCCACACACACACACAAGTATACAGTTTATAGGAAATACAAATCTGAAACTTAAAACACAATAAGGCGCAGTTGAGAAAAACTCCTGATTTGGCTCCCCTTTGAATGTATGTTGTTGATCTTGAATGTGGCTTCAATCTCCACTTGATCAGAGCTTTACTCCGGGCTTGCTTGGCTCTTCTTTTCCTTGAATAGCACTCTCTTTATCTCCCTTGAATCTTTTTTGACTCCCCTTAGATCGTTCTTGAAGGATGATGAAGGATTCTAGCACGAATGGATGTTGAGGCTTGATGTCCGATGCAGCTCTTCGATGTATATGATCTTGGGCTTTTATTCAAGCTCCTTCCTTTGGATTTCAGCTTCAGAGCAAGGTGGAATAGGGCTTGAAGGCTGCAACTCCAAACCTGCACACACAAAATAGAACTCCCTTGAATCTAATTCGGATCTCACCTCTCTTCTTATATCTAATGCCACTAGGGTTTGATTAAATGATTAGAACAGTCAAAGACAGCTTGGGAACCAGATCCATAATTTGTGGAATGGTTTGTGGAATGTTTTGTGGTGATTAGACATGGATTGGAAGACTTTCGGTGCAAGGAAATGGAAGTCAAACAAGACGGCTGGAGGTCGGAACTGAAGGGGTCGACCCTTGGGGTCGACCCTCGTGAGAGGGTTTAAGACACAAAGGCAATGGGTCGACCCTTGGGGTCGACCCTCGAGAGCAGCCGTGCTGCTTTTGGACATTTGTCCACAGGGGTCGACCCATTGGGTCGACCCTCGAGGGGGTTTTCTAAGAACATGGCATATGGGTCGACCCTTGGGGTCGATCCTTTCAGGTACCCACTGCTGGAATGAGAAAAGACCCACAGGGGTCGACCCCAGGGGTCGACCTCAGGGGTCGACCCTCGCACCGGGGTTGAGAGGTCCGATTGAAATGAAGGAATTGATAGACTTTGAAGAGTGTATAGACTTTGAAGAATGTATGGAGTTTGAAGAGTGTATGGACTTTGAAGAATGAATGGAGTTTGAAGAGTGTATAGACTTTGAAGAATGAATGGAGTTTGAAGAGTGTATAGACTTTGAAGAGTGTATGGAGTTTGAAGAGTGTATAGACTTTGAATTTGTGCTAGCAGCCAACGTACAGACTTTGAGTCTGTGCAATCAGCCAACGTACAGACTTCGTGTTGTAGGATGTATAGACTTGCTGATGTATAGACATGCTGGCTGTATAGACTTGCTGATGTATAGACTTGCTGATGTATAGACTTGCTGCTGAAGGATGTATAGACTTGCTGCTGAAGAATGTACAGACTTGCTGATGTATGGACTTGCTGGCTGTATAGACTTGCTGATGTATAGACTTGCTGCTGAAGGATGTACAGACTTGCTGCTGAAGAATGTACAGACTTGCTGGCTGTATAAACTTGTTAATGGATGTATAGACTTTGATATGCGAATGACAAACAATGCACCGATGCAATCAGTGAAATGCACAGACTTTATGTGTAGCAGCATAAGAGATGCACTGACTATATGAATGAACCAATGCAAGATATGAACAGTGGTATGCACTGATGCATTGCTCATGCACACAACCTGTTCGATGAAATGACTAACTACTTAAACAGATACACAATGACATCATATGCAAGCACAGTGTGACTTATAGTAGTTGCTATCATCAAAACCATAACAGTAATCATGGTGCACACGTATTCAACAGGACCTAAACAGGTGCATCAGGGCACGAGTGAAAACTGAATGTAACACGCTCCTCTAGGGGCGTTACGGAACCTAACGGACCACGCTGGTGCGTTCGGTCACGGAATAACACAGGCCGTGACGCATGCCGCTCGGTGCGTCACGCTCTCTAACGCACATACCCAAGGGCGTTAGGAAGAGGGGTGGATGCATTAACTCTAACGCTCCTACCCAGGGGCGTCACGCACCCTGACGCACCACTCTGAGTGCGTCAGGCGTCTATGACTCCCAACGGTCATAAACCATGATTGAAACACTGTAACGGTCTATCATGAGGGCGTCGCAGCCCTATGGCGGTCTATCGTGGGACCGTCAGGCCCATGAACGCCAATACTCAAAACAAAGGCAGCATAACGCACCTGCCCAGGCGCGTTACACACTGTGGCGGTCACTGGAACGACCGCCACAGCGTCCCGGCGCCGAAACGGAGAATTCACACCCAAAATTCCGTTCCACGCCCCGATCATCCACGGATGATGGGGAAAACAACGGGGAAGCTCCCCTATGGCCCCTAGCATGCATCTATGGCCTCGGATTGGCCAAAAATGCGATGAAACGGTAGATCGGTCCACAAGCCCTAAAACATGGATTTTTTTTCAAAAATCCCCAAATACGCCCGCTCGGCTCACCACGGCCTACAAAACTCGCGGGAAAGGGAATGCATGAGCTGGGGGTCCATCTCCCTACCTCCATCGAAGAAACGACACGCCGTGGACGCCGATCCATGAAGAAAACGCTCCACGAACCCACGACCGAGCTTCCACGAGCCACCAGCCCTCGATCCTCGACCCGTTCCTCGCCTCCCACCATCGTCGCCTCACCCTTCTCCACCACCGTCGGCCACCCGGGGAGAGGGGGAGAGAAAGAGATGAGAGAGAGAGTGAGAAAGTGAGAATGAGAGGGGGAGAGAAAGAGATGAGAGAGAGTGAGAAAGTGAGAATGAGAGGGGGAGAGAAAGAGATGAGAGAGAGTGAGAAAGTGAGAATGAGAGGGGGAGAGAGAAAAAGGGTTAATATATAGAAAAACCCAGAAATTCCAGAAATTCAGAAAATTACAAAAAATTACCTCCGCGATCCTCGGGAAGAGCACAACGCGCAGGAACTGTCTCGGAGTCAGAGAACGCCATGGTTCGCCCTGCACAGAGTTCCGAAGGCACATCAGGGAAAAACACGTGTAAAGCGCAAAATACACTCCGAGACCCACTAAAATGATCTGAAAAAATATCCAAAAAAATCCGGGGCATTACAGGCAGCCCGAGCACACGATTGAGAGTTGTTTCCAGTTTAGAGATCTCGTTTATGATTTGCATGAAGGGTAGCATATCGACAGGGCCGAGATGCACAAGGTGATCAGAGAGATCAAGGAAAGAAGAAGGCAGCAGCCGCGACAGCAGCAGCCACAGCAGCCACAACAGCAACCACAGCCACAGGAGCAGCAGCAGCCTGCACAAGATTTAGGGATTTATCAGAATCCGATGCCTAACCATCCGCCTGCTCCGCAACCTCAACCGCAGGCATCGGCTCACGTAAACATTGTCCACCACCCAGCTCCCAACGCTGGGTGGTCTTATGATGATGAGTCTTCTGCTCACCTCATGTCCCTCCACCATACCTACCGCAACCCCCCATCACCTACTACCCCGCTATCCTTCAACCCACCACCGTAACCTCCACCGCACCCGCCATCCCTTGAAGGCCCCTCATTCTACCTCCCGCATCGCCCATCGCTTCACCCATCCTCGCGCCAGCACCCATCACACCCTCCACTGTCACCCCCTTGTTTAACCTGTCACCTATCATCCTCCCGACAGGGCTCATTAAGCCTGCCTCTCCCGTTGTCACCCCCATTTTGCCTGCAGCCCCCATTTCTACACCCCTTACTCACCCTACCGAGCCCATCAAGCCACCAACCATGAGTCCATCCAGTGCCGCATCGGCTCATAATCTTGCCCTTCGGAGCGGGCATTTATTACATCAGAATTATCCCACCACTGGTGCTCCTGCACCCAATCCCCAGTTCCCACAGTAGGCCGTTGATCAGGAGGAAGTGGACCCATTGCCCGGCACACAGTATGATTTGCTACATCACTTGGATCGAAAGCCGGCCAATATCTCAGTCTTAGAGTTGATCAAACGGTCCAAGTTGCACCAACATGCTTTGAGAGATTTTCTTCAGAAAGTCCTGGTAAATGAAGATATGGCAGTGGACAGTCTACCATCGGCCCTGGCGACACTTACTAAGGGGCCGGCCATTACCTTTTCTGAGACTGAGTTAGCACCTCCCGAGGCACGCCAAATGCCACTTTGCATCTCCATCACCTTGAACAAGGTAACTATTGATGCAGGTTTGGTTGACACTGGAGCCTCCATAAATGTCTATCCCCTCAACACCTTGCACGCTTGCAATATCTCTAAAGATATGTTAAGGCCCACCCCAACTACAATTGCAGCTTATGACAACTCAAGAAGGGCGTGCCATGGGGTGATTACTGTTCAAGATGAGCTCGGGCCGCTGACGATGCCCGTAGAATTTTATTTGTTGAATATTGACCCAATGTTTAAGGCTATCTTGGGTCATCCATGGATTGACAACCTTCATGTTGTACCGTCTACCGCGCACCGGTGCCTCAAATTCCCATTCCAGGGACGGGTGGTAAAGGTCAAGAGCATCTCCATGATCAAGTCAGTTGAAGCTATTTCTAACAAGATGCTACCGACTCTCTGGCCTAGCAACACGCCAGTCATCTCTGTGATGGACCTTGATTTTCCATGGGCCTATGCTCCGCGGAAGCCGGCCGTTGTGCCGATAAACATCAAAGTGAAGCCCAAGATGAGAGATCCCAAGGGCTGGAACATGATAGTGAAGCTAGGTTATCAGCCATGCATGGGTCTCGGTGCTCAGCTACAGGGTCGTACCAAGTCGGTCCCCAGGGGCAGAAAAATGAACAGGATGGGTCTCGGATACCGAGAGTCCTCATTATCAGTTCTGGGAGATTCGGGGCCATTGACTTGGGACTACTGTCAGCACTTTGTCAGGGGCTCATTACAGCCAAGTACTTTGAATACCCCGCCGAGTCAACCCGATGAGACGAAAGATGCTGCTTGTACAGTTGTTGGCCCGCTATTACCACCAAAGGGGCCTGTTGATGACATGTAGGACTTTAGTTAAGCCTTTTCCATGTTGTTCCATGAAGAAGATTGTTCAAGAAAACCTGAGGCGCGGATTAGGGAATACACGCAGGGAAAGCCAGCTTACCATCCGCGGGAAGAGGGGAGCTCACCCGTTATTTTAACTTGGTCTGATGGGGACATGAAAGCAAGGCCACTAACACCTTATTTGCATTTTTTATCCTTGGGTCAATTGTATGGCAATTATAAGCCAATGTGGTAGTCCCTAGGATTGAGTGGGTTTCTTTGCAAAAGGCCACATAGGCCCGGCGGGACACCCACCTTCTTTTCCATAGGGCCACCTAGGTTCTAAGGCCCACATGGGCTGATCTTTGGTCCATGGGAGATTATTGAACAAGGAAGAAAATTCACATTTTGTCTCTTGACCATGAAGGGGGCCTTAGAACCTAGGTGGCCCTATGGAAAAGACGGTGGGGGTCCCCTTTATAGTTTTTTATTGTTGTTTATTTTTGACCACATGGGAGAAGATTATTCTATCCCCTATTTGCCCCTCCCTAACCCTAGATCTGAGGTTAGTTTAGGTCTTTTAGCTAGTGTTATATAATCCTTGTATTTCTATATTTTGAAGAATTAATGAGAAGAAAATTAGAAATTGCTCCAAGAGCTTGGGCGCCCCTCTCTTCCCTCTTCTTGCAGTTGTGATAGTTGCAGCAAATCAGGGTGTGAAACCCATTTCTTGGGAGTGATTCTCACCCCTATCCTCTCTGCTGGATGTGACTTCCAGCCACCGCCGCCTCCGTTCGTGCCGCCATGGTGCTGCCATAACCCGTTCTTCATCCTGCTGTCCAAACTTGCGACCTATAGATCAAAAGCTTAAAGAAGATGTTGTATCTCCAGATCCAACTATCTGATCAAGCTGAGATTTTGAGGGTTTGTTCCTCGTGTTTCCCCCTTCTTCCAGTTAAATTTTCATGTCAATCAGACGTTATTTGCCCCATTTTCTCAATTTTTATCTCCACCCCTCACAATCTGCCAATCAGCAGATCTGCGAGACAGTAGTCTATTGTTATATTTTTCCTACCCCCTTAGCCACCTCAGAAAATTACCATAAAAATTGTGAACATTTCCCACATTCCGCTTTATCCCCCATAAAATCCCCAAGGTTCAGATCTACCATTTTCCATTCGGTCAAAGGCCATTCTCAGGCAGTTCCTAACCTGTCTTGACTGTCTGTATTCCGATTCAGAAGCAACAACTATGCCACATAGTTTTTCATTTCCAATCCTATTGTTGGATGGTTGTGAAATTAATATATGGTGTAGCCCTTCGAGTCTACTTTCCAACGGTGCCAATTTCGCTCCGATCCGCCTCTGGATCTAGTCGCAACAATTCTTTTCGCCGGGTCGCGTAGATCTGCCTAGCAACGGGGCTGCGGGACAGATCAAAAGTGTAAAATCTCGATCGGCCCCTCGACTTCGATTCGGCTGCCGCCGACCTTAGGGATCGAAGAGGGACCTCCCACCAATGTCCCAGCCGACCGCCGCTGCCAGAAGACAACCGGAAGCTGACATCAAACTTGCCGAGTTTGCTTACTGTCCAGTGAGTTTGAACAGTACCGAGTCGGACTAGTAACCCGCCTCCGGCCCAAAAGCCATTCCGGCTTGTTGCCCGTCAACCCGAGATCGGTACTCCCGGGTCGCTATTGTAGCCCTTTACCTCCCTGCGTGGTGTGGGCTATAAAATCCTTGCTGTAATTAAATTTTTACCGCTGTACCGGGAGTTACGGTTCTTGTCCAGGATCGTCTTCCCCACGCCCGGAGCGTGGAGGTATCACCCTTAACTCTCTTGGCATTTGCTTATCTCATATGTGTTTATTTTCCGCTGCTTGAGTGATAGGATAATCTAGCTTGTTATATTATTTCAATCACCGCGGTGAGAGAGTGAGTGTGACCTGTCCCGTGACTCGACCCGAGCACGAGAGTGAGTTTGACCACCCTTGACTCACTGCCGGTTTCTCAACCGCGCACATCCGCACGCTTCCCTCTCTAGGGATGAGTCGCGAGCTAGAGTCTGAGGTTCGCATCCAAATTGGTACCGAGTCTGCATCTCGTCCCGCATCAAATTAGTATCAAAGCCAGGTTAAGTCTTGGGTAGTCGGTTAAAAGTGTTGCATTGCATCCCCATATCCGATATATTAAAAGGTGTTCCCGAAACGATAGGTTACGCCTATTGGGAAGGTAGCACACTTGCATGAGTTCGATCTTTGGATCATACCTCTGCCACGTACCGGATACTGGTTGAGTCTTGGTTTGTAGTCGAGTCTGCATTCCAACTTTGCATTGTTATTTTAGGGTCGTGTCTAGTCCATCGTCTAGCCCATTCGGGAGTCAGTTTGTCTTGTCACTTTGTGTCTTCATGTCCATCCCATAAGTTCCACCGTGTCCCATGGATTCCAAATTGCCCATGTTATATGAACGATGGCGCGACACCCAAGGATGGGGAATCCAACCCCTCCACCGCCGTAGGCCTGAAGCCTCGGACTTTTATGGCTCCAAAGTTCCGAGCGACTACCTAAAGTGGGAAGCCGCTATGGACAAATACTTTGAGTGTTACACTATGTCCGATGCCATGCAAGTCGTCTTTGCCACAAAACGGCTTTTTCACGAAGTCGCCGAAAAATGGAGAAGCATTGAATGCTTTAGGGAGATTAGGAGGTAATGGCCCATCGAGTCATGGTGCCAAATGAAAGACGAGCTTAGAAGGATCTACCTGCCCCACCCAACCACCTCTAACAAACCCCACCCAGTCACCTCCCATCAGGAAGGTCACAGTCGGAGGCCAAGGGTCTCGCACATAGATGAGCCTCGACCCAAGCCTAGGCCGGTTGAGTATGAGCAACTCCACCATGAAGCCCCCGTCTCAAGCCCCACTTTTGCTGAACTCTTGCAAATGTTTTCGGATCGGTTGGATAGGAGGTGTTCTTATATTGAGTCACTAATTTTCCCTTGCCCACCTTCGAGATAGGATGAAGCCATACCGGAGCCTAAGGGGGTAGTGGCTGATAGTCTCAACCCGATGTCATCACAAAGTCCTCTCCCTCTCATAGAGGACGTCCCTTCCCCATCTGAGGGAGATGCCCTTCCATCCTCCGATCTTCAGTTGGAGCCATACATCCTTCCCGAGGGTGAACTTGTCATTGGAGAACCTTTAGCTAGCTGGTTAAGGAAGGGCCTAATTCTAGATACTATGATCCCTTGCTACCCTTCCATAGAGCCAGCCTTACAGGTAGTATCCACCACCTCTTTTCGCACCACCTTCCAATCCTCTTACTTCGTGGACACCATGGACAATCTTCTTGAGGGACTAGGTTGGCAAATGGAGCTGACCAGCATGTTGGCTCTTAGGTCTGATCCACCCAAGTGCATTAGCTTCATATACCCATCCTTAGGTTCTATTACTTCCGTCTGCACAGTGTGTCCATACACTAGTGAGCTCATTTTACTCTTACCTCTACCTGACGAGCTCCACCATTTCCCACCCCATGACCCCTTCTCTCTCGTAGAGAAACCTACACCTCTCAAAGAGCTAGCAACTTCCTTGATCCCCTCAGTTGATGGAGAGTTGGCCTACATTGGGGACCTATACCCGGGGCCGAGAGGGAGCTACATCACCAGTTCCCTAACCTTTTTTGATACTTTTGATCCTTTCTCATGGGAACCCATCCCGAGGGGTCACACATTCTTTGATCCCTTCGATCCCCTCCCTAGTGAGACTCGTAACCCACAACCTCCATTTCACCTTGTCAGGGAAGTCCCCTATCACACCCGTCCCACACGGGCCAGTCCACCTACACTCGGCCAGGGGCCCGTTCATTGGCAAGAGATACATACATATAGGGGTGATGAAGAAGGTGATTTTTGCTCTCCTAACCCTCCCACACCCAAGTCCAATAGGAATTCAGTGCATGACTGGTTCATATTAGGATCTTTAGGATTCCATGATTCCACCAATCTTGGGTTGCGTCTTGTGTATGCAAGTCACACATATGGGTGTCCTAGACCACCCTTGCATCATGTATGCGTTTAGGGTCTAGTGTGAGTCTGTATTTTTCTTTATTTGTATCGTTTGTTAAGAGTTTGTACATGCATGTGTTGAGTGCATAGGGAGTCTGCATACGTCGAGTCGAGTCGGTCTAATGCACGCTTGCGGTGTCAGTCCCTTTCGAGTGTGTGGCAAGTCATATCTCATGCATACGTTGTAGACTTGCCCGAGGAATATGGGATAGACTCTACATTCAATGTGTCAGATCTAGTCACCTACAAGGACCCAGCAGTGATTCCCAGTGAGTCTTTCAAGCCGTCTCCTCCTTTGAGAGTGACCCCACCCTGAGTGTACACCACTAGCCTCATTCCCACAGTAGTGTGAGCATATGGAATATATACGGGATGAGCAGGTGACGACTACGAGGAGTGTAGCGTACCCGTGCTACCAGGTACAGTGGCGAGCATGGCCCACATCTGGCGACGGAGACCACCCGGGCCGATACTTGCGCAGCCGCACCCCTTACTCGACGGGGTCGAGTTCTTCCCACCCGGGGAGAATTGATGGGGACATGAAAGCAAGGCCACTAACACCTTATTTACTTTTTTTATCCTTGGGTCAATTGTATGGTAATTATAAGCCAATGTGGTAGTCCTTAGGATTTAGTGGGTTTCTTTACAAAAGGCCACATAGGCCCGGCGGGACCCCCACCTTCTTTTCCATTGGGCCACCTAGGTTCTAAGGCCCACATGGGCTGGTCTTTGGTCCATGGGAGATTGTTGAACAAGGAAGAAAATTCACATTTTGTCTCTTGACCATAAAGGGCCCCCCCCCTTTATAGTTTTTTATTGTTGTTTTTTTTGACCACATGGGAGAAGATTATTCTATCATCTATTTGCCCCTCCCTAACCCTAGATCTGAGGTTAGTTTAGGTCTTTTAGCTAGTGTTATATAATCCTTGTATTTCCATATTTTGAAGAATTAATGAGAAGAAAATTAGAAATTGCTCCAAGAGCTTGGGTGCCCCTCTCTTCCCCCTTCTTGCAGTTGTGATAGTTGCAGCAAATCAGGGTGTAAAACCCATTTCTTGGGAGTGATTCTCACCCCTATCCCCTCTGCTGGATGTGACTTCCAGCCACCGCCGCCTCCGTTCGTGCCGCCATGGCGCTGCCACAACCCGTTCTTCATCCTGCTGTCCAAACCTACGACCTACAGATCAAAAGCTTAAAGAAGATGTTGTATCTCTAGATCCAACTATCTGATCGAGCTGAGATTTTGAGGGTTTGTTCCTCGTATTTCCCCCTTCTTCCGGTTAAATTTTCACGTCGATCAGACGTTATTTGCCCCATTTTCCCAATTTTTATCTCTGCCCCTCACAATCTGCCAATCAGCAGATCTACGAGATAGTAGTCTGTTATTATATTTTTCCTACCCCCTTAGCCACCTCAGAAAATTACCATAAAAATTGTGGACATCCCCCACATTCCCCTTTATCCCCCATAAAATCCCCAAGGTCCAGATCTACCATTTTCCATCCGGTCAAAGGCCATTCTTAGGCAGTTCCCAACCTGTCTTGACTGTCTGTATTTCGATTCAGAAGCAACAACTGTGCCACAGAGTTTTTCATTTCCAATCATATCATTGGATGGTTGTGAAATTAATATATGGTGTATCCCTTCGAGTCTACTTTCCAACGGCGCCAATTTCGCTTCGATCCGCCTCTAAATCTGGTCGTAACAATTCTTTTTGTCGGGTCGCACAGATCTGCCTAGCAAGAGGCTGCGGGACAGATCAGAAGTGTAAAATCTCCATCGGCCCCTCGGCTTCTATTCGGCCACCGCCGACCTCAGGGATCGAAGAGGGACCTCCCACCAATGTCCCAGCCGATCGCCGCTCCCAGAAGACGACCGGAAGCCGACGTCACACGTACCGAGTTTCCTTGCTGTCCAGTGAGTTTTAACAGTACCGAGTGGGACCATTAGCCCGCTTCCGTCCCGAAAGCCCTTCCGGCTTGCTGCCCGTCAACCCGAGATCGGTACTCCGGGGTCGATGTTGTAGCCCTTTACCTCCCTGGGTGGAGTGGGCCATAAAATTCTTATTGTAATTAATTTTTTACCGCTGTACCGAGAGTTACAGTTCTTGGCCGGGATCGTCTTCCCCACGCCCGGAGCGTAGAGGTATCGCCCCTAACTCTCTCGGCATTTGCTTATCTCGTATGTGTTTATTTGCCACTGCTTGAGTGATAGGATAATCTAGCTCGTTATATTATTTCAATCACCGTTGCAAGAGAGTGACTGTGACCCGTCCCGTGACTCGACCCGAGCATGAGACTGAGTTTGACCACCCTTGATTCACTACTGGTTTCTCAACCGCGCACATCTGCACGCTTCCCTCTCTAGGGACGAGTCGCCAACTAGAGTCCCAGGTGTAGACGCATGATTTCGGACATCCCGCGGACCCTTGTCTAGCCATCATTGAAGTGACACATTCTTCTTTGGTTGATTGAGAGTGTGGTGTTATGTTAGATGGACGCAGTCTATCTCCACGAAGTGTGGATCTAGAGGGGGGTGAATAGATCTCCTGCCTAATTAAAAACCAGTAAGAGGTTCTAATGCGGAATATAGGCAAATCTATTAAAACACTAACTCGAGTGTATAAACTGAGCAGAAGCACAAGCAATGTGTGAAGATAATCAAAAGATTCAGTCACGCACACAGTTCATGGACAATCACACAAACACAAGGCACCAAAGATTTTTAGGTGGTTCGGTCAAAGACCTACGTCCACCCCACACTCAACCGAGTATGGCTTACTGTTGCGCAGTACAGCTTGCGTCTGCTGGGTAGTACAGCTTGGCCTACAAACCGCTGAGCAACATAGCTTGCTGTCCGAGACAAGTCTCGCCTGCTGAGGATTACAGCTTCACATGTCCAGTGGAATCCTCCACTGCAACTGCTGGGGTTTACAGCTTACCCGACCAGAGGCAGCACCTCTGCTAACAACTGACTTACAACTTGAAGAAACAAGTTCAGAAAATAAAAGACAGAAGCAAATGAAAATAGAAAACCCAAATGGGAATGTAGGTCGAATGAGCAAAGGCTCAGCTCTGGCATCTGAACCAAGAGTCTGAAATACAACCTCTCAATCAAACTCTCTCAATCTCACTCTCTCAACTCATCTCTCTTTTCTTCTCTTCTCTCTTTTTCTTCTTCTCTGTTTTTCTTTTCTCTGTGGATCGGTGGCTCTCTGCTGCTTCAGGCTTCTACCTCTCTGTATAGACTTTACCACTGGTTGATCGATTAGCCTTCATCTGAAGACGAAAACTCATATATATATAGCAACAGATTGGATAAGGGCACGTGGCTTCCACATTTCCCGCCCAGAGAATTCGCCAGATCCGAGGCAATTTCATCCACATGGCAGCATCCTGTGATGGGCTGCTTCCACGTGTCACCATCTGATCACCTCATCCTTCCTTGGATCACGAGCCAGGTCATCAATCCTTGCAGAGTATCCCTGTCAGACAGACGAAATAGGATTATCAGTTTAAGTGTAAACCCTGTACAGACTTTGCAAGATGCAATGCATTGTATAGACTTCACTGTATGGACTTTGTGAACTCGAATGCAATGTACAGACTTCGTGAATGGGAATGTAATGTACAGACTCTGCCCAATGTATAGACTTCCTGTATGCAGTGCTGTGCGATGTACATACTTCCTGTATGAAGTCACCTGCTGTACATACTTCCTATATGAAGTCACCTGCTGTACATACTTCGGCAATGTAAAGACTTGCTAGTGTATGGACTTGATGAGCATTCAGCAATGTGCAGACTTTATGCATGAAGAAGCAATGTGTAGACGTGCAACAATGTATAGACTTAGCCAGCAGACTAGTCCGATGTACACACTTGCTCGTTGTTCAGTCTTCATGAACGATGTACAGACATGCCAAGAGAAACTCTGTACAGACTTGATCAAAGCAAGGCAATCGAGTGTATAGACATCCACAATGTATAGACTTGCCAAGCGAAACGGCTGTACAGACTTGATGAATGATGCAAGGCAAACGAATGTATAGACTTCCAATGTATGGACTTGCCAACTAGGCGATGTACAGACTTGAGCAAGGCAAAGTCTGTACAGACTTGAAAGTGCACAATGTATAGAGTTTGCCAAGACAACTGAACGATGTACAGACTTTCACAATGTGTAGACTTTGGCAACACAACGCCTGTATGGACTTCCACTCAACTGTGATGTACAGACTTGCCAAGGGAAACGACGGTAAAGCTATCAGTGTATAGACTTCGAGTGCAACGTCGGTAAATCTACCGATGTATAGACTTGCAAGTTGAACTGGTGGATGTACAGACTTGGAAGTTCACTGATGGATGTACAGACTTCACCTCGAGCAAGCAACAGTGCAGTGTATGGACTTTGAAGAATGATGCATGACGCTGTACAGACTTCACTTGAAACAGTCCGATGTACAGACTTTGCCTAACACAGTCCAATGTACATACTTGCTGATGCATTGTATAGACTTACATGAGACGCTCAAAGAGACGCTCAATGTACAGACTTAGTCTCATGCGTTGTATAGACTTTCTTGAGACGCTCAATGTACAGACTTCAAGTCCAGTGTATAGACATTGCCTTAGACGCTAAATGAGACGGACGTTGTGCAGACTTGCTGGTCAAACAGACACAGACTCTGTACAGATTTTAGCGTGCAGACATACAGACAATGTGAATGTATAGACTTAACACAACGATGCAATGTATGGACTTTACAAATGCAAGCAATGTAGCAATGTATAGACTTTGGGCTTGCCATGCAATGTATAGACTTTGAACACAAACGCCGCAATGCAATGTATAGACTTGCTAGTTATGTGAGCTGCAATGTATGGACTATGCTATGCATGAAGACGAGTGTATAGACTTGGAAATCTGGGGGCGTCGACGCATCTAAGAAGGGGAACAGTGTACAGACTTAGCTAATGCAATGTACACACTTACTGCGTTGATGCTGCAGACTTAGCCAATGCAATGTACACACTTACTGTGTTGACGCTGCATGAGACACTAAATAAGATGGACAGTTGTATAGACTTGGATATCTGGGGGGAGTCGACCCATCAAAGAAGGGGGTCGACCCATGATGCATTAATGTATAGACATGTTCTAAGCGATGCACAAACACAACACAAAGCAGTGTATAGACTCTACGTGCAATGTGTAGACTTTGAGTGTGTGTGCAGTGTGTGAACCTGTAAAATGCATGGAACACACATACAATCGGATAAGAACAATTTCATCAAAGCATAAACAGTTGCCAATCAATCAAAACAAGGTGTTGCTAATGAAGTAAAACATATTGTCAACATCATCAACACAGAGGAGTCACAACAATCTCCCCCTTTTTGATGATGGCAACCCCCTATCATATAGAATAGCAATTACCTGTCATACAGATGATGAAAGACATGATTTGTTATTCAGATTGTCATGCAGATGCTATGCATGCATGCTACGAAATGTAAGCAACTCCCTGCTAAAAAAATCTCCCCCTTTGCCATAACATAATGCATAACATAATGCATACACTTCCCCTGGAATGAATTCAGAATTCATACAATATTCTCCCCCTTTGCCATCAACAAAGAGGAGGGAAAGTGAGTACAAGGGAAGGAATAAGAGATATCATCTGACTGGCATTCTGAACAAGTAGTTCAGGAAGAAGCATTCTAAAGCACAGAGTCTTCAGTCATATGAAGTTATAAACTACTTTCAGATAGAATCTTGGTTTAAAGACTATAAAATTTCGAGTTCATGCACTACAATCAATGAATAAGTTTTCTGTGCATGATAAAACAATAAACCAGAATCACATTTACATGAGAGATTCAGTTTCAAAATATCTTACTTTCATAGACTCATTAAAAAGATGATTAAGAGATACCAGGTCATGTATTGAAAATAAACAAATTGACATCCAAGAAATTTCTTGTAAAGGAACAACATTTTCAATATTAGTTCATTTAGGGCATTTAGGTACCATTTTCCTTTTTGCTTAAGGGTATACGTTTATCAGACGCCAATACCCCTAGATACTCAACATCATGGACCATTCTGCCTATGATCAAACACAATAAAACTGAGTTACACCTTTTTGTGTGAGGGTACACGTTTATCAGACGCCAGTTACCCCTAGGTACTTAGTGAAACCAACCTACTGGTTTGATCATTTTATACATAGATAGCTGATACACCTCATGACATGAGTGTTGTCCACTTCTTTGATGGATCACTCAGTTTCTCAGTGATTTACCAGTCATTGCTCTGCCAATGTTATTTTTCAAGTAGTTTTCAAGATTTTCAACATTATCTTAACTGTCTTTTATTTGTTTCATAATGACTCGTTTAAGAACAATACACATGCTAGGCTTGTCTAACATGATTTCAGATGAGTTTTCAGATTTCAGATATAAGTAGCTGTGTCTGACATGAAATAAGAAAAGGGTTGAAAGTTTTATCAATTTTTAGCTTTCTTATTTACTGATTGCAATCTTTAAACTCTAAAAATTATAAAATTTAAACCATTAAGTCAGTCTTTAAGCAATTGAAATTCTTATAATTGAAGAAGCCCGTTTTCTATTGCTTGGAAATCAAAACTGACTAACATATTGCCATATGTCAGATTCAATCATTCAGAGTCAAAGAATGAATGAATTCAAGTAAGTTGATGAGCACTCTGAATTTCTAATAATACTCCCCATGTCTATATGCATGCAGTTTTACAAATGAATGGCAAGAATTAGATACCAACTGTTATAATATGCATTACTCTACTTTGTTCTATATGCATGTTGTTTTAGATGAGAGAAAGCTTAGACACAATCATAACTAAATGATATGCAATGAATAATATGTCATGAAAAAATATGTCATGCATGCATGGTCTAGTCTAACATTCAACAATCACAGAGTTTTATTCAAGCTATCAGATGCAAGTCCAAATCAGAAATTTTATTCAAAGCAGCTGAAAAAATTATTCATCATGATGGAATTTACACAAGCCAAGTTCTCTTCTAAGAAATTTGAACCTTTCATTCCCAAGAGGCTTAGTAAAGATATCAGCAATTTGTTTTTCAGTTTCAATGAAGTTCATTTCAATTTCATTTTTATTTACAACATCTCTCAGAAAATGGTGTTTTATCTCTATATGCTTAGTCCTAGAATGATGAACAGAATTTTTAGCAAGGCATATAGCACTAGTATTATCACATAACATTGGAATACATCCCAATTTTATCTGATAATCATCCAGTTGGTGCTTGATCCATAGTACTTGGGCAGCACAATTACCTGTAGCAACATATTCAGCTTCAACTGTAGACAAGGCTACAGTGTGTTGCTTCTTAGATGCCCAAGATACTAGACGGCCACCTAAGAATTGACAGTAGCCACTAGTGCTTTTTCTATCTACTCGACACCCAGCATAATCTGCATCAGTGTAAGCTAGACGTTCTAACTTGGCAGGATACCATAGACCTAACTCTTGGGTGCCTAGTAAATACCTAAAAATTATTTTCACTGATTTAAAATGTGATTCTTTAGGACTAACCTGAAATCTAGAGCATAAACACACTAAAAATTGAATATCAGGCCTAGATGCTGTAAGATATAGAAGGGATCCGATCATACCTCTATATAACCTTTGATCCACTGGTTTACCTTTAGGATCTTCATCCAAACTGGTTGAGGTACCCATTGGAGCAGCTATTTCCTTGAGGTTGATTATTTTGTACTTCTTCAATAAATTCTATATGTACTTGGACTGAGAGATGAAAGTTCCATCCTTTGTTTGTATAACCTGCAGTCCAAGAAACAATTTGAGCTCGCCCATTGAGCTCATTTCAAATTCATTAGTCATTATCTGAGAGAATTCCTCACACAATTTGGGGTTAGTTGACCCAAACACAATGTAATCCACATAAATTTGAATGATAAGAATATCTGAATGACTCACCTTGGTAAATAATGTTTGATCAACTACACCTCTTGTGAAGTTCTTGTCAGTGAGGAATTTGCTTAACCTGTCATACCAAGCTCTAGGAGCTTGCTTTAAAACATAGAGAGCCTTTTTGAGTTTATAAACATGATTGGGGAAGTCTAAGCATTCAAACCCAGGAGGCTACCTCACATAGACATCCTCACTAATTTCTCTATTTAAAAAAGTAGATTTCACATCCATCTGCTGAAGATTTATTCGTAGGGAGCATGCATAAGCCAATAATATTCTGATTGCTTCTAACCTGGCTACAGGGGCAAATGACTCTTCAAAGTCAATTCCAAATTCCTGATTATACCCCTCAGCTACAAGTCTGGCTTTATTTTTAATGACATTCTCTGATTCATCAGTTTTATTTCTGAACACCCATTTAGTCCCTATGATTGTTTCATGATCAGAAGGTGGAACCAAATGCCACACCTTATTCCTGTCAAATTGATTGAGCTCCTCATGCATGGCATTAATCCAATGCACATCTTTGAGAGCATAGTCAATGGACTTGGGTTCTACATTTGAAACAAAAGCATAAGCATTCAAGTCATTTTGAATTCTCAAGTGGCCTCTAGTCCTAGGGGGATCATGCAGATTTCCAATTACATTATCTACATGATGATCTTTAAGATATCTAATGTTAACAATTGGATTGTCATAAGTTTGATTTACCTCCCCCTGAGCTGTAAGCTCTTCTTCATTAGGCTCTTCATTTCCTTCCTCATTTTCGGATTGGTCTGCAGAATTTCCTTCTTTTAGAATATCACCACTGTCTTCATTCCTGCATTGACCAACATCAGTCTTTGATAAGGATTCATCAAAAACTATATGTGGAGATTCTTCAACAGTTTTGGAATTCAGATTATACACTCTATATGCTCGGGTATTTTCAGAATAACCAAGAAAGATTCCTGGTTCACCTTTAGGTTCAAATTTGTCAAGGTCTCTTTTATCATTAATATGAATGAAACATTTACAGCCAAAAACCTTGAAATGAGCAATAGAAGGTTTCTTACCCTTTAAGATCTCATAAGGTATTTTCTGAGTAGAAGGTCTTACCATGGCTCTGTTAATTACATAACAGGTAGTATTTACTGCTTCAGCCCAAAACTTCCTTGGTAGACCACCTTCAACCAAGAGTGTACGACCCATCCCCACTAGGGTTCTGTTACTTCTCTCCACTACTCCATTCTGCTCAGGTGTCCTTGGTGAGGAGTACCTATGGTTAATTCCATTTGACCTACAGAATTCATTAAACTGTGAGTTTTCAAACTCACCTCCATGATCAGTCAAGATATTTTCAATTTTTTGATTTATTTTAACATAGAACTCCTGAAATTCTGAGAATGCATCACTCTTATGAGATAAGAAATAAACCCATGTATACCTAGAAAAGTCATCTACCATGACAAACCCATACTTCCTCCCTGATAAGCTGATAGATCTGGTTGGCCCAAAAAGGTCCATGTGTATCAGCTCATAGGGTTTAGAAGACAGATTTTCTGTTCTAGACTTAAATGACTTTCTAGTTATCTTTGACTGAGTGCATGCATCACAGATTTTATTTTCTTTCTTGAAGAAAATTTCAGGAAGTCCTCTAACCATGCCATGCTTATTTAGTTTATGCAAAATAGTGTAACTAGCATGACCTAACCTACGATGCCATAAAAATGCTAAGTCTTCTTTACTGGCAATAAGGCATAGGTTAGAATGTTGAATATCATCTAAATCTATCATGTAAGTGTTATTTATCCTCTTACCAGAAAATTTAACAGTCTCATAATCAGGTTCAAAGACCTTGCAACATTGAGAGTCAAAAAGCACTTTGCATCCTTTATCACATAGTTGGCTGATACTAAGTAAGTTATAAGCTAAGCCTTCAACCAACATAACATCCTCAATGCAACAAGTAGAACACTTACCTACTTTACCTGATCCGACAATTCTACCTTTTGTGTTGCTACCAAAGGTGACAAGGCCTCCTTGTTTCTCTGTCAGCATGCAGAACTTGGCCTTATCCCCTGTCATATGCCTGGAGCAGCCGCTATCCAAGTACCACAAGTTGTTCTTGGCTGCCAGGCATACCTGCATACACAATTAGGTAGAGAGGTTTGGAACCCAAGACTGATTGGGCTCCAGAACAGATGAAATAAAAGCAAAGCAAGAAAGTAGACTTTTCGGAATCCACATTTGTTTAAATGAATTTTGTTCAGTGGATTCTATAGATTTCCTTCTGTTGTTGTTCCTCTTCTTCTTGTTGTTTGTCTTCTTATTGTTTGCACCAGCATGATTATTGACAGTATTTTTTCTTTGCCAGTGCCTTGGCCAGGGTGCATTCATGAAGTTGTGGCCATAGTAGTTCCTGGGCTGGCTAAAGAAATTCAGATTTCTAGGTGTCCAATTGCCATACCCATCAACCCAATTTCTAGGGTAAGGTCTATAAGACTGTGTAGCCTGATGTCCAAGACCTGTAAACCTCCCTTGAGTCCTAGTCCATCCTGACCTATTTGGATAGGTTGACTGTGCAAAGAAGTGGGACTGGGCTCTAGGTTGGTAGAAGTGTTTGGGTTGAGCTCTAACAGCATTTTGCCTCCCCTGCACCTTGGACTATGCTGACCTATTCATAGGAGTGTATTGAGTCTTCTTCAGAGGTGGTGGTGATGGTGGAGACTTGATAACCTTAACATGGGGTTTATAAGACTGTTTAGGTCGACCTCTAACCTGAGACTGAGCTTTGGGATTCTGCTTGGATGTGCTAGCTCTACTAGGCTCACTCAGTTTTTGTTTGCCCTTCTCCTCAACACTGGGCTTTTTCAGATTAGCAGTTTTGTTCATTGAAATGTTTGAATTCATGCTAATTAGAGGTCCTTTTTCTTTTTGTGCAACAAATGAAATAGTTTTCATTCCAAAGGTTTTTGTTGCACTAGGATTAAATCCTAGTCCCTCTTTTCTGAAATTGACCTTTGACCCTAACAAAGCATTTAGATTATCTGTTCCCTGGGTCATTTTCTCAATAGTCTTAAGCTTGTCCTCATTATTCTTCTGAATGTCTTCAATGGATCTTTTCAGTTCTGTATTCACACTTAGGACAGCTTGATATTTTTTATTCACTATTGTTATCTCACTTTCATACTTTTGGATTTTCAGCTTCCATTCATCAGCTTCTTTTTCTAACCTCTCATTATCTTCTTTAGAGGCTTTTAACTCATTTTTGATTTCATCTAATTCAGAACATGTGAGTTTCAAATTTTTATTCTCAGATTCTAAACATGCAATTTTATCAATTAGAGTCGTATCATTTTGCATGGAGTTAATCTTTCTTCTTAGATGCCTGTTTTCTTTTCTAATATCATCAGCTCTATCAGCTATGTCATGGTAAGCATCTACCCAATCAGCAATTGTGAAATTTTCAAATCTAGAGATTACCTCATCTGAGTCCTCTTCTCTATCTTCTGAGCTTGTTGCCATAAGGCAAATGGGCTTCTCAGATTCGGCTTCACTGTCTGAGCTGCTACTGAAGGAACCTTCATCTTCATCACTCCAGGTACTCACCATTGCTTTTCCTTTCATGTTCCTTCTCTTTGACTTGTCCTTGTATTTCTGATTATCTGGACAGTCAGCTTTCAGATGGCCTGGTTTCCTGCATTGATAACAAGTATTAGTTTCAGTTTTCTTTGCAGGGTTGTGTTTATACCTTTTGTCCCTTCGGCCGCCACTGTACTTCTTTTGGCTGAATCGTCCTGCTCCTTTCCTAAGAAATCGCCTGAACTCTCTGGTCATCATGGCCATCTCAGAACGAGTTATGTCTTCTTCATTCAGGCTCTCCTCTGATGATGAACTACTAGAGCTGGATCTAGACTTGCTGGATTTGCTGGTACCAGCCTTCAGCGCTATCGGTTTCTTCTTCTTCTCAGCTTCCTCCATCTTTGGCATATTAATCTCATATGCCATCAGCGAGCCGATTAGCTCATCAGCCCTTGTATTTCGCAAGTCCATTGACTCCTCCATCACTGTAGCCTTAGTATGCCAAGCATGAGTCAGGGAGCGCAGTATCTTCCTCACTACATCATATTAAGTCTGAGGTTTCCCGAGACCTCTAAGACCATTTGTGATGATAGTTAATCGAGCATACATTTCACTGATGGTCTCGTTCGGCTTCATCTTGAAGGCTTTGTATTCTGACACAAGGAGATTAGCCTTCTGCTCTCTAACCTGAGAAGTCCCATCATGAATAACTTCCAGTGCGTCCCACATCTCCTTAGCTGATTTATAGGCAGATACGCGGGAGAATTCTGTAGGATGCAGAGAGCACTGAATGGCGTTTATGGCACTCCAATTTAGTGTAGACCTCCTGATCTCCTCCTTGGTCCAGACTTCCTCATTAGGGGACAGCTCATAAGGTCCCTTGCTGACTACCTTCCAGATCTCGTAATCCTTAGCCCTCAAAAATACTTGCACACGGTTCTTCTAGTATGCATAGTTAGATCCATCGAAGAATGGGGGCTTTGTGGTTGAGTGTCCTTCAGCTATCATCCCTCGAGCATCCATCTTGGCCTTTCCTCTTCGGGCGATGAGTCCCGGTAGAAGAGTATGGCTCTGATACCAAGTGTTATGTTAGATAGACGCAGTCTATCTCCACGAAGTGTGGATCTAGAGGGGGGTGAATAGATCTACTGCCTAATTAAAAACCAGTAAGATGTTCTAATGCGGAATATAGGTAAATCTATTAAAACACTAACTCGAGTGTATAAACTGAGCAGAAGCACAAGCAATCTGTGAAGATAATCAAAAGATTCAGTCACGCACACAGTTCATGGACAATCACACAAACACAAGGCACCCAAGATTTTTAGGTGGTTCGGTCAAAGACCTACGTCCACCCCACACTCAACCGAGTATGGCTTACTGTTGCGCAGTACAGCTTGCGTCTGCTGGGCACTACAGCTTGGCCTACAAACCGCTGAGCAACACAGCTTGCTGTCCGAGACAAGTCTCGCCTGCTGAGGATTACAGCTTCACCTGTCCAGTGGAATCCTCCACTGCAACTGCTAGGGTTTACAGCTTACCCGACCAGAGGCAGCACCTCTGCTAACAGCTGACTTACAGCTTGAAGAAATAAGTTCGGAAAATAAAAGACAGAAGCAAATGAAAATAGAAAACCCAAATGGGAATGTAGCTCGAATGAGCAAAGGCTCATCTCTGGCATCTGAACCAAGAGTCTGAAATACAACATCTCAATCAAACTCTCTCAATCTCACTCTCTCAACTCATCTCTCTTTTCTTCTCTTCTCTCTTTTTCTTCTTCTCCGTTTTTCTTTTCTCTGTGGATCGGTGGCTCTCTGCTGCTTCAGGCTTCTACCTCTCTGTATAGACTTTGCCACCAGTTGATCGATCAGCCTTCATCTGAAGACGAAGACTCATATATATACAGCAGCAGATTGGATAAGGGTGCGTGGCTTCCACATTTTCCGCCCAGAGAATTCGCCAGATCCGAGGCAATTTCATCCACATGGCAGCATCCTGTGATGGGCTACTTCCACGTGTCACCATCTGATCACCTCATCCTTCCTTGGATCACGAGCCAGGTCATCAATCCCTACAGAGTATCCCTGTCAGACAGACGAAATAGGATTATCAGTTTAAGTGTAAACCCTGTACAGACTTTGCAAGATGCAATGCATTGTATAGACTTCACTGTATGGACTTTGTGAACTCGAATGCAATGTACAGACTTCGTGAATGGGAATGTAATGTACAGACTCTGCCCAATGTATAGACTTCCTGTATGCAGTGCTGTGCGATGTACATACTTCCTGTATGAAGTCACCTGCTGTACATACTTCCTATATGAAGTCACCTGCTGTACATACTTCGGCAATGTAAAGACTTGCTAGTGTATGGACTTGATGAGCATTCAGCAATGTGCAGACTTTATGCATGAAGAAGCAATGTGTAGACGTGCAACAATGTATAGACTTAGCCAGCAGACTAGTCCGATGTACACACTTGCTCGTTGTTCAGTCTTCATGAACGATGTACAAACATGCCAAGAGAAACTCTGTACAGACTTGATCAAAGCACGACAATCGAGTGTATAGACATCCAGAATGTATAGACTTGCCAAGCGAAAGGGCTGTACAGACTTGATGAATGATGCAAGGCAAACGAATGTATAGACTTTCAATGTATGGACTTGTCAACTGGGCGATGTACAGACTTGAGCTACGATGATGCTGACCTGCAAAATAATGTGGAGAACACAAAAATAAAACCCAAATTAGCCCTAAAAAGTGTAGTAACTATTAAAGGGAATGGAAAATCAACATAATAACATGGAAGGGGCGATACCTGGGAGGTTTTTTAAGCCCTATAGGGTGTGGAAAGGATAGGAAGAGTATGAAATGATATGAAGCAATGCAAAAATGTGGGATGAAATGGGGGAAAACAAGCATGCAATGGCTGAACTAATGACTCAAAAGCCTAGACTAGCGCACAAAACAACGATTACTCCCTGAACCGGAGGCTTAAGAGGATGTAGAAAGCCTCCCTCCCTTGCTATAGTTCACTCAGAAATCTGGCAGAGCTTCGCCGTCGACGTTGGATCTCCCCCCTTTTCAAGCTTGGACTAGGGTTCTATTTATAGACCCCTGAAAGTCCAATCTCAAAATTGGATTTTCCAATGAATATTAATCCGAGATGATAAAACCAAATTGTAGATAATACTCCTATCTTCCACCAGGATCAAACGACACCCCATTTGGTTGAGAAACCGCAGAGAAAATGGTAGAGGAAGATGGAGGTTTAGCCATGGATGGAGAGAGAAAATCCACATAATCCACAGGTTTCGAGCATGTAAATGGTCGCCCGATAGACCGCCCAGACCATTGCACGGTCCATCCCTAGACCGCCCAATGTTGTCGGTGATAAATAAATAAAAATAGAAATTATCCACTTATCCATCGAACTGACCGGGCATCACGGCGCTGGACTCTTCAGGATAAAACGGTCTATTGCTAGACCACTCAATGAATTAAACGGTCCAATGATAGGCCATGTACACCTGTCGGTGATAAATCCTGAAAAATAGGATAAATAGATAATTATCTGAAAGATCAACGAGCTTAGGACTCTGGGAGCCGGACGGTCTACAGACACACCGTTCAATGGTATTAAACGGCTGAACCAGGACCGTGCAAAGCTTGTCGGTGGAAATTCAGAAAAGCAAATAAATATCCCATAAATCAGTAAACAGTCTAAAGAAGACCGCCCAGTCACTGAACGGCCAGTTGCTAGACTGCGTACAGCCTGGACGTTTGAAATTGATAAAATGGCAAAAATGGGCCCAAAACCAAGCGAACTCAAGGCCCATTAAGCCCGAATCCAAGAGCAAATGGAGCCAGGGAGGGAGATACCCATAAAATAAGCCCAAAGACATGCCTGAAAATAGCCCAATGAGTAATGGACAACTGATATGACGCCCCCTTCCGGCGATCCCGTATCGTGTCCGGGGACTGTAGACACGCCAAAATTGACACTTTGTTGATTAAATCTCATGTCACTATGTTGACGCCCCAAAGAGAACTTCAATATTCCCATAATATAAAGTTTTTCTATTTTTGTGGGTTTTTCGTTGCATTTTGTTGCATTTTTGTGATTCACGACCTGAAGTAGGGTGCGTTTTTAATAACGACCTTACCTAGGGCGTTTTTAAAGAAAGGACGACCAATGATTAGGGCGTCAATTCCTGGTATTATCTTTTTTTAAAATAAAATGAAATAAAATGCATTTTATGAATAACGTCCTTCCTCAGGGCGTGTTTTTAAGAAACGCCTCTTTTTCAGGCGACTTTTAATCTTTTTCAAATAAAGGAAGGTTTTATTACCAAAATTGAATCCAGGAAGAAACGCCCTGGCTTGGGTCATGTTTTATGAAACGCCGTATGGGTAGGTCGTCAAATCAAGAATTGACGCCCTGTTGAAGGGCGTGTTTCACCTCTAGTGTCCTACCATCTTCCATCTTTCCCTCACAGAGTCCTGCCTTGTTTGACGTTCTTACTCGATTGGGCTCTTGCTTTTGATAAACATTACCATTGCTATCTCCCGTCCATGTTTATCCTTTGATCTGAACCTTATTTAAGGGAGTCCTGATCGACCCTTTGAAAGGTTACGAAGGTACCGAGGCCGAGATTATCAAGTTCAAGCTTCCTATTGCATCCTGCTGCTTCCTCTTCTTCCTATCTCGGTTGCCCTTTTACTGTCATCAAGGGACAGCGGGGCTTTGGTGTTGTTTTTATTCTGTTTCTATCGCTTTGCATCTTTTCATCGCATCTCCGTCCCGTCCGCTATTATTTTCCATCCTGTTTGCATCAGTTGCATACTTTTCATCATATCTCCTCTCCTAATCTCTCTAGGGGTTTTAAAAAAAATAAAAACAAAAGGTGCGCATGTTGATTTCTTTTCATCATCATATGTTTTATTTGGATTGATGTTACTGCACGTTGGCTGATCCCATCTTTTGCTTTGTTTCATTATCTTTTTTGCAAGGTAATCAAAAAAAAGAACCCTTCTCATCGGCCGGCCGATTGAAGAAGGAGGAAGGAACTTCACATCATCCCGCGTTCCAATCTTCACCAGGTATTCGCGATCTCCTTTTTTATTATTATTGAGGTAACCCCTCTGGCGATCACATCTCCATATTTGCACCACGTGCAAGCTTTTCTTCCCCTTATTTATGCATTAATCATCATTATTTTCCCTGTTTTCACATAATTATTCTCTTGTGATTGTGTGGGATTTATGCCCATCCACAAATTGGCGATCACGGTGGGACTTCCACTGTTTTCTTTTTGATTACCATCTCCATTGGCACCCTCGCGTGCCCATTCCCCTTTGGCACCCACGCGTGCCCTTTCCCTTTGGTACCCTCGGTACCCTTTCCTTTGTGTCCCTCGGACACCCTCCACTGTGCACACTGCACACTCCGGGATCAGCCAGCTTGCGTTTGTGTATTTCCCTGAATTAACGCCTTCCACGAGGGCGCTTTTCGATTTAACACCCTTCACAGGGGCGTGTTGTATTTTATTAACGCCTCTTTCCAGGGCGTCTTCTAGCATATCTGCTGCTTTGTTTTTTGCTCATTATACTGTCTGAGAATTAACGCCCCCCTCCAGGGCATGTTATTTATTTTTAGCACCTTTAATCAGGGCGTGTCTATTTGATTTGACGCCCTCCAGTGGAGACGTCCTTTCCTTATAGCGCCTTACACTAAGGCGTATTGTTTCACTGCCTGTGAGCCCCTCACAGAGATTCACGACAGCCACGCTGCCGTCTCCGGATTTGGTAGCAACCTTTCCCAGGTCGTGTCTTTCCTGCTTTTTCACAGACACTCCTCTCTGTGCTCATTTCTGATTCATTGGTTGGCATATTGATTATTTGGATATATTACTGTGGTTTGTTCATATCTGCTTTGCACTTTGTGGCTTTTGGTTGACAGACCTCCTCTCTCTACATTAGGATTCCACACACCCTTCTTGGAATCGGGACGACCCTCCATTGAGCATTCCGTCTCTTTGGACCGGAAATCCCTTTTCCAAGACCTCTATAAGTCCCTGCACCCGTGGATTCCCTCACGGACGCCGGGCTGGTTGTACCCTCGAAGTACCGGAGTTCTAGAGAACCTATTCGTTGGTGAAGAGAGAGAAAAACCTAGTTGACTTGGAGGTCACACTTGGATCAAACTAAGTTTCATTTGGCAAAAGGAGTGAACTATTCACAAATAATCCACTCTAATCTCAAACATCAAACATTAAAATTCTGCGGTGCTTTCCAACATTGTTTGCATAAACTTAGTTGGGTCGATTTAATTGTGTTGTTTGGATTAAGTGCTTTGTGTGATAATTCCTTCATTAAGCTCTCTCTCCCTTAAGCATGAAACTCCGTTCAGGTACGATCATCAACATGGCAAACTATGGGTGCACTTACGATGATGTGGATGAAAATGTTTTTAGTCAATCTTATGAGGACCACCACCAAGACTCCATCTATTATGAGGGAAACTATCCCCCTCCTCACCCTCACTATTCACAAGTTCATGTGGTCGATACCACCTCTCAAGGGGTTGAGCCTTCCTCTCAGGCTCTACCTTCCAATACTTCGGGGAACTCTTCCCCATCCATCAATGTTACAGATTTAATCCAAGCTTTCTCTCAATTGGATGACTCCCAGCGGCAAGCTATTCAGGCCGCTTTGAAGGGGAAGTCAGTTCCCTCTTCTTCTTCCACCCCCCCTCCGGCCGCGAGTGGCCACCAGATTATCAATGACCAGGCGGTCTTGCATAAACCCCCCTCTCGTCCACCAACGCCTGTCACGGCCATACCGGCCCAGTAGGCAAGTTATTCCGCAGTTAGGCACCAATTCCCCCAACCTCCTCAGATTTTACGGTCGCCTATACCACATTCTTTTGTTCAGGCCCCAGTCGAGTCCGACTCTAATGCTCTGCTACTTCAGAAGATAGCCCACATGGAAGAACAGCTTAAGAAAGTCACTGCGGCCAAGAATGCACCAGAAATCTCGCTCCCCACTCTGCCAGTTTTCCACCTCCCTCCGTCTGAGATGCCGAACTTTCGGCGGTACAATGGAACTGGCAATCCGTTCATTCATTTGAAGGATTTTATGTACGAGACCTCCTTCTGGCAAGGCAACAAGGCTTCTCTGGCCTATTTATTCAGAAGATCTCTGGAGGGGCCAGCCCTCGAATGGTTTTATTTTTTGGAGTCAGCTGATGCCAGTGACTTCGATGTTGTCCAAAGGAAATTCTTGCAAAAGTATAGAGACCGTGTTGGACCCTCTCTGTCCGTTACAGATTTCGTTGCGGAGAAAATGAAGCCTGAGGAGGACTTCATCATATTTGCTGACAGATGGCGGTCGATGGCCGAGAAGCTGAAAGACACATTGTCGGAACAGGAGCAAGTAAAGATGATTATTTTTAATGCAACTCCTCAATTCCGCCATATTTTGGCCATGAACCGGCTGACTACTATGGAAGAGCTCTATGAGAGGGCTCGTTACATCCAGACACAGATGAAGGATTCGCCCATTATGGGCATGTTTGAGCCGAAGCCTCGGCTATTTAAGAAAACCACCAATGTTAACAGCGGGCCCACAACTGAGGGCACCGTCACAAATGAGCAAGTCGGCGCAGTTGGCAACCCCCACCATCAAGCTAACCCACGTCCACCACCGCCTCCACAACAGAACTCTCATTTTAACCCTACTCCACAACCCCAATTCGCACCTCAACGCTCTTTCGCTCCACCGCAAAACCAAGCCCCCCGCGCAGACCCTCCAGCTCCACCACAATACCATCAAGTGCCCCCACCTGCCAACTATGGCCAACAACAACGGAAACCACCACTTGGCCCCAAAAGGGACCACTATCCTCCACTTCCCGAAAGTCTCCCCGATATTTTTAATGCCCTAATGGCCGCCAACTTGCTCGCCTTGCCAAGGGAAAGAACCGTGTGGCCCGCTAATGTTGACACATCCCGTTATTGTGCGTTTCATCGCGGCCCTGATCACAACCTTGATCGTTGCTTCCACTTTAGAGATTACATTTATGATCTAAATGACCAGGGCGGCATCAATTGGGATGAGATGAGACAATTCATAGCCGCTATGAAAGAAAGAAGGGCTCCTCGGCAGCAACAAGTTCAGCAGCCTCAGCAACCAGCTCCACAGCAGCAGCAACAAGCTCCAGCACCCCAGCAGGATATGGGAATTGTCCGTAATCCATTACCGGAGCACGCCCCTAATCAGCATGTGAACCCTGTCACGTCCCTCTACGAAGTGCAGAGAGGACAGGGATGGCACGAAGAAAACGCCTCTGTCGGGGCATTTCATCATGATCCGAATCAAAATCAACCTCCGCGCCTGTTGCGCACCCTTCCTTCTTCTTCTACTCTCCAATCGGGACGTCCTCTTCTACGCCCCGTCAACCCATCTACCTCCACCAGTTCTACGGCCTTGCCGGCCCGCACGCTTCTTACCCATTTGCCACCTCCACAACCTACCGCACGACAAACCCCACCTTCCACCACCAACTCTATACCTCCGCCGTCCAGGCCACTCCTACTTCGCTCACTGCTAGCACCCGCTACACCCTCTACCACTCCTACACCGGCAAGGGTTCCTACGCCATCAGTTCCCCCACCTCTCATACCCAGATCTCTTCCTGTTAGACCACCCGCCAATGCTTCTCGCATTCGGGTATCCCTTTCTACTTCCACGCCCCCTGAGGGGGCATCTTCGTCAAATCACTCTCCTACGCCTCCCACGGGGGCATCTTTGCTAAACATTACTCCCACGCCTCCTACGGGGGCACCCCTATTGTTGAACACTGCCACCGGCATTCCCTCTTCTTCTTCTTCTTCTAATTCTTCTACCATACTGGCCCCGATAGAGGCACGTCAAGGCGTGGCGCCGCTCCGTAGTGGACGTATGTTCAACCGTATTTTTCCACAAAGAGAGCTAGAGCCCGTGCAGGGGCCGCAAGAGCAAGAACAAGAACAAGGGTCTGTACCGGGTGTAGACACGCCAAAATTGACGTTACTGTGAGTATATCTCATATTACCTTGTAATGCCCCAATTCGACCCTCAAATTAGTTCTATTTGAGTGATTTTTCTCACTTTTCTTAGATTTCTCCCTTTTTTCACCATTTTCTTATTTTTTTTCTATTTTTCTGGATTTTTCTAGATTTTTCTAGATTTTCTGGGTATTTTTCTCTATTTTTCCGAATTAACGACTTGACGTGGGGCGTCTTTTAAATAACGACTTAGGCTTGGGCGTTTCTTAAGAAATTGACGACATATAGTGAGAGCGTCAATTCCACTCATTTTCCATTTTTCTAGATTTTTTTGAGAATTTTTCAGAATTTTTCGAGAATTAACGACTTAACATAAGACGTTACTTTGAATTTGAAAAGAATAAAAAAATCAAAAATTGAATTCACGCCTTACACAGTCGTCACTTTTTCAAATTGATTTTTTAATATTATTTTCCACTCTCTTCCAGAGGTGATTTGGTGGCCTTCTGGGTGTCAGAAAAATTCGCAAAAATAGTCGTTGGAATCAGGGCGACGAGATGCATCTCCACCTAAAAAATGAGAAAATAATATTGAGAAATGAAAAATGGCCCTATTTTAAATATTTTGAATTAACGTCCTTGGTTAAGGCGCTTTTTAATTAACGCCTTTGACTCAGACGTGTTTCACAATTTTCAAATAAATTCTAAAATTTGATTTTTGAATTAACGCCTTAATCTAAGTCGTGTTTTTAAAAGACGCCCTCTGACAGGTCGTCAATTCTTGAATTGACGCCTTTGTCCAGGTCGTGTTTCATTTTTGTGTTCCGAACGGATGCGACCTTTCCCCAGAGAGTCACTGCTTCGTTTGGGTTCTTGCCCAGTCTAATCCTCCCCTATTTTGGACTCTTACCCGTTCTTATCTCTTCCTCCTTTGGACTCTTTCCTTCTTATCTCTTTTCTATCTTATTAATAGAGCTTCCGAGCTCTGTTAATCGGTTGGATTCCGGATTTCTTCTTCTCCCCTCGTCCTTCTTCTGTTTTTTTCTTCTTTTTCTATCTTTTCTTCTTCTGTTTCTTCTTCTTCCTACGTTTTTCTTCTTCTGCTTTTTCTTTTTCTTCTTCTGTTATGTCTTCTTCTTCTTCTTCTTCTTCTTCTTTTCTTTCTACAGGGAACCGAAGGAGTTGATGCGGCTTGTGGCTGAAGGAGAAGCTTCCATGTTAAAGTCTTCATCCTTTTGAAGTTTCCTCCCCATTGAGAATTAAAGCCAAAGGAGCCAATACGAGCAGATTTTTCTTATCTCCCTTATATTCTCTTTTTCTTTATTTGTGATTAATACATTCACATGCATTCATCATTCTTTTAAATTTTTTATACTCAACCATATTGAGATCTCTCCATAGTGCAACTATTGCACTCTTTCCCCTTATTTTATTTTGCATTCATCATATCATTCATCTCCCACACCCTCTTTGCATAGGGGTTTAAGGGCCAACACCCTTAAGGTGTGTTCTTCACCATGTTATCATGCTCATATTTTCATTAAAGATTTGATGCTACACTCACCATGTTCTAATTCAATTTCTCTTTTGGTGTTTGTGTCTTTTTGCAAGGGTAATCATTAAAGAAGAACTCTCTTCATCGGCCGGCCGATTTGAAGAGAAAGGAGCACTCACAATCACCCGCGCTTTTAAAGGTATTTTTCGCGATCCCTCCATGATTTTCATTACTATCATTTGAGGCGTTCGCGTCTCTGGCGATCACATCTTTTCCCCATTAGCACCTCGTGCTATTTCATGCTTATTTATTCATATTCTTAATTCTTCATTAAGTGGATTTTTAAAGGAATCCACAAATTGGCGATCACGGTGGGACCCTTTGTGTTCTTCTTTCATTACCCCTTTCCCCTTAGGCACCCGCTTGTGCCGTCTCCCCTATTGCCCCCTCGGTGCGTCTTCCTTTTGTGCCCCTCGGGCACCCTCCATTGGTTTTGCACTCTTCCCTAAGTGATTTGTCAGTTTGTTGATTTTTCTTTAAAAATTTCCACTTATTTAAAATTTTTTGGTGAGCATGCTTATATCCTGTTGATTGCCTTATTTATGTGACTGTGAGTGTTTTCATTGGTTGCTGGCCGTGGAGGTTTGAAAGAATTCACGCCCCTCTCAAGGGCGTCTTTTATTTATAAACGCCTTCACGCAGGGCGTGTTATCTTTGATTAACGCCTCCTCCGCGGGCATCTTTATCACATCGCGCTGCGTTATTTACCTGCTCTGTGAGTTAACGCCCTACCACAGGGCGTTTCTTTGTTGATTAGCGCCTCCCATTCAGGCGTTTCTTTTGATTTGACGCTCGCTGGAAAGGGCGTCCTTTTATTGGTAGCGCCTCACTCTAAGGCGTGTCTCACCCTGCCCTGGGCCCCTCACTTTGATTCACGACAGTCACACCGTCGTGTCCTTTTTTAGTAGCGCCCCCTGCCAGGGCGTGTTTTTACTGTGGGTTTACAGAACCCTCCCGGCTGTGATTTTTCATCATGATTCATGCTTATCTTTATTGATTGATCATTTGCTGTGATTAGCTTGATTTTCCCTGCTGCATTTATATTTGCATTTTGGTTTGGGAGCCCCCCTCCTCTTCATTAGGATCCACACACCCTCTTGGAATCGGGACGACCCTCCATTGAGCATTCCGTCTCTTTGGACCGGAAATCCCTTTTCCAAGCCTCCGTAAGTCCCCGCACCCGTGGATTCCCTCACGGATGCCGGGCAGGTTGTACCCTTTTGAAGTCCCGAGTTAGTTGGCCTATACGGTGAGAGAGGATCCCTAGTTGGCATTGAAGTTTAAATCATATTGAAACTAGGTTCCCCCCTTGTGTGAATCATTCCAAACTTTGCTAAAATCCTTAATTCACCAAGGTTCAAACAAATAAAAATCACGGTAACCATTCCAACTTGTGTGCTTATTTGCATAATTATTGAGAATTTTGATTATATAATGGCTTACCATGATAGAAACATGTTCAATTCGATTCATGAGGATGCACAGCCTAGCACTTCATATCCTCAATTTCAACATGTTCATCATTCTCACCATACTTTCAAGGGACCACGCCCTTATTCTCATGGTCATGCCCGACCCATGGGTAATGTCCATCTTCATGGTCCCCCTCCTCAATTTCGAGCCACTATTCCTACGGGACCGTCTCATCCTAATGACGGGAAAGTCTCCCAGATCATTCATGCATTAGATCATCTTACCCCTCAACAGATCCAAGCCCTTAAGGCCGCCGTTGAGGGTACATCACATGCATCTCCCTCCAATTCTACACGGGTGGCCCATCACCCACCTCTTTCCAATTCTATTCGGGTGGCCCATCACCCATCTCCTTCCAATCCTGATCGGGTAGCCCATTACCCATCTCCTCCTGTTCATTCTACTCGGGTAGCCCATTACCCATCCCCTTCTATTCACACTCCTCCTCGGGTGGTCCGACACCCGCCTCCTTCTATTCCTCCTCCATCACGGCCCCGAGGCCCTTTTACTCCTTGCAATCCGGCCCGTCCGGGTTCTTTTACGGGTCATCCCGTCAACTCCCCTCCACGGCCTTTTTATGCGGCCCCTCCTCCTTCAAGGCCCTGCCAACCTCCTGTTGTTCATGTTACACCCCTCCAGCAAACTCTGCTCGATAAGATTACTTTGATGGAGGAACAAATAAAGAGGGTCACGGCTCCTCCTACTCCAGTCAATCCTCTCCATGCCGCTTTAGACGAAATTACAAAGATGGAGAATGAATGGAAAGACAGGATGGATGATTATGACTTCGGCATTCCAAGCGAGGAAGAGCCGGCAATTGAAGAATCTGAGGCAGCGTACGATGATGATGAAGCTCCGCAGGCACCCCTTCCGAGTTTCCTTAATTTCCCGCTCCCTCCACTTTCATTCGATGAACCTCCTGCTCAGGATGAAACCATCCCCGATCCAATCCCTATTTATGAGACTAATTGGTGTTACGATGATGGGTCGATACTTCAATCACCCACACCGGCACATTGTAAGTCTCCTCCTATCCTTGACGCCGCATACATCACACCTCCCCCTATTACACCATTAACCCCCGCAACACTGGCCTCCCCCAAGCCTTCCACCATTAAACCTCCACCCGTTAAGCCATCTACCTCCACACCATTAGCCTCCGTCGAACCCATCATTAAACCTTCCCTAATCAACCTCCCACTAGCCTCCACCTCGGCCTCCACTTACCCAATTTCACCACCATTACCCTCCATTATGCCTTTAACCCCAAAACCCATACCTCCACCACATAGCCTTTCGCCTTTACCTATGGTTAATTCTGAGCAGGATCCACCACTTTTTGCACCCGAGCCAATCCCGACCGCTTGCAAGCAAAGGGAGAAACTCGATGTGTTTGAACCTCCGCCTCCACTTACGCCAACACCTTCCATTATAACTCCACCATTCATGGAGCCTTCCGCCTCCGCTTCACCTCCCCTTACTACTCGGAATGGGGGGCCTTCTGCAAGCACAGGTGCTGAAGATAATCAAGAGCCGGGCAGCAAGGATTTGGCCGTGCCATTCAAGATTCAAGAATTCATTTGCCAGATGACAATCCGGGTTATTGTGCCAAGCACGGTCGAAGAAGCCAAGTCGCCGCCATGCCGGGCGTTGATGCCGTCTAAGGGCCGGGCAGGGCACCCCTTGTTCCAATTTCCGAATTCATTATTCCTTACAAGGGGCGAATGCCCATTTTATTCAACATCCCATATTCATCACCATCAATGGGCATGGCGATGCTTCATGTTCCAACTCTACGACTCCCTCACCTTATTGATCTTCGCTTTCCAAGGGGGTGGTCATTTATTGAAGCTTCCTTTATTGGGCCAATTGGTCGTACATGTTCACTACCGTGGAGGGGCAATTGTCTTAAGGGGTCGTCCCCTATTTCTTCCACTCTTGTTCATTCAACTTCATCCATATCCATTTCAATCACCTTTTCTTCATGGGCCACTCCAAGGGAAAAGAGGAGGATCTCACCTTCTCACTCTTCACATTCTTCATCTTCTTCGAATTTCATGCATTTTTCATTCATTCATTCATTCCATTCTTTGCATTCATTGCATCCATCATTTTGCATACATTTGCACCTCCTGCTTCCCGGGTTTCCAAACCCGTATCTTCCCCGCCTTCCGGCACCGCCGGATATTCCGCATTTCCCATCTTATTCATATTCATCCTTTTATCCACTCTCCTTGGGGCATCGCGTCCCCCTTCCTGCCATTTCCCTGGAACCTCCAGGAATTTTATCCCTCCTCTTTGGGCATCTCGCCCTTTCTGATTCTATTCCTCCGGAACCTCCGGACTTTCCCCTCGGGCATCGCGCCCCCTTCCACCTCATTTCACCGGAACCTCCGGACCTTCTTGGGCATCGCGTCCCTCCTTCCATCATTCCTCCGGAACCTCCGGATTCTTCATCTGATTCTCTCTATCTTTTCCCCGGGCACGACGCCCCTTTCCATCTTCTCCTTCCTGATTTCATTCCTCCGGAACCTCCGGATTTTCCTCTCCTCCCTGGACATCGCGTCCCTTTCCATTTACTTCCTCCGGAACCTCCGGACCTTCCATATTTCCTTCAATTCATCTTTTTGCTCCTCCGGGACTCCATGTCTTTTATTCTCTTCTTCCTTTTTTGTCATCTTTTTCATCATCTTTTTCCCTATTTCTCCCCAGGGCATCGCGTCCCTTCTTTCGTTATCCCTCCGGAGCCCCCGGATGATTCCTCCTATCACGATTCTCCTCCTTTACCTCCGGACCCTCCGGATCCACCTCTTTCTATCTACCAATTTCTTCTTCTAATTCCCCCTGATTCCGGGTCTGACCCAACTTCTTCAACATCCACTGCTTTGGGCATTTGCCCCTTCTCCCATTGTTTTCGAGGCTTTAGTCCTCACTCCTCCTTCTAATTCTCCTCTCCTTCTGTAGATTGTTCCATGTGATCAGGGTTTCCACACCTTAGCAAGGGAGTTCTAGCCCTCGCCTCTCTTCCTTTTTCTCCTTATTCGTCTGAGTCTGGTCTTGGCACCACTCCCTCTTGTTAAGCCACTTTCAAATCCTTTGCTTTCAATTCTTTTGACTGCCAAAGAGGACAAATCTCACGATGATCAAGATCGCTTCTCGCGGCAGCTGCTTCTACAAAGGTCGCAAGGTAACATATTGGCGTAAGTATGCATTTTAATGATATCATTTTCTCATTACTTCACGCATGATTTTCAAAATCAAGTGCTTCTTAACGAGATTAAGAGTGGTGTTTTAAACCTTTATCTTAGGCTTTTGTTTAATTAAATCACTCTCGAAAGAGTCTTTCGGCTTGCTATGCAGCACCTTTGGTTAATAAGAACCCCGCGTTGGGAATTCGACATTCTCTCCCCGCTTGTTAAGAGCAACCCTTAGCTGGGCATTCCACACACTTCACGGCGTCCTTAGCCGGCTTCTTTGGTTAAACATCGTTGCTACCTTGGCCATGCCATGAGTATATCTGAAAGTCTTTTCTCTTCTTTACTCGGCCGAATGCAGGGGCAAGAGGTTGACGGATGAGATGACCAACTCTGGTAATCCCCAATACGAGAGGAGTCTCAAATAGGGGCAGTCTTGACCCAAAATCAATATGAGTTTTCATGATATACATTTCGCCAAAAGGGCTATTATGAAAATCAAGTCAAAATCTCGATAAAAGCAAAATTGAGAATTATGGCATGTCAAGAGTGGCAAAGTCCCCGCAGGGAAAACCCTGGTCGTATGCATGTCAAGGGTCTAAAAATCAAAGGCACAAAGCCCCGGCACAACAGACTACCTCTTTGAAGGGAACACATTGGAAAGAATTCAAGTCCCGATATCTCCCATCCTGCACAAAGCTTGTCACAATTATTCTTCTCTTCTCCCTCCAAGACCGAATGTTTCTCGGGTATGGCCTTAGTAGGGGCACCGTTGATCAAAGGCAGTCGGTTATAGGGCGCCACCTTACAATGCACGCCCAGCTTTGGATAGTTTTAAGCAAAAAGGGAAGGAACGAGGACCCCTAGCCAGTGGTTTAAAACACCCTTTGATGCTGCTTTAGCAATGTCTAACCAAAATCAAACAAAAAATTGAATATTTCTTGTCCAAAATCCATAAAAATTTGAATACCTTTCTCAAAACTTCACAAAAATTTGCATATTGATCAAAACTCATAAAAATTTGAATATCTTTCTCAAAACTCATAAAAATTTGCATATTCCAAAACTCCATAAAAAAATTTGCATATTTCTAAAATCCAAAAATTTGCATTGTATTTTCTGATGGTGTTTTGCAGGAACAGCTTTGCAGAGACCAAAAGCACGGGATGGGTCCTCTCTCTACTTATTGATATCAATCTATTGATTCTTCCCAATATTCTCATGACATGCCACCCAGGGGCATCATCTCCCTATATCATTCTGATTATCATATCTCATGATTATTCATCTCCAAATCTTTCAATCAACTCCTGCTCGTTTCATCTGATTACTCCGCCGATGGGCATTATCAGATCCTGATTATTTAACTCCAAAGCTTGATTAGCCAGATTGTCATCCTCATGACAAACAACAAATAATGACGATTTGCAATACCATGATTTGACTTATGCTATTCATGCCATATACATGCTATGATTGATGCTTTGATGCTTGCTACGCTTAAATACCTTATTCATTGCTTGTTATCTTTTATATCTTGGCTGATGAATTTTTGAGCGCAGGATAAGAAGCTCTTGGTCCCGCCGACTAGGCATCATCATCAAAGTCCCACGGTGCTTGCAGCTCATTTCTGAGTTCCCCCATACTTATTGCTCCACCATCTCTCCCTGTATGCATTTTTACTATATGTTACATATGTTACTAGATTATATCAAGGACCTTGTGGCTTTGGTAAATCTGGGATTTGAGTTCCCCTTCATCAAAAACAATGATGATTCCAGAGGAGTCTTAGTCACACGGATAGGCCGTTGAGCCGTCCAAGATTGGGGACGATGGTTCCCTTTTACGAGTTGGTGCATGGATAAACGGGCTTCGGCTTAGTATCAGCTCGCGAAATTGGTTTCTTGACCCAGTCTTGGCAGTTTAACAATATTATCCTTGATTATTCTATATTTTCATTTGATTTATTTCTTCCCTTTAAACCCAGCATGCATTCATGTAGGAATTTGAAACAATTGTTGAAAAATCATTCTGATAAGCTGTTTTTGTGGGTCAAATTGATCTTGATCTTCAATGTGAGATATTCCATGCCGAATTGAGTCCTCAGTTCGTTTTGTCGCTGTTTTGGGTCATTTTCTCGAAAGCTCCGTGTTTGGATTTCTATCATCTTATTTTAATCCTTTTCTCTTTGATCCACCTTGGCTGCAGCACGTCCACTGGCTGGTAACCGCTCCCCAATGGTGAAACCTTCAGGTTTGTGACCTGGGGTACTTCCACCGCGTTGGAAGTTGATCATTTATTTTATCTCCTTCGTGCATTGCGTGCACACTCCCCGTTTTATCCGAACATCGTTGGTTTCATTGAATTTCCCGGGATTGCTTCATCTCGTGCTTCTGATTTAATTCTCATCAAGTGATGTTGATTGCGTGTCTCATCACACCTTGGCATCTACTTTTCAGTTTGCTACGCTCCCTTGCAAAGCAGACGCCAAGGCGGGGCAGCTGTAGACACGCCAAAATTGACGTTACTGTGAGTATATCTCATATTGCCTTGTAATGCCCCAATTCGACCCTCAAATTAGTTCTATTTGAGTGATTTTTCTCACTTTTCTTAGATTTCTCCCTTTTTTCACCATTTTCTTATTTTTTTCTATTTTTCTGGATTTTTCTAGATTTTTCTAGATTTTCTGGGTATTTTTCTCTATTTTTCCGAATTAACGACTTGACGTGGGGCGTCTTTTAAATAACGACTTAGGCTTGGGCGTTTCTTAAGAAATTGACGACATATAGTGAGGGCGTCAATTCCACTCATTTTCCATTTTTCTGGATTTTTTTGAGAATTTTTCAGAATTTTTCGAGAATTAACGACTTAACATAAGACGTTACTTTGAATTTGAAAAGAATAAAAAAATCAAAAATTGAATTCACGTCACGCCTTACACACGGTCGTCACTTTTTCAAATTGATTTTTTAATATTATTTTCCACTCTCTTCCAGAGGTGATTTGGTGGCCTTCCGGGTGTCAGAAAAATTCGTAAAAATAGTCGTTGGAATCAGGGCGACGAGATGCATCTCCACTTAAAAAATGAGAAAATAATATTGAGAAATGAAAAATGGCCCTATTTTGAATATTTTGAATTAACGTCCTTGGTTAAGGCGCTTTTTAATTAACGCCTTTGACTCAGACGTGTTTCACAATTTTCAAATAAATTCTAAAATTTGATTTTTGAATTAACGCCTTAATCTAAGTCGTGTTTTTAAAAGACGCCCTCTGACAGGTCGTCAATTCTTGAATTGACGCCTTTGTCCAGGTCGTGTTTCATTTTTGTGTTCCGAACGGATGCGACCTTTCCCCAGAGAGTCACTGCTTCGTTTGGGTTCTTGCCCAGTCTAATCCTCCCCTATTTTGGACTCTTACCCGCTCTTATCTCTTCCTCCTTTGGACTCTTTCCTTCTTATCTCTTTTCTATCTTATTAATAGAGCTTCCGAGCTCTGTTAATCGGTTGGATTCCGGATTTCTTCTTCTCCCCTCATCCTTCTTCTGTTTTTTTCTTCTTTTTCTATCTTTTCTTCTTCTGTTTCTTCTTCTTCCTACGTTTTTCTTCTTCTGCCTTTTCTTTTTCTTCTTCTGTTATGTCTTCTTCTTCTTCTTCTTCTTCTTCTTTTCTTTCTACAGGGAACCGAAGGAGTTGATGCGGCTTGTGGCTGAAGGAGAAGCTTCCATGTTAAAGTCTTCATCCTTTTGAAGTTTCCTCCCCATTGAGAATTAAAGCCAAAGGAGCCAATACGAGCAGATTTTTCTTATCTCCCTTATATTCTCTTTTTCTTTATTTGTGATTAATACATTCACATGCATTCATCATTCTTTTAAATTTTTTATACTCAACCATATTGAGATCTCTCCATAGTGCAACTATTGCACTCTTTCCCCTTATTTTATTTTGCATTCATCATATCATTCATCTCCCACACCCTCTTTGCATAGGGGTTTAAGGGCCAACACCCTTAAGGTGTGTTCTTCACCATGTTATCATGCTCATATTTTCATTAAAGATTTGATGCTACACTCACCATGTTCTAATTCAATTTCTCTTTTGGTGTTTGTGTCTTTTTGCAAGGGTAATCATTAAAGAAGAACTCTCTTCATCGGCCGGCCGATTTGAAGAGAAATGAGCACTCACAATCACCCGCGCTTTTAAAGGTATTTTTCGCGATCCCTCCATGATTTTCATTATTATCATTTGAGGCGTTCGCGTCTCTGGCGATCACATCTTTTCCCCATTAGCACCTCGTGCTATTTCATGCTTATTTATTCATATTCTTAATTCTTCCTTAAGTGGATTTTTAAAGGAATCCACACCGGGCACTGAATATGATTTGTTAAAGCATTTGGGCCGGACTCCGACAAGAATTTCGATCCTGGAATTGATCAAACGGTCCACCACTCATCAGCTGGCTCTAAAGGAATATCTGCAAAAGGTGATGGTCAATGAGGACATTCTAGTTGAGCAGATAGTCACAATGTTAACACCTGCTAGCAGTCAGCCGGCAATTACTTTTTATGAGCACGAACTGGCACCAATCTCAGCAAGAAAATATGCCTTATGCATCACAGTCGACATCAATAAGGTGGCTGTTAAGCAATGTCTGGTGGATACTGGGGCATCCATCAATGTTTTGCCACCGAGCACCTTGAAGTTATGTGGCATACCAGAAAGCCAGATTTGGCCGTCCACCATAACGGTCACTGCATATGACAACACAAAGAAGCCTCCTCTAGGCATGATCACATTGAAAGTTAGCTTGGGTCCTGCCACCATCACAGCAGATTTTCACATCTTGGACATGGATCCAACATTTAATGGCATTCTTGGCCGCCCGTACATCCAGCAACTTGATGCGGTGCCCTCTACAAATCACCAGTGTCTCAAATTCCCACACAAGGGTCGCATTATCAAGGTGACCAGTATGCCGATTTTGCCAGAGGAAGATATTCATGCAGCATCATCAGTTCCTTCTATTTGGCCAGCTAACAAGCCACTTTTATCTGTGCTGGACGTCCCTCGTCCGCAGCCGATGCCGTCTGAGACCGTTACCACGGTTGCTATGACACCCCTACCTTCTAAGGGGAAGAAGAAAAAGAACATGATTAACACCCCTGGCTGGAACATTCTGTTAAAAATGGGGTATCAAGATGGCAAAGGCCTGGGTGCCAACTGTCAGGGCAGGATTAGGCCCATTAAGTCGCAAAAATTGCTTGTACGAGGCGGTTTAGGCTATAAAGGGCCGAGCAAAAATGAAGAAGGGCCATGGGCATTTATGACTTCTACTTTGAAGACTGATCGCCAGCCACTCTCCTGGACACTGAAGACACATTTTGTTACTGGTGGCGTTCAGAATAATGAGCAGACTACCATAATTACTTCATTGCTTGACTATCAAGATGTTCACGCCAGACAGTTTGCTCGTCACATTGCCCCACTGGCTACCTACAGAGCCCTGGAGTCTTTAAGGCCGGACAAAAGAAGGAAAATGGGTGATCCAGAATGTGACTGGTACAGGTGGTTCGACATGAATGACATTACTATTTCTTTGAGCCGCCTCTTCATGCCGACATATCCGGAATGGCCGCCGCTCATACAGGAATTGATTGAAATGCCAGCAGTGATTACAGACAAGAGGCAGCTGCTGAGTGACTACACTGATACTGGAGAGCCGGATGTTCCGTTTGAAGAAGGTTTTACTGTGGACAGGCTGTGGGCCGGCCTCTTTTCTCTCACTTCCATACATCCATCTGTGCTTGCTTCTTTATACTCTCATCGGTTTGGTCGCGTGCCAAGACCGCCTCCGATTATAATCAATTTATCTCCAGATACAATCCAAGTTGCTCTCACAATACCTCCCTCGCTCCTCGAGCGATTTTCTGAACTCTCCATCATGCCCCCGCGCGGGCCGTCACTGATTCAATCTTTCTCCAATCTTACAATTTCCACTCCTCTCATTATTCCCCCCACACATTGCTTTCTTCTTGAAAAAGAAAATAAAAATAAAGGAAAAGATAAAAACGAAAAAAAAAATGTCAAATTTCCAACTTTCCAACCCTTCATCTCCGTTGAGGAGACTTCTTATCTCTTTCCCGAGTGTGTCCCGACCCAGGGGCCGCTCATTCCAGATTCATTATTAGATCTATTCTCCCCCTCCGGTGAGGGGCCCTCATCTGTATCACCTCCTGTATCCGCTTTTTCATCTCCCCCCTCTAATCAAGCTAGTTGCTCCTCCTCCTCTTCTTCTACTAATAACAAAAGTCATGGGGTAAATTCATACAGGAAGTCCAAGGGTAAGCAGATTCCTCGTAGGTTTCTATTGGACTTAGCTATCAGATGCCAGGCTTGTTTAGCCCTTCCTGAATTTATAGAGAATCCAATCATCCTGCCAGAGCTGGAATATGAGGATGCTGCTGTTGTTTCTTATGAGGGTTTGGGTGTCTATGAAATTATGAGTGACGAAGACCCTATTGAAGAGGGGGAAGAAAGTTATGAAGAATATGAGGATGAGGCTGATGCCTTTGCTAGCGGCATAAGACGGTTTGACGAACCATCAGCCTCTGTAGAAGAGCCTACCAAAGAAATTAATTTGGGTACCGAGGAAGACCCTAGGACTGTCCTCATTAGCAAGAATTTGCCACCCTCCGAGGAGGAGGCGCTCATTTTAGTTCTTCAAGAATACAAGGACACGTTTGCATGGAGTTATGAAGATATGTCTGGATTAGACCCTGCGCTCGTTGAACACCACCTAACACTTAAGCCAGGGTCTGTCCCGGTCAAACAACGATTGAGGCGTTTCCACCCTAACATGGCTTTAAAAATGAAAGAAGAGGTCGATAAGCTTCATAAGGCTAGATTTGTTAGAGTTGTCCTCTACCCCAATTGGGTGGCTAACATTGTCCCGGTTATAAAGAAAGATGGAAAAGTTCGGATTTGCATAGACTTCCGGGACCTCAACCGGGCGTGTCCTAAAGATGACTTCCCTCTCCCTCATATTGATGTTCTGATTGATAACACGGCAGGATTTGAGACTCTTTCTTTTATGGATGGCTTTTCAGGTTACAATCAGATTCGTCTGTCTGAAGAGGATCAAGAGAAAACATCATTCACTACACCGTGGGGCACATATTGTTATGTGGTCATGCCCTTTGGACTTAAGAATGCTGGAGCCACCTACCAAAGGGCTATGATGGCGATTTTTCATGACATGATTCATATTTATATCGAGGTGTATGTAGATGACCTGGTTGTAAAATCAAGAACAAGGATTGAGCATCCTGGGGTTCTGGCTAAGGTTTTACAGAGATCACGAGAATATCAATTGAAGATGAACCCCAAGAAGTGCGTATTTGGCGTTTCTTCAGGAAAATTGCTTGGTTTCATTGTTAGCAAGAGGAGAATTGAAGTTGATCCCAACAAGGCAAAGGCCATCAGAGATATGCCTCCTCCCAAGAATTTGAAGGAAGTTCGAGGATTAATCGGCAGGTTGCAATTCATCCGTCGCTTTGTCTCCCAGCATTCGCAAAGATGTAGGCCGTTTTACGAGCTTACTAAGCCGGGAGTCAAGTTTAATTGGGATGACAAGTGTCAGGCAGCCTTTGACGGATTGAAGGATTATTTGGCCAATCCTCCTGTCCTGAGGCCGCCAATTCCAGGCAAACCACTTATTCTCTATGTTTCGGTCCTGGATGACTCCGTAGGTGCTGTCTTAGCTCAAGTGGGTGAAGAAGGTAAGGAGAGGGTAGCATACTATTTGTCTAAACTTCTTAACCCCTGTGAACAGAGGTACTCAACCATGGAAAAGACTTGTGCAGCTTTGGTTTGGGTAGTTCAGAAGTTAAAACATTATTTCCTAGCTCATGAGGTTCACCTCATTGCTCGCATGAATCCGATTAAATTCCTCCTTGAAAAATCTGTCCTCACTGATCGATTAGCACGCTGGCAAAGCTTCCTCTCTCAGTTTGATATCACTTACATTCAGCAGAAAGCTATCAAAGGCTACGCCATTGCCGAACATCTTGCTCATCACCCTCTCCCCCGTTTTGATCCTGTCAGTTCGGAGTTTCCAGATGAAGAACTAATGTCCATTAATCAACCTCATGATCCTATGTGGACATTACATTTTGATGGAGCTCTAAATTCTCAAGGAAGAGGGATCGGCATGGTTCTTCTAACACCAGAAGGGGTCACCATTCCATTTGCTGCTCGGCTCACTTTTCCCGTCACCAATAATCTAGCTGAGTATGAAGCTCTTTTGGCCGGTCTTCAAACCGCTCATCAATATGGCATCACTCATTTGCGGATTATGGGTGATAGTCAGCTCATTCTGCGCCAGGTGCTTGTCAAGTGCCGCACTATCAATCCTAAGCTCAAACCCTACCAGGAACTTGCTTCAGCTTATGCCAAGCTCTTCACCAAATTGATTTTCGTCCATGTTCCTCGTAGCCAGAACATCTTGGCCGACGCTCTTGCCTCTTTGGCCTCTGCTTTAGTCTTCCCTCCTGAGCGTGATTTTCATGTTCCCCTGATTCATCAGCATGACACGCCAGCTATCAAGGATAGCGCATTCCTCGATATTAGGGATCAAGTGCTTGAAAAGGTTAAGCAGAAGGAAGCTCTTAAAGGAAAGGAGGTCATGCTTTTGGACTGGGAAGAAGAATTGGTTGACGAAGAGAAGCCTTGGTATTATGAGATTGCCAGATATTGTAATGATCAGTCCTATCCTGAGGAAGCCACTGCAGAAGAGAAGAAAGCAATTAGAAGAGTGGCTCAACGTTGTGTTTTGGTTGGAGGTGTGCTCTACAGAAGAGGGCTCACCGGTGTTTTATTAAGATGCCTCGATGATGATGAATCATGGAAAGTTGTGGAAGAGGCGCATTCTGGAGTGTGTGGTGGTCATGTGAATAGCCAGATGCTAGCTAAGAAGATCCTTAGGCTAGGTTTCTATTGGCCAACTCTAGAAGAGGATTGTTCCATCTATATTCGAAGGTGTGTTAAGTGCCAACTGCACGCCGACAAGATTCAATCTCCTGCTTCTTCACTCCATCCTACGTCCTCCCCATGGCCTTTTTCCATGTGGGCTTTTGATATCATTGGACCTCTTGGTGATTCGAACCTTCTGACCAAGCAAAAATCATTCATCCTCACGGCAACGGAGTACTTCACCAAGTGGGCGGAAGCAGAAGCTTATGTGGAGATTAAAGCGTCAACCGTCTGCAAATTCATAATGAAGAACATCATCACGAGATTCGGCATCCCGAGCACCATCGTCACCGACAATGGACCTTAATTTATCTCTCAAGAAATCAAGGATCTCTGCAACAGGTATAACATTGCATTGCATCATTCTTCTCCCTATTATCCGCAGGGCAATGGCCAAGCAGAGGCAACTAATAAAACTTTGATAAAAATTGTCAAAAAGACGTGTGAGGCTAATAAATTTTCGGATTGGCCAGATAAATTAGTTGAAGCTCTCTGGGCCTATCGCACTTCCATTCGCACACCCACTGGGCAAATCCCTTTCGCCCTTACTTATGGAATGGAGGCGGTAGTCCCTTATGAGATTCTCATTCCCTCTCTGCGAGTACAATTGGATAAGGAACTTTCTATGGATGAACGTCGTGATTCACTCCTCGCCCAATTGGAGCTCCTAGACGAGAAGCGTCTGGTCGCCGCTAAGCATGCGCGTGTTTATCAAAACAGGCTCTCACGTTTTTATCAAAAGAAAGTAATTGAGAGAAAATTTAAAATCGGTGAGATGGTAATCAAGAGAATTTTTGTAAAGTCGGGTGGCCCCCGCTCAAAACTCCAACCCAATTGGGAAGGACCATTTATCATAAAGGAAGTTTATCCTGGTAATGCTTATAAACTGAGTAATACTGAAGGGGAAGAGTTAACTCACCCTTGGAATGGTTTATATCTTAAGAAATACTACCCTTGATTCAACAAAAAAAATCCAAAAAAAATATATCTTCAAAATTCAAAAAAAAAATTGATTCAAAACCTCCAAAAATAGAAATTCTTCAAAATCAAAATAAAAAAAAAGAGATTCTCCAAAATTGGTGCCATGGCACATGAAGGATCAAGGTCCGAAAGGTCAAAATCCAGAATTCATTCATCAGTCTTGCTAATTTAAAAGGGGGTTGATTCACGTACACACTACACGCTTTATTCTTGAGCTCAAGCAGTGCAAAATCCGATAGAAAGTCAAAAACCTGACTAAAAGTGAAAGATAATACCCGTTCTTTTCTTCTTCGGCCCATAAGGGAGGAAGGGAGACCTCGAGGTAGACACACCAAGCCTATCCGCCGCCCTAGTAGGTGGAAGTCAGGGCCCAAAAGGGAGCAAATGCCACAAAAACCCCAAGTACAATTAGGTTCATTTTCATCAATGCAAATCAATTCCAAAGTGAAAGTCAAGTTATGAAAAGAAAAGCATGTCAAGAGGGCAAAGTCCCCGCAAGGAAAACCTTGGGCGTATGCGTGCAATGGGCAAAAAGGCAACAAATTTCCCTACGCCAAAGATCGAACGCCAACAGGCATAGGGTAGGGGAGGTAACTTTGCCTTGAGCATCTCAGAATCCCTTATGGGCTTCCCTTATATTTTCTTCCATCCTTTCTATGCGATAAAGTCACGAACTGGCAGGATGGTCAAGACGGACTTAAGAAATTACATTGTGCGAAATCTCGAATACAAGTCAATTATGGTCACGTCAACCCCCTTTTTAACCACTCAAGAAAGGTTAATGAATTTTAGATGGTGACTATGTAAGACTCATGGTCTTGATAGCCTTGAAGCCTTTTTTGCAGAATAATTTAATTAACGCCTTCGGCTAAGGCGCTTTTTATAGAATTAACGTCCTAGATTAGGTCGTCTCTTTCAGAATAACGTCTCTCAGCAGGTCGTTACTTTCTCAAAAAAATCAGATTTCCTTTTCAAATTCACGCCGTCTCCGCGGGCGTCTTTACGCGAATCACGACCTACTCTAAGGCGCGTTTTTCAAGAAAAATAACAAAAAAATATAAATAAGCAAAAATAAGAAAAAAATGCATTTCTTCACGATGTATGCTTGCATGAGCATCTTTTATTTAGGGTTTGCATATGCGTACTGTGCATGAGGCATCTCCCCGCTATCAGTTATTTTATTGCCTTATTTGATTAAAGGCTTGGCCTCTTGACCCGTCATTAAGGTCGAAATGTTGCTACCCCTTGCTTATTGGGCAAGGGGCCAAGTCGAACAGATGAATTAACCTATTTATTCAAGTGTGAACATGGCACAGTAAAGCAAACATGAAGAACACGAAGAGCAGAAAGTACACAAACACAAGGCCACAACCACACAAAGTGCTCAGGTAACAAAGGAATCTCAATATCATATATATATATACATCATGAATGTCTAAGTACAGGTGTGAGGGTGGAGGAGTACAAGTAAGTCTCTCAGCTCTCGCCTCCACCCTCCTCTCTCCTACTCTCAACCTCCTCCTCGTCGTCCCGAGCTGGCGTTGGTGGAGGAGGTATGGGCCCCCGTGAAGAAGCAGGAACCCGAGCGTGTCCCCCTGCCTCGCTCCTCTCTCGGAGGGAAGAGCCCGCCACGAAGGTGGAGCTGGTGAAGGAGTACCCCGCAGCCCGTGCTCGCTCACGTCCCCGCTGAAGACGCTCCTCGGACACTCGTAGCCGCTCCTGGGAAAGGATCAACTGAGTCCTCGAATCTGCCAGCTCTCGCTCGCGTGCTGCTACCTGCTCCTGGTACCGGGCACGCTCCGCCTGGTACTCCTCCCGCTCACGAGCTCGCTCCTTGCGCTCCCGGGCTCGCTCCCGTCTCTCCAACTCAAGAGCTACACGCAGCTCGGCCACGTCCTGAGGAAGCTCCTCTCGTCGCCTCAGGGACCTCTCAAGCTCTGAGATCCGTTGATCACGGATCGCCAACTCGATACGTACCGCCTGAAGCTGAGTCGTCTGCAAGCAGGTAAACAAATCATCAATTCCACAATTAATGCAATAATTCAGTAATCTAGCAATTCAAGTAATACATGATTGAACTACTCACCTGTGCGCTCGTCGTGCGGAAGCCCTCATCTATGCAGGTAAGAGCGGCTCGAAGCTCCTCAGTCTGTAAAAATGAATTTTTATCAGTGCACAATTACATTTAATCATGTTTGAATGGACTTGTGTTTTGGAGTTTACCCGTGAAGCGAGGTCGCGCTCTACTGCCTCGGCTCATGCGACCGCTCCCGCTAGCTGCTCTGCCAGTGCAGTCACCTCTGCACTAGGTCCTCTCGAGCTGGAGGCCTCCCCTGGGTCTCTCCTCACTGCTCCCTGCTGGGCACGCTGCATTCATTGAGATCGTCAGTGGCTAATCATCAGTAATTCAACAAAACAAATTCATTTGCATATAGAAATAATTTAAACACTCACCAGGGTCTCTAGGTCTGCCCGTGTGGCGGCCAGCTGGTCCTCCAGGCTGTGTAGGTGGGCCTAGGCATCTATCGCTGCTATGTCCCGCGCATCCTGCATCCATTGCATATTAGTCACATGATAGTCACATAAGCATTTGCATTCAATTTAGAAATAAGTGCATTCATACATACCCCTAAGACCCTCATCTGGGGTCGGCCGGCGTACACCTCCCAGTAGCGCCGGAGGTACTCGGAGCTGTCAGTCGCGCGGGAGGTGACTCTTGTCCCGCCACGCTGCCAGTCGGCGTACTGCTCCTCGAACCGTACCCTCCAATCGATCGCCTTCGTACGACCGCGCGTCTTCTTCCCGATGCCGCGTGGCTCGCCTACCTCTATCCACTCCTGGTGGAGGCCCAGTGTCCTCATCACTAACCTAAGCCGTAACGGCTCGATCTCGCTCAAGCAGTGAACCCAAAGCTCACGCTCAAAACGAGGACGGCCCGCTACGACCCACGGCTGGCCCTCGTCTGTCATCCCCTCATAGGGTCTCCACTGCACCTGCATTCATAAACATGCATGTCATCATTTCATCTTCATCATAATAAATGAAAAAGAAAGATGCATAACATTCACACGTACCAACGAGGGAGGGAAGTCGCGGAACTCTCTCCGTAGCACCCACAACTCGTAGCCGAGTGGGGCGCCGAAGACGATCGGCACCCAGCGCCGTGCTAGAGGGAAAGCTCCCTCACCTCCAGGCCGTGGGTCAACGCGCCCCATCGGCATGTAGAGATGGCTCCAAACCTGCATCCATGCATTGCATTAGGAAGGCATTCACATGCATAACAAAAAGAAAAAAATAAAGAAAAAATGAAAAATGCATACCTGAAGAAAAGGTGAGAAGCCACTGATGGTCGTCTCTCGCCCTGTCCCCGTGGACAGGTCGGCCATCATATGTGCCAGCAGCGCCGCTCCCCAGGCGTAGCTGCCAACTGCCTCCAGGTCCTCGAGTATCCCTAGAAATCGACAGTTGATGACGTCGCCCTTTGTCCCGAGCAATAGCCTCCCGAGTAGCAGTAGCAAGAACCTCCTCAAGTCTAGGTCAACTCTCTCCCTGTCAGCTGGGTCCTGGCAGTAGACTGCCCTAGCCCCGTCTATCAACCTCTGCGAGAACTGCTCTAGGGTCTCCCCTGACCTGTGCCTAGCATTCCCTAAGCCCATCACTGTAGTGAGGTCGGTGCGGAAGATCGTCCTACACTCGCTAGGCGTCTCATAAACCATCTCCAATCCTAGCAACCTCTCGGCGAACGCGGTGTAGTCTGGGTAGGTGATCCCACTCACAGCCTCACCGTCTACCCTCAACCCGGTGATCCTAGCCACATCCTCTAGGGTGGGAATCATGTGCCCCCATGGCATCAAGAATGCCCGGCTAGTCCTGTCCCATCTCTCCCGTAGAACCTGGATAAGTGGTAGGTTTGGCCTAACTGGCTCTATGCTAAGAAAGGCCCCAAACCCCATAGCATCTACCCTCGCTCTCTGAAACTCGGGGAGGCCGTAGTATGCTGCCCGGACCATAACCCAGGAGATCCGTGTCCTCATCAAGCCCTGCATATAAAGAAAAGAATTTTCACTTAATTATGTTGATTATTCATGCTGAATCTCATTTTGATTGCCTTGGATTATATTGGTGTTTGATTTAATTAACGACCATCCTCAGGTCGTGGTTTGTTGAATTAGCGCCCCTGAGGAGGGCGTGGTTCTCAGTGTGCTTTGAATTTGCGACCTATCCTAGGTCGCTGTTCATCTAAGCAACGCCTCTAGGTTGGGCGTGATTCTATGTTTAATTTCTGAATTCCTAAAAAAATATTTCAAGTCACGCCCTTGGGTGGGGCGTCTTCCAAAATGGGTCCGTTAATTTAATCAGGAATTAATGAATAGACGACCGTTGGTTTGGTCGTCTATTGTTGAATTAACGCCCTGATGGGAGGCGTTGTTTTCAAGTTTTTTCAGAAAATGAAAGGAAAATAACAGCATGCGAAAATGAACAGCATCATAACAAATTTAAATGCGCGACATGCTTTAGGGCGTGTTCTCATAGAATTATTTAGTTTTTCAGGAAAATAATGTGATTAATGCCCTTGAGTTGGGCGTGTATTTTGAAATCGCGACGCCCATGAGGGCGCCTTCTTTCTGGGTTGCAGGGTTTATACCCCGAGGGCCATGGAAAATTAGTAAAAATAAAATTAAAATAAATAAAAATGGAAATTTGGGTTGGGGCTTACCTTCTTGTGCTTGGGTTCCTGCGGTTGAGGCCGTGGCTGCCGTGGCCGTCGGAGTTGGCCGGCACGGGGAGGGGGCGCCGCCGCGCGCGGTGGTTCATCACCACCTTCTCCTTCTTCTTCTTCTTCTTCACCTTCTTCCACTTCTTCTCCTGCTCCTTCTGTTCCAGCATCACCTCCGTCGTTGGCCTCCTGGCCTTCTTCGGCCGTCGCCGCCGGTGCGTCTTCGATCACCGCCATTAGGTCTTCTTCGACCACCGTGAGAGGAGCCTCTTCCTCGGCTTGGGCGTGCCCGCCCTTCAAATCCACCACCTCGGGGGCGGCCACCCGTTGCCGTTTTAATCCTCCTCCTGCCATGGCTAGGGCTAGGGTTAGGGAGGGAGAGAGATAGAGGAAGAGAAGAGAGGAGAGCTTCGGTTGCAGAGAAAGGGAGAAGAGAGAATGGGACGAAGAAGGAAGAAGAAAGGGGAAAAGCCCTTTTTAGCATTCGAAAGAAGCGACGCCCTGAGAAGAGGCGTTTTTTGTGGAAGTAACGACTATGACATGGGCGTGTTTAGAAAGTAGACGACGTAGCTCGAGGCGTCAATTTTATTTGCATGGGGAATGATAACCGTCGTCAGACGCATTCAATGGGCGTTGATTGATTTGAGAGAAGTAATTATTATGGTTTTTACTCACACCTGAGCTAGAGGCGTTATTTATATGAAACGTGGCTGTGCTGAAGGCGTTACTTTTGGAATTTCAACGAATATATTTTGGAATATGAATCGTATTAACGCCTTGCCCTAGGACATTTTTCAGTTAATGCCCATTGGTGAAGGCGTCAAATTTGTGAACTGGAATGTCGAAGACGGCTGTGGTGAAGGCGTCCTTTTATGAATTAACGGCGTTGCTTGAGGCGTTATTTGCAACAGAATCAGAACGTTGGAAGAGTTGATCAGAAACAATAAGATGGCTCAATAAAGAAAATATCATTGAGTTATTGAAAGGAAAGATTACAATGTTTAATGGGCTATCTTGGGCCTCAATTTCCTCAAGGCTGTTACATATGCCTTCCACTGTTCTTTGTCCTCTTCTAAATTCTCTACAGGTTGATAAGTTTTGCAGATCTTCCACAAAGCTTGAACTGTTGTGCATTCTTCGCCATCCTCGTTGCCGCCTAGATCCCGTGTCTTGATTGGAGGAAGATGAGATGGATCTTCGAGGATTTGTCATGGAAGCCCGAGTTGAGGGAGGCACCGGTGTGAATTATACAACACGAATTCTGAAGCGCCTATGAGACGAAGGTCTGTCCCGGGAGAGAATCTTGCATGGATATCTTGAGTCTTGAGTATTCCCGGCGCGCAAGTGAAGAGATTCTTTGGCATTACTTTGAGGTGCTCTCTCCAATCCCCTCTCTTCTTGATTTGAGGGATGCGGTTCATCACCCTATTGCTTATTCCTAATGAACCGGTTATATAAGAGAGGGGGCTTTTTGAGAAAATTCTTGAGGGTTGTTGGGTCTCATTACATGGATCGAATTTGAAATGGAGATCTATCCAACTAGAAAATGCTAGCATGCATCCATATATGGGCCTTCCCATGGCCGCTGAAGTAAGTCCGCTATAGAGATAGGCTAGGATCGCCGGTCCGACTCTTTCCTCTTCCCATAAGCTCACCACCGCGCTCAATTGGGCCTCCTCTAGAAAGTCCTCCGTGGATGGGAATAGGAGTGCTCCTGCTAAACACACCACGAAGGCTTTGGTCACTCTTTCTATCTCCTCTTCCTCTTTGGCTTGATCCGCTCTTTTGTACACCCATGAGGCGAGCTTCCAGAGGTTGATTCCTTTAGTAACCTTGATTTGATTCATTAGGTTTGGGCTAGGTATCAAGCTCGTTAATAGCTCGTGAGAGGAGATTGGCCTTGGCATGATAGCCATCTTGTCTTCTTCTCCTTGTTTCATCCTTTTCAAGCCTAATATCAACTCTAATTCTTCCAATAGGATGGTGGCTTCAAATGTTGAGAAGAGAAAGGTATGAGTGGAAGGGTGCCAAAGTTCAATCAATGCTCCTATGGCAGCCCAATCTAAGTGAATTTGGTCATAGTGTTTGGCATGGGTTACGAGGCCAAGAAGATGCCATCTTGCTAGGTAGGCCCTCATGTCAGAAGAAAATTTGGAAAGGATGAGAGGCAACCACTTGTTTTTTGTAAATCTTCTAGCTCCTGGAAGGTTCGGGTATTCCTGTGAGAGGGGAAGAACAGATAGACCGAACAGAGGCATACATGAGAAGTAGAAAGAAAAGAAGGAAGATATGAGCAGAGAAGGAATAGGAGGATAGAACAATACCTGATTCATGCAGATTCTGTTACTAATGTGCCCGGTGATATCAGTGATTCTGGGAGTTGAAGTCCTGGCCCTTTTCATTGCTCTGTCCATCTTCAGCTTGCGGGGAGGAGCTTGGACGGTTGCTGCAGAAGAAGAACAGAATAGTAGAAGGGAAGGAACAGAAGAATAGAAATCAGAAGATTGCTTTGATTCAATTAAGGAAGAGCCTGCCTTTTATAAAGATTTGAAGGGCTTAAGGTTGTTCGGAGTTAGCAAGTTGATGGCTATTAGGATTTGGTTTTGCTTTCGATTTGGAAACGGAAGCGTTGGATTGATTAACGCCTTTTGTTAGGGCGTCAATTTTTGAATTGACGACCTTGCTGGGGTCGTGTTTTGTGTAACGCCCTTTAGTGGGTCGTTTTCTCTTTGGCCTCTCGATGGATTTCACGCCTTAGTGAAGGGCGTGTTCCATGTTTTGACGCCCTCATGATAAGGCGCTTTTCACGATTTTGACGCCATGACTTAAGGCGTGTTTTATGAGTTTATGAGTTTGCTTCCCCGTGTGCTTTGATGAACTTAAGTGCTATTATTTCATTGGAATTCTATTTTATTTAGCACTTATGATCATGTCATACTTTGAATTGAAGATTGATGTTGAAATTGTGAAGACTGATAAGTTTCAAGTGCAGGAAAGTGCAGGTTTCGAGATGCTTGGGTTGCTCATGGAAGTAACATCGCGTTCATTATCTTGTATTTGTTTGATGTAAGCATTTTACTATATGATATTCTACGCTATTATAGCATATCAAGGACCTTGTGGTTCTGATGAACCTGGAATTTGAGTTCCCCTTCATCAAAAATAGTGATAGTTCCAGGAGAGTCTTGATCACATGGATAGGCCGTTAAGTCGTTCAAGGTCTGGGACGATGGCTCCACTTTCTGAGTTGATGCGCGGACAAACGGGCTTCGGCTTAGTGTTAGCTCAGAAACTTGGATTCTTGACCAAATCTAGATGGCTTAGCAATATTATCCTTGGTTATTTTCTATATTTTTAGTTTGTTTTAATCTTTTCTTTTAGCCCAGCATGCATCATATAGGACTTTGAGATTCATGATGAAAATCTTCATATTATGGCAATAATGAAGGTCACTCGCTCTTTATTGAGTTGGCATGAGACATTCCATTCCAAATCAAGTACTTTGTTCTATCTGAAGCCGCTCAGGCTGATTCCTTGAAAATGTCCCTTTGTTGGATCTCCATCTTAATTCTCTTTATTCTTCTGCAAATCTACCTTGGTTGTAGCACGTCCACGTTGGCTGGTAACCGCTCTCCAATGCTCTTTCCCTATCGTGCCCCCGCGCACACCCTTTTGCCTTACATTTTTACTTGCTTAGTTTAGTCTCCTTTATCCAGCAAACTAATGCTTCCTTGGAATCATTCAGAGATGTTTCGTTCAGAATCTTGGAAAGATTTACAGTGCTTAGTGTCTAAGGCGTGTCACATCACACCTTGGCATCTACTTATCAGTTCGTTCCACTTCATCTCCATCTCACTTCATCTCCGTCTCACTCCCTTGCAAAGCAGACGCCAAGGCGGGGCAGCTGTAGACACGCCAAAATTGACACTTTGTTGATTAAATCTCATGTCACTATGTTGACGCCCCAAAGAGAACTTCAATATTCCCATAATATAAAGTTTTTCTATTTTTGTGGGTTTTTCGTTGCATTTTGTTGCATTTTTGTGATTCACGACCTGAAGTAGGGCGTGTTTTTAATAACGACCTTACCTAGGGCGTTTTTAAAGAAAGGACGACCAATGATTAGGGCGTCAATTCCTGGTATTATCCTTTTTCAAAATAAAATGAAATAAAATGCATTTTATGAATAACGTCCTTCCTCAGGGCGTGTTTTTAAGAAACGCCTCTTTTTCAGGCGACTTTTAATCTTTTTCAAATAAAGGAAGGTTTTATTGCCAAAATTGAATCCAGGAAGAAACGCCCTGGCTTGGGTCGTGTTTTATGAAACGCCGTATGGGTAGGTCGTCAAATCAAGAATTGACGCCCTGTTGAAGGGCGTGTTTCACCTCTAGTGTCCTACCATCTTCCATCTTTCCCTCACAGAGTCCTGCCTTGTTTGACGTTCTTACTCGATTGGGCTCTTGCTTTTGATAAACATTACCATTGCTATCTCCCGTCCATGTTTATCCTTTGATCTGAACCTTATTTAAGGGAGTCCTGATCGACCCTTTGAAAGGTTACGAAGGTACCGAGGCCGAGATTATCAAGTTCAAACTTCCTATTGCATCCTGCTGCTTCCACTTCTTCCTATCTCGGTTGCCCTTTTACTGTCATCAAGGGACAGCGGGGCTTTGGTGTTATTTTTATTCTGTTTCTATCGCTTTGCATCTTTTCATTGCATCTCCGTCCCGTCCGCTATTATTTTCCATCCTGTTTGCATCAGTTGCATACTTTTCATCATATCTCCTCTCCTAATCTCTCTAGGGGTTTCAAAAAAAATAAAAACAAAAGGTGCGCATGTTGATTTCTTTTCATCATCATATGTTTTATTTGGATTGATGTTACTGCACGTTGGCTGATCCCATCTTTTGCTTTGTTTCATTATCTTTTTTGCAAGGTAATCAAAAAAAAGAACCCTTCTCATCGGCCGGCCGATTGAAGAAGGAGGAAGGAACTTCACATCATCCCGCGTTCCAATCTTCACCAGGTATTCGCGATCTCCTTTTTTATTATTATTGAGATAACCCCTCTGGCGATCACATCTCCATATTTGCACCACGTGCAAACTTTTCTTCCCCTTATTTATGCATTAATCATCATTATTTTCCCTGTTTTCACATAATTATTCTCTTGTGATTGTGTGGGATTTATGCCCATCCACAGGGACGTCACAGCGGATGTACGGAAGTGTTGTGGGCCGAGATATTTACAATGCGCTAAAGGCCAAACCATCACATATTCCAAAAGAAACATAACCATACCATTTCCATAAGATAAACACTCATAATTTACATCGTATATAGAGTACTACATATCTCTATCCAAAAGTCATATTTACATTTATTCTGCGTGGCGGAATCTAAACTGAACTCGGGATCATCCTCCGACCTACCGCCCGTCGGAGTCAAGACGCACACTGGTCAATTTCCTGAAATGGTTAGGCAACGAAAGTGAGTCCAAAGACTCAGTAGACATTAAAATCAATCACATGCTTATCATATACTAAACTGTGCAAATCCATGATATATAAAGCTAAGCACAATTTCATTGGATTATGAATGCGAAGGAAATATAATAGAGCAAAATAATTCTCATATCTATAAGCAAATGCGCATAACAAATTTTATCTGACTTATATATAAATGGCATAGTACATATCTTAGCTAAATCAGAGCTTATACAGATGAACTTATTTTCAGATCATATCAAAGTCATATATCAAATATGAACTTCATATTATTTGGCAGCATATATTGGACAGGCATCCCGTCACTAAAAGCAGTAGCAACACATACCTAGGCATCCATACGTCGACATAAAGACAAAAGGTCTAAACGCTGGAGCATGTCGGCCTTGATCAACCACGCAGGATCGGGAGTTAATACTCCACCATTCCCTAGATAACTTTCTTATTCTGGGTTCCGGATTTTTCAGAAGTTCGTTTGTCCTCGAAAATGGGCCCAATCCCGTAGCGGAAGCTAACTACGGTTTGTCGCCCCACACCTCCTTAAAGTGACACAGTCCATATGCTTAATCAAATTTTAATCTTTATTTACATAGTCATCTTAATACTTAAATCTTGCTATTAAATTTTCTAAAATAACTCAATTATATTTAATATCATAAATTGGATTTTAATCGTAGGATCGTGGATAAAATTTATTAACTAAATAAATTACTAATATATATCATTTGAAGAGATTAGAGTAGAGAGAGAGAGAGTAGAGAGAGAAAGTAAAGAGAGAGTAGAGAGAGAAAGTAGAAGGAGAAAGTAGAAAGAGATTAGAGAGAAAGTAGAGAGAGATTAGAGAGAAAAATAATATTTCTACAGAATGGTAACTAAATAAATAACTGATTCTAAACATAGATCATTGGGTTAAAAAAATCAATGACTTAAATTACATTTCAAACAAAATCAAATCAAAGAAATATAAATAACAAATAACATGCACTAGGTTTATCATGCCTACCTTTAAAATGGACTTCCGAATTGACTTTAGTATCTCACCCGAACTTCCGTAAAAATCTTTGCGTAGGAAAAGATGATTTTTCCGTTCCAGATACGTGAAGAAGGGCGAAATTATTCAAATAAGTTTCAAATCCTCCGTCCAAACTTTTTATTAATTATTTATATTATTCTGATGCTGTATTATCTTCTCCGTTTATTAATAAAAGGATGAGAGTGGGAAGAGAGATAAGAGAGAAAGTAGAGATAGAAATTAGAGAGAGGAAATAGAGAGAGAAAGTGGAGAGGGTAGAGAAAGAAAGTGGAGAGAGTAGAGAGAGAAGTAGAGAGAAAAACTAGAGAGAGAAATTAGAGAGAGAAAGTAGAGAGAGAAAATAGAGAGAGAAACTAGAGAGGAAATAGAGAGGAAAGTGGAGAGGGTAGAGAAAGAAAGTGGAAAGAGTAGAGAGAAAAACTAGAGAGAGAAACTAGAGAGAGAAATTAGATAGAGAAAGTGGAGAGAGAAAATAGAGAGAGAAACTAAAGAGTAGAGAGAATAGAGATAGAAAGTAGAGAGAAAGTATAGAGAATATAGAGAAAATAAAGAGAGTAGAGAGAGAGTAAAGAAAGTGTAGAGAGAGAAAATAGAGAGAGAAAGTAAAAATAGTATAGAGAGAAAGTAGGGAAAGATTAGAGAGAGTAGAGAGTAGAAAAGAGAAAATGAAAATAGAAAGAGAGAAGTAGAGGAGAGAGAGAGAGAGTGTGTGTGTGTGTGTGTGAGAGAGAGAGAGAGAGAGTGTGTGTGTGTGTGTGTGAGAGAGAGAGAGAGAGAGAGAGAGAGGAGAGAGTGGGGAGAAGAGATGAGAGAGAGTTGGAGGGGGGATGAAGAGAGTTGGGGGGGGTGTTTGTGGGAGAGGAAGAGGGGGAGGGGTGGTTTATATAGGGGGGAGGGGAAGAGAAGATAAGAAGGAGGAGGAGGAGATAAGGAGGAGGGGAGGGGATAAGGATGAGGAGGGGAATAAGGTTGGAGGGGGGTTACGTGGGGAAGGGAAAAATATGAGTTGTTATTTTTTTTTGAATTTGGATGGATTTTTATGTAAAAATCCACTAAATATTTATCAATAACAAGAGTTTAAGGAACTAATTCATTATATCATATATTTGACCTACCAAACGTCAAAATTTGAAAAAGTATTCAACATGAAACTTGTAGATTTTTGAATTTTCTATCCAACGGGCCTAATATTGATCATATTCTGACATTCCTATAAAAAGTTATATATTATTAAATAAGATAATTATTTAATTTACTTAATAAGGTTCGTTAAATAATATCGATCAAGATATTAGACTTTAATTAAGTTAACATAAAATTTATATGGACTAACTATAAGATATTTAACTATCTTTAAGTTTCGGACGAATTCGGGTGTTACTAATCTCTCCCCCTTAAATAAATTTCGTTCTCAAAATTTAAAAATATACTCAATACGTATCGAATAGCTGCGGATATTTGTTCCTCATATCATCTTCCATCTCCCAAGTGACTTCTTCTGTTGAGATACCTTTCCACAATACCTTCACCAGTGGAATTGTCTTCGTTCCCAACACTTGTTCTTTTCGATCGAGAATGCGGACTGGCTTCTCCTCATATGTAAGATCTGGCTGAATTTCCAACTGCTCATACTCTATAATGTGCGATGAGTCTAGCATGTATTTTCTTAACATGGACACATGGAATACATCGTGAACTCTTGACAATGATGGTGGTAAAGTCAGTTGATATGCCACCCCACCAATCCTTCTTAAGATTTCGAATGGTCCAACATACCTCGGACTGAGTTTACCTTTCTTGCCAAATCTCATTACTCCCCTTGTAGGCGAAACTTTCAGAAATACATGATCCCCGACAGTAAATTATAGATCTCTCCTTCTTTGATCAGCATAACTGTTCTACCTACTTTGAGCTGTAAGTAATCTTTTTCTAATTAACTCAACCTTTTCTACACAATCATGTACAATTTGTGGCCCAATCAATCCCCGCTCACCAACCTCGTCCCAACAAACAGGTGATCTACATGGTCTACCATATAATGCTTCATATGGTGCCATTCCTATGCTTGCATGATAGCTGTTGTTATATGCAAACTCAATTAACTGCAAATGTTCATCCCAACTGCCTTTCCAGTTTAAACTGCATACCCTCAATATATCTTCTAGTGTTTGAATGGTTCTCTCTGATTGTCCATCTGTTTGAGGGTAAAAAGTTGAGCTAAATTTTAATTGTGTACCCAGTGCGTTCTATAAACTCCTCCAAAATTTTACTGTAAACCTTAAATCCCTATCTGAAATAATAGATATAGGCACACCATGAAGTCTTACAATTTCTCTGATATATAAATGGGCTAAATCCTCTAACGATTGTGTCTTTGTGATTGTCAGAAAATGGGCTGACTTAGTAAGCCTGTCAACAATTACCCAAATGGAATCATATTTTCTCATAGTCAATGGTAATCCCATCACAAAATCCATAGTGATATGCTCCCATTTCCACTGTGGAATTTCCATCAACTGTAATGGTCCTGCTGGTCTTTAATGCTCTGTTTTTACTTGTTGACAAGTAAGACATTTACTTACAAAATCTGCTATATCTTTCTTCATGCTAATCCACCAAAACTGTCTTTTCATGTTTTTGTACATTTTTGTACTGCCTGGATGAATAGAATATAGTGATTTATGTGCCTCAGTTAATAGGTCTTTCTTTATTTCTTCATTCCTAGGTACACATAATCTTCCCGAAAATCTGATTGCCCCGTCTGCACTTTGAGTAAATCTCGGTGTGCCAATCAATTTTTGTAACTGCTGATCATTCACTTGTGCTTGCACAATTCGCTCAACCATTGCAGACTGAATAGTTAGTTGGGCCAGAAATAAGTTTCTCCCTTTGCATATCGGAGAATACTCCACTACATCAGATGTCATTTTCTAAGTTTGACGCAACTGGATTACCATTAGCCTCTTCCTGCTGAGTGCATCTGCTACTACATTTGCTTTTCCTGGGTGATAATTTAAGGTGAAATCATAATCCTTCAAAAATTCAATCCACCGTCTTTGCCTTAAATTTAATTCTTTCTGAGAGAAAATATATTTTAAACTCTGATGGTCTGTAAATACTTCAAACTGCTCACCATACAAATAATGGCGCCAAATCTTCAGAGCATGTACCACCGCTGCCAACTCCAAATCATGTGTTGGATAATTCATCTCATGGGTCTTTAATTGTTTGGATGCATAAACTACTACTTTACCATTCTGCATCAGGACACATCCTAGTCCTTTTCTAGAGGCATCTGTATATATCACAAATCCTCCTGACCCACAAGGTAAAGTAAACACTGGGGCTGTTGTTAACCTTATTTTTAATTCCTGAAAACTCGTTTCACATTTATCTGACCATTCAAAAGGAACTCCTTTCCTAGTCAATTTCGTCATAGGAGCTGCAATAGAAGAAAACCCTTCAATAAACCTGCGATAGTAACCCGCAAGACCCTAAAAGCTCCTAATCTCACTGACATTCTTCGACCTTTCCCAATGTAAAATTGCCTCAACCTTAGCTGGATCAACAGACACTCCATCACTGGAAATGATATGCCCTAAGAATTGGACCTTATCCAACCAAAATTCACATTTACTGAATTTCGCATAGAGTTGATGTTTCCTTAAAGTTTCCAACACAATTCTCAAATGTTCTTGATGAGTTTCAACAGTGGGAGAATAGATCAACACATCATCAATAAACACCACTACAAATGTATCCAGATATGGTTGGAAAACTCTATTCATCAAATCCATAAATGCTGCTGGTGCATTAGTTAACCCAAATGGCATAACCAAAAATTCATAATGCCCATATCGTGTTCTGAAAACAGTTTTTGAGAAATCTTTTTCTCTTATCTTTAGTTGGTGGTATCCAGATCTGAGATCAATGTTTGAAAATACCGTGGCAGTTCGTAGCTGATCAAATAAATCATCAATTCTTGGCAAAGGGTACTTATTCTTAATGGTCACTTGATTCAATTTCCTATAGTCAATACATAATCTAAGTGACCCAACTTTCTTTCTAACAAACAGAACAGGAGCACCCCAAGGTGACACACTTGGTCGAATAAACCCCTTATCTTGTAGTTCTTGCAATTGTTTCTTCAACTCTGTCAATTCGGCTGGTGCCATTCTGTAGGGGGGAATGGAAATGGGTAAAGTACCCGGTGAGAGTTCAATAGTGAACTCTACCTCTCGGTGTGGTGGCAAACCCAGAAGTTCATCAGGAAACACATCTGGAAATTCCCTGACAACATCAATATCTGAGGTGATTTTCTTATTTTCATTAGAAGGAATAGCCACTATACTAGTCAAATAACCTTGACATCCACTTCTAAGCAATTTCAAAGCTTTAAGTGCTGAAACTAGTATTTTACTAGAACGGTGCCTTGGACATTGATAGTGAAATGTCTACTCCCCAGGTTTTTGAAAAATTACTTTCTTTCCATGACAATCTAGAAGGGCAAAATTTGTATCTAACCAATCCATTCCCAAGATGACATCAAAATCAGTCATTTCCAGCAGATACACACATGCTGGCATAATCCTCCCCTGAATCACCACATCAATGCTAGGAATAATAGAAGTCGTTCTAACTATCTCCCCAGTTGGTGTGTTAATGGACATCTCATCAGTGTTCACAATTTGTTTATCTTTCAATAATTCAGCAAATCTCAGAGAAATAAAGGAATGTGTAGCACCCGGATCAAATAAAACTTTTGCATGCATATCATCGATAAGAAGAATACCTTCAGCTACTGCATTGGCATCTCGGGTGTCTTCCCTTGTTAGTGCATATACTCTGGCTTGAACTCTCCGCTGTTGTTGTGGTTGCTGATCTTGTCTTGGTCTTGTGGGACAATCCCTTATCATATGCCCTGTCTGACCACATGAAAAATATTTACCTGCAGCCCGCCAACATTCATTACCTCTATGCTGCATCCCGCACTGTCGACAAGCTGACATATTATCTCTCCTAACTGGTTGAACTCTCTCTGGAAAAGTCATCTTTGGCTTCTTATCTTTCCTCACAATTGAACCAAGATTATCCCTTTTTACATTATCCCTTTGTCTTTCCACTAAGAATTCTTCATACTCAGTTTCTGCAATAAAAGCAGTACTCAAAGCTGCTACCATAGTATGAGGCTCAAGGATTGCAACTCTACTTCTAATGTTACTTCTCAAATCTCTAACAATTTTTTTCACCCTTCTAAGCTCATCTGAACAAATATGAGGGGCATACTTTTCCAATTCAGTAAATTTTACTTCATAATCGGCAACTGACATACCTCCTTGAGTCAAATTTAAAATTTCAACCTCTTTCCTATCTTTCAAATGCAGAGGGAGAAATTTTACATGGAAGATATCAAGAAATTCGTTCCAGCTAATCTCAATCTCTCTATCTCTAAAAGTGGTTCTAAGTGCAGACCTCCACCACTCGTCCGCACGGTCCTTCAACATAAATGTAGCTAATATCACCTTATCCTACTCTGCACATCTAATGGCCGTGAAAATCTTCTCAATTTCTCTCACCCAGTTTTCCACAATCTCGAGGTGACTCTCCCCCTTAAAAGAAGGAGGACTCATATGTCTGAATTTCTCCATCAGGGTAGCGCCTGCTGCCCTATTCGGTTGTTCTTGCAAACGGTTTTATATTTGGGCTTGCATCATTGCATGAGTTTGGGCCTGTAATTGCATAGTCTGCACTAACCCTTGAAAAACTTGTGTGAACCCTCCTAAATCTGGCACACCCTGAATAGGTAATGCACCTTGCCCACCGGGAGCAAGCTCGCCATGAATTGTTTCCTCGATAACTTCTTGTGATGTCCCATTTAAGGGCGCAGACTCCTCGGGAGAAGTATTAACCTCAACCATATCACTCCAGCCATCTCCTGCGAGGGAGAACTAATCCGAATTAGTATGATTCAAGGTTTGATATCAAATTCTAAAATAAATTCCTACGATCTTATGGTATGGTATATAAATTCAGATGGCTGCAAATAATTTCAAGCCTCACAACTTTGCTCTGATACCACTCTCTGTGGCGCCCCCTTCCGGTAAACCCGTATCGTGTCCGGGGACGTCACAGCGGATGTACGGAAGTGTTGTGGGCCGAGATATTTGCAAGGCGCTAAAGGCCAAACCATCACATATTCCAAAAGAAACATAACCATACCGTTTCCATAAGATAAACATGCATAATTTATATCGTATATAGAGTACTACATATCTCTATCCAAAAGTCATATTTACATTCATTATTCAAAGGAAAACTAAATCTATTTATTCTGCGCGGTGGAATCCAAACTGAACTCGGGATCATCCACCGACCTACCGCCCGTCGGAGTCAAGACGCACACTGGTCAATTTCCTGAAATGGTTAGGCAACGAAAGTGAGTCCAAAGACTCAGTAGACATTAAAATCAATCACATGCTTATCATATACTAAACTGTGCAAATCCATGATATATAAAACTAAGCACAATTTCATTGGATTATGAATGCGAAGGAAATATAATAGAGCAAAATAATTCTCATATCTATAAGCAAATGCGCATAACAAATTTTATCTGACTTATATATAAATGGCATAGTACATATCTTAGCTAAATCAGAGCTTATACAGATGAACTTATTTTCAGATCATATCAAAGTCATATATCAAATCTGAACTTCATATTATTTGACAGCATATATTGGACAGGCATCCCGTCACTAAAAGTAGTAGCAAACATATACCTAGACATCCATACGTCGACATAAAGACAAATGGTCTAAACGCTAGAGTATGTCGGCCTTGATCAACCACGCAAGATCGGGAGTTAATACTCCACCATTCCCTAGATAACTTTCTTATTCTGGGTTCCGAATTTTTCAGAAGTCTGTTTGTCCTCGAAAATGGGCCTAATCCCGTAGCGGAAGCTAACTACGGTTTATCGCCCCACACCTCCTTAAAGTGACACAGTCCATATGCTTAATCAAATTTTAATCCTTATTTACATAGTCATCTTAATACTTAAATCTTGCTATTAAATTTCTTAAAATAACTCAATCATATTTAATATCATAAATTAGATTTTAATCGTAGGATCGTGGATAAAATTTATTAACTAAATAAATTACTAATATATATCATTTGAAGAGATTAGAGTAGAGAGAGAGTAGAGAGAGAAAGTAGAGAGAGAAAGTAAAGAGAGAGTAGAGAGAGAAAGTAGAAGGAGAAAGTAGAAAGAGATTAGAGAGAGATTAGAGAGAAAAATAATATTTGTATAGAATGGTAACTAAATAAATAACTGATTCTAAACATAGATCATTGGGTTAAATAAATCAATGACTTAAATTACATTTCAAACAAAATCAAATCAAAGAAATATAAATAACAAATAACATGCACTCGGTTTATCATGCCTACCTTAAATATGGACTTCCGAATTGACTTTAGTATCTCACCCGAGCTTCCGTAAAAATCTTTGCGTAGGAAAAGATGATTTTTCCGTTCCAGATATGTGAAGAAGGGTAAAATTATCCAAATAAATTTCAAATCCTCCGTTCAAACTTTTTATTAATTATTTATATTATTTTGATGATGTATTATCTTCTCCGTTTATTAATAAAAGGATGAGAGTGGGAAGAGAGATGAGAGAGAAAGTAGAGAGAGAAATTAGAGAGAGGAAATAGAGAGAGAAAGTGGAGAGGGTAGAGAAAGAAAGTGGAGAGAGTAGAGAGAGAAGTAGAGAGAAAAATTAGAGAGAGAAACTAGAGAGAGAAACTAGAGAGAGAAATTAGAGAGAGGAAATCGAGAGAGAAAGTGGAGAGGGTAGAGAAAGAAAGTGGAGAGTAGAGAGAAAAATTAGAGAGAAACTAGAGAGAGAAATTAGAGAGAGAAAGTAGAGAGAGAAACTAGAGAGTAGAGATAATAGAGATAGAAAGTAGAGAGTAGAGAGAAAGTATAGAGAATATAGAGAAAATAAAGAGAGTAGAGGGAGAGTAAAGAAAGTGTAGAGAGAGAAAGTAAAAATAGTAGAGAGAGAAAGTAGGGAAAGATTAGAGAGAGTAGAGAGAGAGAGTAGAAAAGAGAAAATGAAAATAGAAAGAGAGAAGTAGAGATGAGAGAGAGAGAGAGTGTGTGTGTGTGAGAGAGAGAGAGAGAGAGAGAGAGAGAGTGGGGAGAAGAGATGAGAGAGAGTTGGAGGGGGGATGAAGAGAGTTGAGGGGGGTGTGTTTGTGGGAGAGGAAGAGGGGGAGGGGTAGTTTATATAGGGGGAGGGGAAGAGAAGATAAGAAGGAGGAGGAGATAAGGAGGAGGGGAGTGGATAAGGATGAGGAGGGGGATAAGGTTGGAGGGGGGTTACGTGGGGAAGGGAAAAATATGAGTTGTTATGTTTTTTTTTGAATTTGGATGGATTTTTATGTAAAAACCCACTAAATATTTATCAATAACAAGAGTTTAAGGAACTAATTCATTCTATCATATATTTGACCTACCAAACGTCAAAATTTGAAAAAGTGTTCAACATGAAACTTGTAGATTTTTGAATTCTCTATCCAACGGATCTAATATTGATCATATTCTGATATTCTTATAAAAAGTTATATATTATTAAAGTAAGATAACTATTTAATTTACTTAATAAGGTTCGTTAAATAATATCGTTCAAGATATTAGACTTTAATTAAGGTAATATAAAATTTATATGGATTCACTTTAAGATATTTAACTATCTTTAAGTTTCAGACGAATTCGGGTGTTACAACTGAGGCATCAACAAATGATAGTAAGAGGAATGACTCAACTCATAGGTAAAAAACGGGTGTCAACAGATGCCTCTTCTTAACGTCCTCTTTGTAGGGGAGCGAGCGGAGGTGAAGCGAAAGTAAAATGAAACATGGAGATGAAGCGGAAATGAAGCGGAGCGAAGTGAAAATCGGGCGTTAAGGTAAAAGACACCCGTTTTCTCGCCAACGAGCAATAGGAATCTTACAGCAAACTCCGAACCAAACACAAAGATCGATCGGACCAAAATGATACCAGTCTGGAGGAACTAACTGAATGAAAAGGAAACATACGATCAACCTCATGGGGGACACAATCCCTTGGACCAATGAGGGGACCGGAATAAGCAGCAAAAAGTAAATAAACGGACCAAAACTCCAGACAGGGACCTTCAGTCAATCAAACCAGGTGAATAGACCAAAGCAAACCTTCCAACTCTGAGTGGAATATTTCCTCTTACTCGAAACCATGAACGCACAATCATCCATCACAAAATGAGACACTTTCAAACAAACCATGGGTCATGAATACTCAAAAGATGCGTATGATGCATGCTGGGCTAAAATAAAAAAATCATTAAAACGAATGCAAAGAAAGTCACAAAATAGAAAATACTCGAGAATAATATTGTTAGACTGGGAGATTTAGGGTCAGGCCACTATCTACAACCACGGCGTGCGAGATAGAACCATTGTCCCCTAGTTTTCCCAACCTAGCGGCCTATCTGATGATTAAATACATGAACCTAGAACATCATTATTTTTGTTATAGGGGAACATCAGATCTTGGAACACATAAATAACCAACTTGCTCTCGAGATAATATAACATAATACCATATAGTAATGCAATAAAGGATATAGGGATAGAAGGTCATACCTGACTTACCTGTGCAGGCGAAAACGGTATTTTAAAGTGGTGCTGCAAAAGAAATCATGAATAGGATTTTACAATATTTCATCATGAAATAATCATTCAAGCCAAAAAAAGAAATCAGCCACTTAATCACATAATGCAGCAAAGCAATTTCATTATTCAACATATGAACGGTCTAGTACCAGACCGCTCCAAGATGTAAACAGTCCCGTTTGGGCCGTGCAAACATTACCAGTTTAAATATGACCGTGAAACTACACGGGCCATCGTGAGACCGTTCAATGAAATGAACGGCCACCCTCTGGCCGTCCCATGGAAGCACACCGTTAGAGTTTAAATGGTCACATTAGAGACCGCTCAGTATCTACACGGTCTATCGATAGACCGTGTAATTACCATCGGTTTCAAAAAAAAACTCCTCCTCTTCCTCCTCCTCCCTCCCATCGTAACCGACGGAGGAAGAGGCTAGCACCACCACGTTCTCCATTCTCTACACTCCCACTCTCAATCTCGTTCTACCCTCTCCCCCTCGCATCCCCTTTCTTCCATGCGATACAAATAGCAATCCCTGAGACGCGTTGCCCAACAGATGTCCGAAGAGGAGGCTCGAATGCCGCCGCCGCCCGTCGCCTCCACGGAGGAGGTTCTGCCGTCGGAGGCGGCACCACCGGTGGAGGGACACCCACCGCCCGCACCGGAGGCCGAAGGACCACTGGCGATCGTCGTCGGAGGGGATGAAGCTATCGGGGCGGCCCCGGAGGCGACCACAACGCCAGCGGAGAAGACACCAAGGACGGACGAGGTAAGTTGCGTAAAACCCTCCCCCATTTTCATTTTTTTAAACCATGCATGTAGCTTAAAGGGGAAGATGAGGGGCTCACGACCCCATTAGGGCCTGTTGGGAGGCCCTACGGGCCCTCACCGCCGATGGGGAGGGGACTAATGTCATCGGGGACGACGACCAATACGCGGTTTAACAGTGACCGCTCAACAGAACCACTCGGTTCATATAGAACCGTTCACCAAAACATGGCCCATGGGTGGCCGTTCAAAAATAACTGAACCGACGTTATAATACGGTCCAAGGAGGACCGTATATATCTAGGACGGTCCACATTGGTCCGCTCAGAATATGAATTGCCTGAGAACATAACGATCTCTACCAAACCGTGAAAACTTAGGACGGGCCACTTTTGTTTGTTCAGAGCATGAAACGTTTAAGAACAGAACGGTCTCAACCAGACCGTGGACACATAGGACGGCCCACTTTGGTCCGTTCAGAACATGAGACGCTTAAGAACAGAACGGTCTCAACCAGACCATGGATAACCACACGGTTGGACGATAGGCCGTACAACTCTAAATGACTAGGGGAATGAAAAGGGGATGACACTGTCAGAGGGGGACCGTAAATTCATTGGACTGCCAGAGATGGTCCGTTCAAGGGTAGGCACCAGATGGGAGAACGGTCCTCACATGGCCGTCCATAGGGCAGAATGGTCCATGTGTGACCGTGGCCTTCTGATGGGAGTAATTGGGACGGTTGGAATACAACCGTTGAATGGGAAAACGGCCCGTATGAGACCATTCAGTGAGCTGAGTGAATTATTCAACCAAAGAAGTGCAAGATTCTAAAATGAGATGCAATATTCTAAATTTATGCAGGGAAAGCAGAGGACTCAGATCTCTTGGCTACAGGTCCGAGCAGTGTATCTTGCACTGCCGGACTTTCAGTGGGAGAGGCTCACGACCATGGGCTTCGCTGAGTTCCTGAGCGTGGAGGTGACTAGGCTAGACATGCCACTCCTCTATGCTCTGCATGACAGCTGGGATCCGGTGAGCCGGACGTTCCTTTTCCCGTGGGGCCACATGGTCCCCACGCTGGAGGACGTTGCACGCATCACCGGATTGCGCGTGCATGGGACTCCGATTAGCGGGGTGACTTACCCCGACTACAGGGAGTTGGCCCAGGAGCTGCTGCACCCAGAGCGTCAATCGACGACACTCACGTGGGCGAGGCTATAGGATAGCCTCAGACTGAGGCGCGCGGGGATAACGACAGGCGAGCTGCCCGAGCAGCATCTGCAGAGATTGATAGAGCTGGCACGACCCAGAGTGGCAGCTGCGACGGGACCTGAGGTGGATCGGGTGCCGAGACGCTTCCTGATACTATTCTTTGGCCATCTACTATTCACGACGCGGGCTGTGTTGGGATGGTGCGATGGATACAGAGGGGGGGTGAATGTATCCCCTTCAAAAAATATTACCCCACTTAAAAACAATAAGCCTGCTGCTAGACACAGTTGCAGAATAAAAGCTATAGAACTCAAATGAACATTTGATCAAACAAATGAACTGCTAACTATACTAGTGAAACCTGATCAAGACTAATGCCTGTAGACACGCCAAAATTGATACTATGTTGATTAAATCTCATGTCACCATATTAACGCCCCAAAGTGAACTTCAATATTTCCATAATATGAAGTTTTTCTATTTTTGTGTATTTTTAGGCCATTTCCGAATTGTTTTTGTAATTCATGACTCTACGTAGGGCGTGTTTTAAATAACGGCTTGGGCCGGGGCGTTTCTCAAAGAAAGGACGACTGATCCAAAAGGCGTCAGTTTCTGGACTTTTACAAATCCTACTCAAAATTAGAAAATAAGAATTAACGTCCCTCCATGGGTCGTGTTTTGAATTAACGCCTCTCTCTCAGGTGTCTCTTCATCATTTTCAAATAAAGAATGTTTTCATTACTAAAATTAAATCCATGAATTGACGCCTTGGTCCCTGTCGTGATTTTAATTAACGCCTTGTCCCAGGTCGTCAATTTCGAATAACGCCTTTCCGTGGGTCGTCTTCCACCCTTTCGAGTCCTGCTTGAATATACCTTTCCTGGAGAGTTCTCTGCTATGTTTTGGTCACCATGCTCGATTGGGGAAGTAGAGACCTTGTCGTAGATGAGTCTTGCCTGTTCTTATCCCATCAGATCTGTGTTTTGCACCCTATAAATAGCCCCCTGGGTTGAGCTCGCGCGAAGGGTTAGAAAGGGTTAGAAGAGGTTAGAGAGGTTAGAAGGAGTTAAAAAGCATAGGTTAGCAGAGCAGAGCAGAGCGGAGCTGAGATAAAAAAAAAGAGAGAAGCAGCAGGTTAAGCAGAGAGTTTGTTTTTTTTATAGAAACATATTGCTGTTGTTTGATGCTTCTTCCTTCTTTCGGATACAGCATCCCACGGCCATCGTCGGTTTCTCTCCCTCTACTATTGTCAGGAACATCAGGGATTTGTTTTGCACTAGTTTTTAAGCTCATCTCACCTCCTTCTTTCATCATACATCGTTCTTTTTTTTTACGTTTGCATTAGCTTTGCATCACATCTCCTCTCCCTGATTCTCTAGGGGTTTTAAAGAAACCAAAAGGTGCATCCTTTATGCTCATACTTCATCATCTTATTCTACTTGAGGATTGATACTACACTTTGGCTAATCCTATTTTATCTTTGGTTGTTTGTGATTTGTTTAAGGGTAATCAAAGAGAGAAACCCCCTTCATCGGCCGGCCGGTAGAAGGAGGAGGAAGAAATACACAATCATCCCGCATCCCATTTCTCACCAGGTATTCGCGATCAATTTCCTTCCTTTTTTTGAGGTAACCCCTCTGGCGATCACCCTCCATGTAGCAATCTCTTTCCCCTTTTGTATTTAGCTTTGTCGGCGTAACATCTTCTTCTTTAGGTGTTCACAATGCCGAAGACAAACTGTGCAAACCAGATTCACTTAGCAAAATATGTAATGCTCAAGGTCACTGCAGATAGAAACAAGAGTGTTCATACAACCTGTGAAAGAGGTAGAAGACAAGGAGCAAACGCACAAGGCAAACCACGGCACAGATAATTTTTAGGTGGTTCGGTCCACAGACCTACGTCCACCCCTCACTCCAAACCGGAGTGAGGCTTCCACTAGCTAACGTTAGAACTGCAGACTCAGTCTGTAACAGGTGCTGCCAAACAGCTTGACCAGGGGAACAACCTCCCCTCTTCCTCCCAACCGGAGGGCAACCGCTAGTGAGTACCCAGTCGCTAGCAAACCGGAGAACAAGTCTTTCTTCTCCTGAGACCACAGGAGGAACCCCGATCCCAAACAAGGGAATCGGAAGAACAAGGTGAATAGTTGGAAAGAACAAAATAAAAAGCAAACACAAAGAAAAAACACAGCAACGTAAAGCTGGAAATGAGACACACTAAGTAGCTCTCGCAGAAGCAAGTCTGGCTTGGATTTGATCCAAATGCCAGTGAACAAATCTTCTGATGATTCCTCTTTCTTCTTCTTCACGAACCCTCTCTCTATCTCTCTTTCTCTTTTTCTTCTACTTCACGAGCTCTCGATCTCAATCTCTTTTTTTTTTCTTCTCTTGCTTTCAGCCTCTCTGCTACTCTCTCCTTTTTCTTCTTCTGCCTTTTTATGCTCTCTGCCTCTGCTTCGATCACACTTGCTTGATCTATCTTCTTCAAGTGGAAGAAGCTCCAGATTTATACCAGCCGCCGCTAGGGCGTGTGCAGGGCTTGTGCCCTCTTTGTCCTCGGATCACGTGCCAGGTGCCAACCTTGGATCACATGCCCAAACAGTTACTTCTCGAAGTATATACATGTCACACAGTCATAAGAAAGTATCAGATATATGTACAGACTTAGTATGAAAGATAGAATGTATAGACTTGAATGCTTGGAAAGGATTGTATAGACTTCGACTTGAAGGAGATGCACATGTGCACTGAAGTGTGTACAGTCTTCACTGAAGGATGTTCAGACCTTAAGTGATGAAGTGTGTACAGACTCTGCTGAAGAATGTTCAGCCTTTGAGTGCAAAAGTGTGTACAGACTTGTTTGTTCGTGCATGCTACAATGTGTAGACTTATGAACTGATGCAGACACATGTTATATAGACTTTGAGAGCGTGCAGATAGTGTGCAAACTTGCTGTAATGAACGATGCCCAACAGCATGGTGTATGGACTTAGAATGCATGAGACAACAATGTATAGACTCCAATGCAAAGGCTAGAGTGTAACGGATGTATAGACTTTAGAAGACGAAGCATGCACAGGCCAACGATGTACAGACTTTGCCAATGTAAGACACTGTACAGACTTTGATGCCCACATGCAATGTATGGACTTGTGTGTGCAGGGTAGACAATGTATGGACTTGCAGCACGTGCAGGGTAGGCAATGTATAGACTTAGCGATGAGGAGTGTACAGACTTCACCGATGTCTAGACTTAGCAAGCCCCAGGCGATGTACAGACTTGGCAAGCCCCAGGCTGATGTATAGACTTGTAGAACAAACGATGCACATATGCCATGAATGTGTAGACTTTGAATAAGAAGCCAGGCAAACGATGTGTAGACATGGCCAATGTATAGACTTGAGAGATGCAGACTTGTGCAAACTCTGTACAGACTCTGCGTGCCTGAAACAGGGCAATGTATAGACTTGCCACCAATGCAGTGTATAGACTTGATCTCAAGGAATGGCTGTACAGACTTTAAGCGATGTACAGACTTGGTGAGCGCCAAGCGATGTACAGACTTGGTGAGCGCCAAGCGATGTACAGACTTCAATGACTCATGCAACCAGACACGTGAAAGCACAAATAATGTACAGACTTAGTGCAAACAGGATGTGCAGACTTGTGGCATGCAATGTCTAGACTTGATATGAAGGAATGCACAATGTTTAGACTTGATATGAAGCAATGCACTGGCTGTACATACTTGAAGTAATGCATGCAGGAGACGATGTACAGACTTGGTCTTGCGACCAGGGGCTGTACTGACTTGATGTGCAGACTGTGTGTGTGTGTGCAAGACAATGTGTGTGTGTGCTGTACAGACTTAAATGCATGCACAGAACAGTTTATGCATATCAGCTAAAACATCATCAAAGATCTGAGAGTAGACAGAGCATTACATGATCTGAGCATTGACCTTACCTGTCATGATTTGACTTTGACTTGGGTTGACTTCATGACTTGTGAGTCATCCGTAAACTTATTCTGACAGTTTCTCATAATGCAACAGGGTTATATCATCAAGGATGTAAACATAATGAGGCATAATATCTGTCATCATCAAAAATCCAGAATCACAGGGGACACAGCAATCTCCCCCTTTTTGATGATGGCAATATTATGAGTCATTGCAATAGATTCATCATGATGGTTATGAAATACCATATGACAGTTCATGATTATGTAAACATAATGAGCATGTAAAACACCATGTGATGTAACTGTTGATTGATGCAAATTATGACTCACAAAAGTTCTCCCCCTTTGACAACATCAAAAAGAATGGAATGATCATTGACTGTTGAAGGAGATGATAAAGGAGCTATTATGCAATGCTGAGTTACAGTCATCAAAAACTCCCCCTGACAAGATATTCTCCTGAATGAACATTGAACCACAGGGACATGCAAGAATTCTCCCCCTTAGATGGACAGTGATTGGAATGAAGCTCAGGACATAAAGAAGTCAACAGTCAGGTCTGAAATAATTGTGTCCAATGTGAGAAAGGAAGCATTCAGAATGAATGAGAAAGATTTTCAATGGGATATCAATTTCATAAATCTGATTAAACATGTATTTCAGACTCTTCTATTATAGAGATTTATGAATGATCTTCATTAACAAGTCAGATCAGAATATGATGTATGCAAGGCTTGTTCATTAGCATTCTGTGCTCATATATGAAATCAGTTTTAATAAAAAATAAACCTTGCTTTCATATTGAAAGTCTTGTTTAACCTTCTTCTTTCTTACTCACTCAATTTCAAAGATTCCTTTAAAACTGCAATCAATAGTATTGAAGTTAAACACATAAGAAAACATTTTTTTCTGTCAGGGGTTCCAATAGAATATTTCTTTTGCACACATTTTTAAATGATACACTAGATCAGCAACAATTTTTATAATATTCTTCATGAGCACTTGAGTTTAGTACACCCTTGTAACTAGAGGATACACGTTGTTTAGATGCCAGTATCCCTAAGCACTTGGAAGGACTAACTATCATGCTTCATAGGAACAGCGATTACATTTACACTTCATGACACACTACAAATCATTTCTTTGATGAGTGAGATGTATTTCTCAGTGTGCATGCCATTGCTCTGCCAGATTATCAATCATTCTTAAGCAGAGTTAACTATGGCACCTCATGACATAGTCCTTTGGACATGGTTTCTCAGTGACCAAAGTCATTGCTCTGACAAGATTTACCCTTAGACATGTTCCATATTCTCAGATGTTTAAAAATCAATACTAATTTCATACATATCAATCAAGGAATATCATGATTTCAGAATTTTCAGAATTTAGAAGAGTTTAAAAAACACAACATGAAAATGTTGGTTAAAGTTTATTAAGACTAACTCAGATATTTTCAAGATATGTTCATAAGCAAACACAAGACATACATGAAACTTCAACCGGCTGAAAGAATCAGACATTCATAGTCCTATATAATAGAAGATTCCTCTTTAAGTTGTTTTCAGATTTATGATCAGGATATGCACAGAGAAGTCTTTCTGAATTTTCAGGGAAGGCAGAATCAATTTTAAGGAACAGCCAATTCAACAGATACCAATGGATAGAATGAGTGAAAATGGCTGATAATAGTTGAAGCAGGAAGCTAAAATGTGTTGCATTACACATTCATCACAGGGATTTAAGCAAGATAGCAGTTCAATCTGAAGATGGAAAGTTCAGTTGATAGAATATGAATAATGCTCCCCCTAAATGTATGCATGAGCTAGCACTCAAGGTGTCGACACATCTATATGCATCTTAAGCAGACAATATGCTACTTATATGCAATTGTGAATACATGTGCATATCAAATGTGCAGATGAACATTTTTAAGCATGAGACATCGTCCAAGCAACAGATTTATTCAATTTAGCTTTTCAGATTTTTCAGAATGCAATTTATTTTCAGTGATTATGCATTTTAACAAATATCAAACAACTGCAATTGGCATATGTATGCATCAAATGCAGACAACCTTTTAATCTCATGTATGCACAGATCACCCAGCAAGTGCACGATCAGAAAAGAATGCAAATGGCAGATGCAGTTATGGACATGTATGCATGAGATCTTAATTGACATATTAAGCATGATGTTCAGCTAAAATAAAATTCAGGTGTACAAGCATTTAAACAGCAGAGTTGGGGTTTTACCAAACTTTGGATGCCTTGGTTTATTTGACCCCCTTTTATTCCTCATCCCCAAGGCATACCTGCAAAGCACAGATCTCATTTTGTGTTTCTAAGTACCCAAAACTTCTTGGGTCCTACATTGTTAGTAACACCTCTTTTAGGTGCTTTCCTCAACCTTTGGGCATGTTTATCATCATTCATCATTAAAGCACAATTATTCATGGAGTGCCCAAATATTCCACAGTAGTAGCATGAAGAACCAGATTTTAGGTTCTTTTTATGCACATCATTATGAACATGAATTTTATGTGCATTGACATGGAAATTTCTGTTACTTGCATGAAATTTTGGTTTACCATTACCTGTCCACCAGCATTCCGAAGCTCGGTGATCAAGTTTTCCACATTCAAAGCATGCAAGAATCTTTTCTTTAAAAACAGATTTATTCCTACCAAAATAATTTCTATTTGCAGGGAATTTAGCATGTTTGAAATTCACATACCTACCCTGGTTATGCCAACAGTCCTTGACTGTATGGCCATGTTTTCCACAATGAGAGCAGATAGAGAAGGTTTTTCTATGAGAACCTAACCAGCATTGTGCAGCAATATGTCCTATTTTTCCATAATTATAACAATGAATTTTCTTTTCCCTAAAGAAATGCTTTCTACCCTGATTGTTTTGTACAGCAGCTAGGTCATCATTTTCCATCAAATTACACTCATGCATCAGATGTCCAAACTTGTGATAGTAATGACAAATCATTTTCTTTTTAGATGCATGTGAGTGTGTGGGTGAAACATGCAAAGTGGGGACATGAACATGTTGGTTCTTTTCTTTTTGTTTTTCTGTTGTTTTCTTTTGAGCAGATAATTGAGAACCAGAAAGGTTCTGAGGGCTGTGAGAAGTTGAGCTGGAAACAAAGGAAGTTTGAACTTTATTTTTAAAACTCTTCTTGTTTGAAGGGTTATAGCCCAACCCTTCCTTCTGAAAATTAACTTTTGTTCCTAGAATCTTGTCCAGATTATCTTTTCCGTCCACAAATTTTGACAAGGAATTATTTAAATCCTCAATTTCATTTTCTAAAGAAACGATGTGTATTTCATAGCTGGCAATCTCTTGTTTATTACAATTTACACATTCGCTTAGCACCTTATTTGTAATTTTATATTCCTCAACTTCTTGTTCCAGATTTCTCAATTTTTCAGATTCTTCAATGTAAACAGATTTTCCTTTTTCTAAGAGAAGAAGTTTCTCTGACATAGCAGTGTTCAACTGCTTCAATCCTTCAACCTCTTTGGTTAATTTGTCATTTTTTGATTTCAGATTTTCAATTTCTTCAACAGAGCCTTTATCAATTTTCATTAAGCTCATTTTATTATTCAGCTCTTCCTCTATCTGTTCAAACTCCAAAATCTTGTTTAACAATTCTCTATTTTCTTCCTTTAGGGAAACAATTAACTCCTTCTGTCATTCTAAATTTGAGTGAAGATTTTCATTTATTTCCTTAAGAAGTGGACAATCATTGCAAGCAGATTTACCAGAACATATTGTTTGAGCCTGGAGTTTTCCACATTGTTTCCTAAGACATTCATTTTCAGATTTTAGAATATCCAATTCAGCGCTAACACATTCAAATTCTTTCAATTCTTTTTGCTATTTTTCAAGATCTTTCTGCAATTCCATATTTACAGATTTTATGGCATTAAATTTTTCAGTAAACAAATTCTTCTATTGCTCAAATTTCTCAAATTTTTTTTCATTTTCTTTAACAGATTTTCTAAGAGAGTCATTTTCAGATTTTAGCCTACTTAGTTCAGACCAAACACATTCAAGTTCCTTCATCAATTTTTCATTCTGATTTTTATGCATATGGATATCAGACAAACAGGCATCATGAGATTGCTTCATGTTTGAACAATTTTCACATGGTGAACTTGAACTACCCCGATCACTTTTCTTTTTCAAGTTCTTGTATTATTTTGTTAATTGTTCATGAGATTCAAGCAACTCAGCATATGCATTCTCCCAATCATCTAAAGAGAAATTCTCGAAAGGATTTACCTCATCATCATCATCCTCTTCTTCATTTTGGCTGCCACTTTGATTACTTCTGTTAGCCATCATGCAGCTGTCTTCATTTATCCTGTGAGCTAGCTTCAGCTTCTCCAGGATGTCTTTAGCTGACCTGCAATTATAAAGACAAGAGTGTAAGGCTCTGTCAGTGGCTGCTTTCATCAGATTGAAGGCTTTCTGATTTTCTCCATCCTTTGATCTATGGATGTTGGTCCATTTGGACACTTTCTTAGGTAATGTGTGAGGACCTTGTGAAATTAACTTCCACAGATAAGGATTAACTGCATCAACATAATTGGGCAGGCTGACAAACCACACATTAAAATTAGAGCCGTTGAAAACCGGTGGATCACCCATGAAAACTGATCAGATAAATGCAACAGGAATAATGATGCACCAAAAGCTAGATAGCACCACGACAGCAGGATCGAATCTGCAGGTCGCTAGACCTTTTATGCAGACAACGCGCTCTGATACAAATTGTTGGGACAGTGCGATGGATACAGGGGGGGTGAATGTATCCCCTTCAAAAAATATTGCCCCACTTAAAAATAATAAGCCTGCTGCTAGACACAGTTGCAGAATAAAAGCTATAGAACTCAAATGAACATTTGATCAATCAGATGAACTGCTAACTATACTAGTGAAACCTGATCAAGACTAATGCCGAAGACAAACTGTGCAAACCAGATTCACTTAGCAAAATATGTAATGCTCAAGGTCACTGCAGATAGAAACAAGAGTGTTCATACAACCTGTGAAAGAGGTAGAAGACAAGGAGTAAACGCACAAGGCAAACCACGGCACAGATAATTTTTAGGTGGTTCGGTCCACAGACCTACGTCTGCCCCTCACTCCAAACCGGAGTGAGGCTTTCACTAGCTAACGCTAGAACCGTAGACTCAGTCTGCAACAGGTGCTGCCAAACAGCTTGACCAGGGGAACAACCTCCCCTCTTCCTCCCAACCGGAGGGCAACCGCTAGTGACTACCCAGTCGCTAGCAAACCGGAGAACAAGTCTCCCTTCTCCTGAGACCACAGGAGGAACCCCGATCCCAAACAAGGGAATCGAAAGAACAAGGTGAATAGATGGAAAGAACAAAATAAAAAGCAAACACAAAGAAAAAACACAGCAACGTAAAGCTGGAAATGAGACACACTAAGTAGCTCTCGCAGGAGCAAGTCTGGCTTGGATTTGATCCAAATGCCAGTGAAGAAATCTTCTAATGATTCCTCTTTCTTCTTCTTCACGAACCCTCTCTCTATCTCTCTTTCTCTTTTTCTTCTACTTCACGAGCTCTCGATCTCAATCTCTTTTTCTTTTTCTTCTTCTGCTTTCAGCCTCTCTGCTGCTCTCTCCTTTTTCTTCTTCTGCCTTTTCCTGCTCTCTGCCTCTGCTTCGATCACACTTGCTTGATCTATCTTCTTCAAGTGGAAGAAGCTTCATATTTATACCAGCCGCAGCTAGGGCGTCTGCAGGGCTTGTGCCCTCTTTATCATTGGATCACGTGCCAGGTGCCAACCTCGGATCACGTGCCCAAACATTTACTTCTCGAAGTATATACCTGTCACACAGTCATAAGAAAGTATCAGATAGATGTACAGACTTAGTATGAAAGATAGAATGTATAGACTTGAATGCTTGGAAAGGATTGTATAGACTTCAACTTGAAGGAGATGCACATGTGCACTGAAGTGTGTACAGTCTTCACTGAAGGATGTTCAGACTTTAAGTGATGAAGTGTGTACAGACTGTTCTGAAGAATGTTCAGCCTTTGAGTGCTGAAGTGTGTACAGACTTGTTTGTTCGTGCATGCTACAATGTGTAGACTTATGAACTGATGCAGACACATGCTGTATAGACTTTGAGAGCATGCAGACAGTGTGCAAACTTGCTGTAATGAATGATGCCCAACAGCATGGTGTATGGACTTAGAATGCATGAGACAGTAATGTATAGACTCCAATGCAAAGGCTGGAGTGTAACGGATGTATAGACTTTAGAAGACGAAGCATGCACAGGCCAACGATGTACAGACTTTGCCAATGTGAAACACTGTATAGACTTTGATGCCCACATGCAATGTATGGACTTGTGTGTGCAGGGTAGACAATGTATGGACTTGCAGCACGTGCAGGGCAGGCAATGTATAGACTTAGCGATGAGGAGTGTACAGACTTCACCGATGTCTAGACTTAGCAAGCCCCTGGTGATGTACAGACTTGGCAAGCCCCAGGCTGATGTATAGACTTGCAGAACAAACGATGCACATATGCCATGAATGTGTAGACTTTGAATAAGAAGCCAGGCAAACGATGTGTAGACATGGCCAATGTATAGAATTGAGAGATGCAGACTTGTGCAAACTCTGTACAGACTCTGCGTGCCTGAAACAGGGCAATGTATAGATTTGCCACCAATGCAGTGTATAGACTTGATCTCAAGGAATGGCTGTACAGACTTTAAGCGATGTACAGACTTGGTGAGCGCCAAGCGATGTACAGACTTGGTGAGCGCCAAGCGATGTACAGACTTCAATGACTCATGCAACCAGACACGTGAAAGCACAGATAATGTACAGACTTAGTGCAAACAGGATGTGCAGACTTGTGGCATGCAATGTCTAGACTTGATATGAAGGAATGCACAATGTCTAGACTTGATATGAAGCAATGCACTGGCTGTACATACTTGAAGTAATGCATGCAGGAGACGATGTACAGACTTGGTCTTGCGACCAGGGGCTGTACTTACTTGATGTGCAGACTGTGTGTGTGTGTGCAAGACAATGTGTGTGTGTGTTGTATAGACTTAAATGCATGCACAGAACAGTTTATTGATGAGGACATCACCAGCAATCCCCTTTGTTCGAGGATCCCGATGCTCGCCAACTATGCTACATCTTGTTCGCCACTATATTTCGAGTCATATGATGTAATTTTCATTTTCTTATCATGTACTTTTCCTTTTATTTGAGTCCAATACCTAGGTTAGGTAGCTATTTACCTAAGTCTAGAGTCATTATGTTGGTTAATGGGCCCAATTATATGGGCTAGGCCCAGGGGCGCCCCCTTCCCCTTGGTTAAGTGTTAGTAGTCCAAAAGTCAGGGACTTATGTGAAAATGTGGGATTCCTATAAATAGGACCCCAATCCCTCATTTGGAAGCTAATGAAGTATTGATAAAAAAGTTGCCACAAGGATTTGTGAATCTCTCTCTCTCTCTCTCTCTCTCTCTCTCTCTCTAAGGGGTGGATTCCCCCTCTCTCTCTCTCTCTCTAAAGGGGGCGGCCCCCTCTCTCTCTCCTCCCCTCTCTCTCTCCCTTGGGCGACCCTGCCCCTTCACCTCCATCCCCTGACACATCACCCTCCACCTCAGCCTCCCACCCTTTCACCTCCCCAATAGCCATTACTCCCCTTTAGTGTCTCCACATCCCAAGCAATCCTTCCCCTTCCCCATACACCCTTTCACCTTCCCAAGGGAGAATCCCTTCTCCTAGGCACCCCTTCCCCTCCCTAAGGCAACCCCTTCCCATTCCCTAGACCACCATTAAACCCTCCATTAACCCACCACCCCAAATCCAAAGGCAACCCTCTCCATACCCTTGGCCATTTTCGCACCCACCTCCCACCATCTTCCATTGACTTTGGCCGACCACCCCTCCCCAAGCCCACTTGCGCCCCCCTCACCCCACCTCCACCAAGAGAGACCACCTCCATCCACCCCCCCTCTGCAACTCACCCCCCTTTCCCTTCCAGGTGTGTCCACGGCGACTCCGGCATCCCACAGCATCGTCCTCGTCATCGACGTTGAAGATCCCCTTGTTCTGCTGCTCAAAGGCTTGTAGCAGGAACTTTGGTCGAGGTTGCAGCGTCCACACCGTCTTCCACAGTGCAAATCAGTCCGAGCCTCCTTCAAATAATTCGTGCGCCTTCAAGTCCTCTTCACGTGCGAGGTAGAATCGTCTCGTTCCGACTTCACTACAGATCGTGGTGCCCATTCTCGTGCGGCTGCGCCAGATTTGAGCCAGAACCTGAGGTCCGTTTGGCAGAGGCTGCACCGATGTCAACAGCGCGATTCAGCCTGAACTTTCTTCTGAGAGTTGTTTCTTCTCCAAGTCCTCAACGCTCCCGAGGTGGTCTCGCCTCGTTCCGACTTTGGCACAGTGCGTGGCGTTCGTTCTCCCACGACTGCACAGATCAGGGGCCACCCAGTCTACCCAGACTGTGTGCCTACTTTGCAGAGCATGCCACGCCCAACCTGTTCATCGTCGGCCCAGGACGTCCTCAGCAAAGTTGTGCCCCTTGACGACACGAAATCAACCCAGATGGTTTCGTCTCATTCTGATCTCGGTGCAGAGAGTTCCAACACGGCCTTCGTCTCCCTGTCTGGCTGTTCTCCCAGAAATCAGAAGCTTACTACATCTGTGACCACGCCCGGCTCGGTAATCCAATGGAGCCCATCTTTTGAGGGTACTTAGACCTCTCTGTCGGCCATCCGACCGAGTGGGTCCCGCCTCGTTCGGAGTTCTACAGCTAGCGTACCGGAGACTGCACCACGGCGGCGTAGATCTGTCCAGCGGGATAGGTTCGTGCATGACCTCTTCGTCGGCCGGCCACGCCCTCCAGCGACCTCAGAACAAGGCCAAACTTTTAGGAGCACCCCTGGGCTTCTCTAGCAACATTTTGGTGCTAGAGGCGTTGCGTTCGGAGTCCCGTGCGTGGCGTACCTTTCAGAGCTTCGCGGTTCTATCCTATAGGACAGCGTGTAGTGGTGTCTAATCTCCCCTCCCCACCTGGCCGGCTTAGCGCCCCTCCCTGTGTGGAGGTAGTGTTTAATTGTAACCAAGATTGTCCCCACCCCTAGTCCAACCCCCCTGTGTGGGGAGTAGTGTATGTATTGTACGAACAGGGGAAGCTTCATCGGCGCAGTGTGCGGGGAATCCACACTTCCCCGCTCGCCCATCGTCTCCGAACGGGATTGGTGTCTTCACACCGATCAGGTGAGCCACTCACACTCCTCTTTGCTGGATTCCTTTGCTTAAGTAGTATTGTATCTTAGTACCATCGGCGTTAAGAGAGTGCCCGAACCAGAATTATCGTTTAAATTGCGTGACTACCGCGGGTAAGCTGTGAGAGTGACACTACAACCCACGCCCTCGGCGTGTCGTCCGCCCTTGAAATTGGGCATCCCTGGCCCATTGGGGTCCATCCCTAGCTGGCCATACCCTTGGAACCTTGAGGTCCAACCTCGGACCCTCACCGCCATCGCCGGTCCACCTACGGACCCGAGTGTGCCAACGCGAGTGAGTCCGCTTGTGTGACATTGCCAAATTGTTGTGTTGCTTGCAATTCTAGGTCCGAGGAGTCGTGTCACATCATTTATGCATATCAGCTAAAACATCATCAAAGATCTGAGAGTAGACAGAGCATTACCTGATCTGAGCCTTGACCTTACCTGTCATGATTTGACTTTGACTTGGGTTGACTTCATGACTTGTGAGTCATCCTTAAACATGTTCTGACAGTTTCTCATAATGCAACAGGATTATATCATCAAGGATGTAAACATAATGAGGCATAATATATGTCATCATCAAAACTCCAGAACCATAGGGGACACAGCAGGCTGATGTGATCAGCTGCCGGTTCCTCCCTTTGCTCGAGGACCGAGGACATGTCGGGGACTATGCCTGGGGAGTGGTAGTTCTCACCTTTTTGTTCGACACCCTCAGCTCTACGAGCCGGCAGACGATGCTCGGGGGCTTTTCTCCTCTACTCCAGGTACAACTCTGACTCTTATGCAATTTGCTATATGACTCCTATAAGTACTATATGCTGACATTTGGTGAAATGTAATGCAGGTGTGGGTCTACATGTACCTACGTGGGCTCGAGAGAGGGGATGAGACATATCCAGAGCGGCTGCCCATCGCCAAGTGGTGGACTGCTCCACGAGAGACGGGGTCCCTTCGGAGACAGGTCCGGGGTATCCAGGATGATCTAGACACACTACCCTTCGCTTCGGTACGATGTGACTTTCCTATTTGATGGATAGGTTCGGTGGACACCGTACGCGAGCGAGGGGCACGAGGGTCAGCCAGGGGTAGTGGCGGCCCTTGCCTACTCCGGCCGAGATGTGTGGCTTCACTGCATGAATGTAGTGGAGTCGCTCCACTACCGCCTGATGATGAGGACGACTGGCGTCCATCAGCCAGCGGTCGAGTTCCCGGCACCAGAAAAGCCGGAGGAGCGGGTCGGGTGACACCCTCGAGGGTTAGCCATGGTGGTAGACTGGAGGGAGTGAGCCACGGAGCAGATTGCGGACTAGGCAGCGCACGGGTGGGTGGTAACTGCCCGCACGGACAGCGAGGTGGCCTACTACACGGCCTATGCCCGGCACTACAAGGACCAGGTGTTCCGTGGTGCTCGCCGACCGATACGACTTCTAACCCTAAATGCTTTCTTATTTATGCTTTCTATATGATTATGCACTAATGTTAGGACTTCCTAAATGCAGATTGACCCTAAGGGGAGGTTTGCAGAGCTACATGGGCTTCTCCACTCGACCATCCAGGAGCGGGATGAGGCACGACATGCCCTGAGCCTTCTGGTGAGTTTCCTTAAACCCTAAACTCTTAAATTTACTTATGCACTTGATTATGATTATGCCTATGACTGACCTGGAGTTTTGGATGTAGCGAGCCGAGGGAGCCCAGTGCCAGGGGGACCGACGCACCTTCCTCCTCCTCACAGACCCCTGCAGACCGCGCCGAGCCGGAAGCAGATTTTGCACGGATGGTGGCGCGGGCCGAGGCGGCCAAGGCGGCGCTTTCCGAGAGGGTAAGCAACCACTACACTTTCCCTTAATGCTTATGATCATGAAATGCACTTGACTGACCATGATGTGTATGCAGACGGTCGAGCTGACCCAGCTGAGGGCAGAGTTAGAGCAGAGCCGTGCAACGGCTCAGGAGGAGGCTACCCGCCTCTGAGAGGAGATGGCACGAAGTCAACCGGTGGGCGCACTCGAGACAACACTCCTTCGAGCGGAGCTGGAGCGTCTCCGGGCCGAGGCTGCAGATGCGGAGCGCTACCGGGCTGAGGTGGAGCGCTACCGAGTTCAGGAGGCGCAGTTAGAGGGTGTGGTGGAGGGGATGAGCTGGAGATTCGAGCGCAGCGGGACTCCAAGCGTCAGCACCCACGGTGCACACGGCTCCGTTAGGAGTTACTTCACAGGTTCCTCCAGCCGCCAGAGGAATGAGGAGGAGGAGCGCCGCCATCGATGCCACGAGGAGGCGACTTCATCGATGCCTCTACCATCGAAGAGGCATGAGGGAGCCGGGGACAGTGATAGGCCGGAGGGAGAGGGGGAGGCTTGACTCTTGTACTATGACTTGACTTTTTACACATGGATATGACAGTGATATGATATGTTTTTGTTTTGATTTTGTGGATGAATGTATGAATGCAAATCCTTGACACTAACTAACTAACCACGACTCCTAACCCGACACGAGTGAGACGAACACGAGTGAGAGAGAGAGACGACACGAGTGAGTGGGAGAGACGACACGACGCGAGTGACAGAGAGAGACGACTACGTGTGAGAGAGAGAGAGAGACGACTATGAGTGAGTGGGAGAGAGATGACTACTTTGACACGAGTGAGTGGGAGAGAGACGACCACTTCAACATGAGTGAGTGGGAGAGAGAGACGCCAAACAATGAGTAACAGTGAGAGACGCCAAACAGTGAGAGAGATGGAGAGACGCCAAACAGTGAGAGAGAGGGAGAGATGCCAAACAGGTTGAGTGACATTGGTGCAAAAGGGTCAAAAATAAGGTTTCAAATTTCTAAACGGTCATCCAGAGGACCGCTCCAGCACTCTACACGGCCTTCCTTAGACCGTTAAAATCTGCTCAGTTAAGCGTCAATGAAGCAAATAAACGGTCCACTATTGCCCATTCAAATGATAAGACGGTTCAAATTTGACCGTGTATTTAACAGAACGGCCAGTCATAGACCGTGCAAATGCCAAGATTCGAACTATGTAGAAGATTACTAAACGGTCTCCATCAGACCGTTCATTAGCCAAAGCGGTCTATCGATAGACCGCGTACACGTACGCCCTGAGAGTCCGAACGGGACTCTCTTGGAGAGTCCTAACCCAAGGATAGGCGCCCCAAACCAGCCCCAACTCTATCCTAACCCGATCTAGAACTTATCCAATCTCGATTCTAGTGGGTTTAGGCCTCTAACCAAGTTCTATAAGTAAGAGGGGACTTCAAATTCGTTCTTCACATATCAACCCTCTTTCAAGCCTTGAAATTCTTCTCAATCTTCCTCAAAACATTATGAAGAGGGCCTTCGAAGGGAGTTCCATGGGAGAGGTGGCTTACCAAGGTCCAAAGCCGGCTAGAAAGAAGCACGGTGTGCTACAATGGCTGACCACCATCTCAGGGCATTTGAGCTCTAGCCCCATGAGAGAGGTAAGTTTAATTCAATTTCATTCAATCTTCACATCAATTCCTTAAAAAGCTTATATGTCCTTCCTCTCTTCCTCTTTTCTTCATTTCAGCTTCTCCCTGGCCCGAGACGATACTCCACCTTAAAGTGGATGGCTCCCATGATCCGCGAGCTACCCATATCTGTGACATCTATCCTTAGGTCCTAGCACCTTCACCCTCTTCTAGTGTTAGCCAAGAACTACCCAAAGCTCTCTTTAGATTGGCACATCATTTTAGCCTTGATAGAGATATGGCACCCTCAGACCTACACTTTCATGTTCCCATCTTTTGAGGCTACCATCCTTCTAGAGGAGGTGGAGACCTACTTATCCTTTCCTAGGTCCAAAGTGGGCGAGGAGGATCTAGTCTGTCACACTGTTGCCCCTGTGGATCCTGACCTTATCTTAGGAGAGTTCTTACCTAGCACTAAGGACATCCGCACCATAGTGGGCCCTCACCAGATCCATCTCCTACCTCTGAGCCAGTGGGTGATAGCACATTGCAAGAATAGATGTGGGTGGAACGACGCTATAGCTAAGGCCGTTTCCATTTGCTTATGTGGGGCCATACTCTTCCCCTCTGCCGACCATGTCTTAGATATCCCCATTCTTAGCACCATCAGCGATCTGTGGTAGGGTCTTTCCATTTCCCAGGCCGTCCTTGCTTACCTATACGAGGGTCTTAGCTCAGCTACCCTAGGGGGTCCACTATTTGGCTCTATGATTTTTCTAGAGTGCTAGATAGGAGTTAGAATGAAGTTCATGCCTAGGGAAGATGTCACCTCGGTTAGCTGGATTTTCGGGAGCCATCCCTTGTTCTTTATTGGTGGTCCTTTCAGGTTCTCTCAGGAGGTGGAGTGATTCATGATCACACGAGGGACGCGTGGCGCCTCTACATCAACACCTTGCCCCTGGACCGATTCATGATGCGACCTCCTTTCCTTGTTGGCACTACTCTCAGGCTTCGTAGGAGGCCTGGCTTGGACTTGAGGCTCGTGGGTGACACTACTTTGGTGATGTACAGCCCACATCGGTGCTTCCTTCAGGTTGGACTGCCCCAGACTACACTTCCAGCGCTACCCCATCTTCCCCCACTACAGGCGAGGAGGCTTGGGTCAGAGGAGGACGAGCAGGCGGTCAGGAGCGCCCTGATCATGTGGGAGGTTAGTAGGGTGCTCACCCTACCGGTGGAGGTGACGGAGCTCCAGGAGGCGTACCAGGCGTATGTGAGAGAGCTGAGAGAAATTAGGCCTCGCATGGATGCCCATTTGAGGATTGAGTGATTTTCTTGCTTTTCATGATGTTGATATAGAGATCCATGTTTAGAAATGTTTGCATTTTGAATGAATAAAATTGATGATTTGATGGATTTGAGTTTGGCCTTTTTTGCATGTGATTGAATGACTTTGAGGTAGGGTCTCAGTATGAACACGGCCATAGACAGACCGTTCAGCTAGATAAACGGTTAGTATCTAACCGCTCCGTCGCGTTAAACGGCCAGTCCTGGGCCGCATATAAGATTAATGGCAGAGTTAAGAACAGGGACCTTTGGAGATTTGGACGGCCTATCGAAGGATCGTGGATGAAATAGAATGGTCAAAAGTGCACCGTTTGTGATTTATGAACGGTCTCGTGAGGACCGTTGATTTATGAAGGTGCTGGAGATGGAAACGGTCTGAATGAGGCCGTGTGAATAATGAAACGATCTGATGATGGCCGTTTGAATAAATAAAACGGTCGCCATAGGACCGTTCAGTGATAGAAGTGCTGCACCTTGTCTTCAACCTGCCCCTGCATACACATAAACCAGAAAACAGATTAAATTCGTTTTAGTCTTAACCCCTTGCCTATAGCAAGTTAGAAAATGACCAGTTCTTAATTTTTGGTCAAGGGGGTAAGCCTTATTAAATAGGTAAATAGCACAAAGGAAAATGAATACAATGCATGCCATGAATGCAAATCATGATGATGAAAATACTTTTGTGGTTTTGAAACATTTGATTTTTTTTATTTTGAAATATTTGACTTTTTTGACTTTTGAAATATTTGACTTTTTTAGATTTTGAAATATTTGATTTTTTGGGTTTTGAAATATTTGATTTTTTTATATTTTGATATATTTTATTTTTTTGGATTTTGACATATTTGATTTTTTTGGATTTTGACATATTTGATTTTTTAGATTTTAAAATACTTGATTTTTTAAGATTTTGGAGCCAGTTTAAACCCGACGACGAGGGACCTTCATATCTCATTAGGGGTTTTCCAAGTTCAACGTGTATTATGGGTGACCGCCCATGGCCGAGGTCCAATTTTACTTAACGGTGCTTCTACTGAGGCCATACTCGGAGTATGATCCAGTCCTTGAAAAATAAAAGAGAATTTGGTAGGGAAGTCGGCAATAGGTATAAGGGTTTTTAGGGCTTGAGTTCTTCTCACGACAACCCCTTTTTCAAAAGAATTTGGTCTGTTGCGCCGGGGCTTTGTGTCCGTCATCTAACCTACATCCGCTCTAGGCACGCATACGACCGGGCTCATGACGTCTCGCAGGGAAACTATACTGTCACTCTTGCCATGCCTAGTTTCATTCTTTTGGGAGCATTTAGACTTTTGATCTTCGAGCTTTTGAATGAGCTTTTAGCTTTTGCCTTTGATTTTTCCCATTTTCTTTCATTTCTTTCGCTTTTGTGAGTACGGAATCGGGTCATAACAGACTGCCCCTATTTGAGACCTTCCTTTTATTGGGGTGTCTAGATCACTTCTCGCCCCCTTATTTACCAGTTGCCCCTATCTTCAACCGAAAGAGAAAAAAAACAAAGATTTTCACTTTCCCCTAAGCATGGCCAAGGGAGAAACGGTGTTGCACAAAAAAGGAGAACCGAACCACGGAGGTTGTGTAGTGTGTGAATGTTGAACCGGGGACCTCCCTTCATGATCAAGTGGAGGAACACCCCGCCGCCGGGCCGCTGCTGGCTTGACTCTATGAAAAAAAATATTTTAAATACAACCCATTCCACAGATTTGGTAATTCTTCACCCTCCGCATTAACAAGACGGTACGCGTTCCCAGGATAGATTTCTTTAATTACAAACGACCCTTCCCAATTGGGTTGCAGCTTAGACCTAGGACCTGCCGACCTGATAAATTTACGTTTCAAAACCATGTTACCCACTTGAAATTTTCTTTCAATAACCTTCTTTTGAAAATGCCGCGAGACACGTTTTTGATAAACCGAGACGTGATTGGCCACGTTAAGCCTCTTCTCATCTAAGAGTTCCAGTTGGACTAGCAACGCCTCCCGACGCTCATCGAGATTAAGTTCTTTGTCCAGCTGCACTCTTAGGGAAGGGATCAGGATCTCGTATGGGAGTACTGCCTCCATCCCATAGGTAAGAGCAAAAGGAGTCTGCCCCGTGGGAGTACGGATGGAGGTACGATAAGCCCATAGAGCTTCTACCAATTTGTCGGCCCAATCAACAAATTTGTGTGACTCACATGTTTTCTTAATGATTTTAAGAAGGGTTTTGTTCGTGGCCTCGGCTTGGCCGTTACCTTGGGGGTAGTGATGGGAATCGACGTCGAGCACTGACTTTTATTTTTGCACTTGTGTCCATTTAGTTTACTTTTATATCCTTGGGAAAGTATATGTGCAATTGTAAGGCTTTATAAGCCAATGTGTCATTCCCTTGGATTGTTTGGGTTTTTGTGCAAAATGTCAATAGGTCCAGCAAGGGGGCCCTCACTCCTTCCCCATTGGTCCACATAAGCCACATGGGTCCATGTGGGGTTGGTCAAAGTCTTAGGTGGCATCTAGAAGGTCAATTGGACACATGGGAGACAAGTGGTTGAAAATGTCAAAGGGAGGCCACCTACCTTACGTACCTAGTCAAAGGAGTGCCCCCTCCATATGTAATTTATTTATTTTGGGTTTTTGACCACATGGGGGAAGAAAATAGCCTATTTCCCACGAAATTCCTAGCCCCCTACCCCTTACCATTTTCTATATAAGCCTATGTATAGTGTCATTAGAGATTTTAATGAAGAAATTATGTGAAAATTGCTTGAAGCAAGAAGGGTGTGCCCTCTCTCCTCTCTCTCTGGTTCTCTTCTTCTTCCTCCAGCCCTCCAGGGTGTGAAGCCCTCTCCTATATTCTCCTTAGCCCCTCTGAGTTCTTTTTCTGATGCCGCCGCCGCCGTTCGTGCCGCCGTCGCACCGCCACCGCCGCTACATCGAAGTTCTATCCAAATCAGGACAGAACCTCTCCTCTGAAATTATATCTATGGTTCTTGTTGTCTGATTGAGTCCTAATTTTGAGGGTTTGTTTTGTTCATCTTCCCTAACCCCTAGTTAAAATTTCGTGTCATTTGGAGTCCATTTGATATTTTCCCCGTAATTTTGTTTGTCCTCTCAGTAATCTGCCCTTTTGTAGATCTACGGGATTGGGTCGTCTTCTTGTAATTTCCCCACCCACTTAGAAAATTTTATAAAATCCACAAACATTCTCTAGTGTTCCTCACGTATACCCCCTTCCACCATAATTTTCTTTTAGTCAACAAAAATCATTTAGCCCTCGGTCAAAGGTCTGTTTCTGGCAGATCCATCTCTGCCCTGTGTGTCTGTCAGTCCGGGTCAAAAAAAAAGATAGTTTGCAGTCATTTTTATTTTTAATCCGTTCTGTGGATGGAGCCACCAAAAATATATGTTGTATATTTCTGAGTCCTCTATCCATCTATACCTCTTGTGAATCAATCCGACATCGGATCTAGTCGTAGGAATTCTTTTTGTGAATGTGTGCAGAGTAGATCCGAATTCAGCCAGCACAACTCAGTCCGGGAGAAAATTCAGAAATAAATATCAAAGTCAATTTCAGGAGCCGCCCCTTCAGGGAGTCGATCAGGGACATCCCGCCATCGTCCCAGCCAAGCGGCGCCTTCAGAAGATCCTAGAAAGGCAGCGTTCCTTTGGAATCCATACCTTGCTACCCACCGAGTCAGCAACCGAGTTGGCGCAGCAACGAGTTGCAATAGTGCCGAGTCGGACCAGCAGGCTGAGTTCGCCCCAAAAGCGCCTCCAGATTGCTGCCCGTCAACCCAGGGTCGGTCCTCCCGGGCCTCACTTGTAGCCCTTTACCTCCCTGCATGGAGTGGGCAATGGAATTACTGCTGTAATTAAATTTTTAATTGTTGTTACTGGGAGTTACCGTAACTGGCCGGGAACGTCTTCCCCACGTCTGGAGCGTGGATGTACACTCGCTCCCCACTCTTTATAGCATTTGCTTATCTTGTATAGCTTTGAATGCCGCTGCGAGTGTAGGTTGCTAGCTAGATATACTTGTATCACCGCTGCGAGAGAGCGAGTTTGAGTGTTACCGTCCCATGACTCGATCCGAGTTAACGCGGAAATCTGATACCCGAGACTCACGGCCGGTTTCTTAACTGTGCCCGGTCCCACATTTCCCTCGCTAAGGGACGTCCGCGAGCTAGAGTCCCAGGTCGCGTGTCCGTCCCGCATCAGGTAGTATGGTGATGAATGATGCAATGAAATATGAAATTTTCTACAGAGGTCCTGAAGTTCTTGAGAGACAAATTGAGGCTCGTTGTCGGTGACGATATCACTTGGCACTCCGAACCGCGAAATGATATTCTTGAGGATGAAGCGGCATACTGTGGTGGCTTTGATTTCTGCATAAGCTTCAGCTTCCGCCCACTTGGTGAAATACTCCATAGCCGTCAGAATGAAAGATTTTTGTTTAACCTGGGAGTTCGGATCACCTAGTGGGCCTACAATATCGAAAGTCCACATGGAGAATGGCCAAGGAGCAAAGAGAGGATGGAGAGAGGAAGCAGGGGGATGGATTTTGTCAGCATGAAGTTGGCATTGAAGACACCTACAGACATAGGTGGAACAGTCTTCTTCTAGGGTTGGTCAGTAATAGCCCTGCCTAAGAATCTTCTTTGCCAAAGTTTGCCCATTAACGTGCCCTCTACACTCGCTTGCGTGAGCTACTTCAACAATCTTCCAAGCCTCATCGTCATCTAAACACCTCATAAGAACTCCGTTGAGAGCCCGCCTATATAATTCTCCTGCCACAATCGTGTATCTGGAGGTGACTCTTCTAATGGCCTTGCGCTGCTCAGTATTTGCCGTCTCTGGGAATGAACCATCCCTACAATACTGCTCTATTTCATAGTACCACGGCAATTCCTCTTCTGCTATAATCTCCTCAAGCTCAGTCAATGAAACTTCCTTTAAATCCTCCAACTCAGCCTTCTTCTCTACAGATTTCCTAAGGTGGTCAAACCAGGGATCCTGAAGGGAAGGAGTATCTAACCGCTGGACCACAATGGTCTTAGTGGCGCGACTGAGGGGTAAGGAAAGGGAAGAAGCAAGAGATGCTAATGCATCGGCAAGAATGTTCTGAGAATGAGAAGTATGAATATAGATCAGTTTGCAAAATTGCCAAGCCAAGAGCGTGACCAAATCTTGATAGGGCTTGAGTTTAGGGTCACGGGTGCAGTAAGTTGAAAGAACTTGATGTAGAACCAATTGAGAATCTCCTATGATGTTCAGGTATCGCGCGCCCATGAGGTAGGCGTGCTTCAGTCCGGCAAGGAGAGCCTCATACTCGGCTATGTTATTCGTGGTAGGAAAAGAGAGCTAGTAAGCGATGGGGATGGTTACTCCTTCCGGAGTGAGTAGAACGGTGCCGATCCCACGGCCCTGAAAATTAAGAGCACCGTCAAAATGAAGCGACCAAAAGGGGAGATGAGTAAGTACAGCCAAATGCTCGTCAGGAGAATGAGCAAGATGTTCAGCAATCGCGTATCCCTTGATCGCTTTCTGAACGACGAAGGTGATATCAAATTGAGAAAGAAAGCTCTACCAGCAAGCTACTCTACTAGAAAGGACAGGTTTTTCTAAGAGGTAACGGATTGGGTCCATTCTAGATATCAACTTAACTTCATGGGCAAGTAAATAGTGTTTGAACTTCTGAGCTACCCATACTAACGTAGCGCAGGTCTTCTCCATGGCAGTATACTTAGATTCAGTAGAATTAAACAATCTGGAGAGATAGTATGCTGCCCTTTCTCTTCCTTCGTCATCCACTTGGGCCAAAACAGCTCCTAAGGAGTCATTAATAACAGAAATGTATAATATCAAGGGTTCCCTAGGGACGGGTGGTTGCAGAACCATGGGATTAGATAGATAAACCTTAAGATCCTCATAGGCATTCTAACATTGTTCATTCCATTCGAACTTAACTCCGGCCTTCAACAATTCATAAAACGGGCGGCATCTTTGTGAGTGTTGAGATATGAATCTTCGAATAAAATGTAAACGCCCAATCAATCCTCTAAGTTCAGTGATGTTCTTAGGCGGTGGCATTTCCATAACAGCCTTTGCTTTATTCGGATCAATATGAATCCCCCGCTTGCTAACTATAAACCGTAGCAATTTCCCTGATGCAACTCCAAACATACATTTCTTTGGATTCATTTTCAGCTTATACTCCCTAGCCCTTTGTAACACCTTAGCTAAAACGGCAGGGTGTTCTTCCTTGGACCTCGACTTCACCAGGATATCATCCACGTAGGCTTCCATATACACATGCATCATGTCATGGAAGATAGCCATCATCACCCGCTGATACGTGGCACCTGCATTCTTCAATCTAAATGGCATGACAACATAGCAGTATGTGCCCCAGGGCGTGGCAAAAGAGGTCTTCTTTTGGTCCTCGGGAGCAAGACGGATTGGGTTATAACCAGAATAGCCATCCATAAATGAGAGGGCTTCATACCCAGCCGTGTTGTCCACTGTTTACCCCTGAGGTTATGATGTGTGGATTAATGAGTTTTGATGATTAATGAATGCAATGTGCGATCATGGTTTAGAGTGAACCGGTTTTGTACTCTTATGAACACCACATCTATTTAATCATGCAATGGTGATTCTTCTTGGTACTCAAATGGTTTTTTGAGTGGATAATTCAAAATGAGCAAGCAATTGAGGACCGAAGGTGAATTCAGGTAAAATGATGAGGTAAATGTTGATATGTTGTTTGAGATGGATTTTTCATTCCTCCTTGATCCGTCGCTTTTGGAATGGAAAATGGAAACGGCTTTAAATAAGCCCACCTTGTTTAAAATCTTTTTAAGTCCCCATACTTCCATTAAAAAGTTGAAATGTAATGGTTATTTTGTAAGATCTATGACGTTGGATCAAACTGACACATACTTGGTGTTTTTACAGGTTGGAAGACCTCCTAGCATCTCATTTTATCTTGTCATCATCCATGGAGGAGTTGATGCTATAATTCTTAGCATATAGGTCATTGATCCTTCTGGCAGGGCAAAAGTTGACACCTGGTGTCGACACGTATTGGCACTCAAAATATGATCCTTCGGCAACCAAGCCGCAAGGATGAATGATACGGCCCACTGAAGCACAGAAGCCGATAAAAATCAACTTATCAAGAGGACCCCTCAAGCTGACAAAGCCCCGAGCCACCTCGAAGGGAACGTCGGGGACTTTACCTCAGGAGAGCCGAAGTAAACCCGCAACCAACCGGCGGCGCGATCAAGCCTGCCCAATGATCCGGCATCGACCTCGTCGTGCCGCTACCCCACATCCGTCGCCCGACCAAGGACGACAGTCTACCCAATGACTCTCCTAAGGAGGAAGAATGTCCTCGGCCATCCGTAACAAGGGGCCGAAGATCCTGTCAGCAGAAGACCCCGATTATCCGGCACGGATTCGGCTTCTTGCCATAGTGGGCCCGCTAGTGGCCGATTGATCACCGATTCAAGGTGGAACTGTCCGGGATGTAACATCATCCTGCAAGGAAGCTTCGAGCCCAAGTTCGTCTCAGCCAGAAGCACAAATCACGGTGACGAAGACTATGTCAGTAGGACGCCCGTGTGCTCGGACCGGACACACACGAAGTCTTATTTAAGGCCATTCATCCTATCAGGAGCTTCATGAACACCCCGTCAGAGCCCTTTGATGACCGGGGTGAGATGAACAGTGGACGGAAGCTTCCGGATTCATCTCCGGGTCCACCGGACTACACGCCAAGTGAGCAAGTTAAAACGGCGCCGTCAAACCGGCACGTCAAGATCAAAAGGGAATGTTCCCCGGCGCCGTCAAACCGGCGCGCAAAGATCAAATGGGGGCCTTCCCCGGCGCCGTCAAACCGGCGTGCAAAGATCAAATGGGGGCCTTCCCCGGCGCCGTCTTTCCGGCGCGCAAAGACCAAATAGGGGCCTTCCCCGGCGCCGTCAACCCGGCGCGCTTCCTGGGGCGCCATTTTAACCCCAAGGCTATATATAGCCTGTCGACAGAAGAGATCATAGGGGATTTTAGAAAAAAAAAGAGAGGAGATCAAAGGGGGATCCGATCAAGAGAGGGAGCGGAATCAAAAAGAAAAGAAAAGGGAATTAGAAAGAAAGGGGGGAGGTCCAGGAGTGTTTGGATCCGACGAGTTCTCTGCCCGAGCTCTCGGCGGCCCTCATCCCGCTCCACCGGGGTCTCCCGAAATCGGAGAAGAAGAGCGCCCGTTCTTGTTTATCGAGGTGGGTTTGTCCGTGTTTCATCCGGCGATTTCCTCTGCTCTGTTTCGAGTTTTCTTCCTTCTGGCAGAATGTAAGTGAAGGAGGGGAGGGGCGATGATATGAGCCTCGCCTCCCCTCCCTCACGATGATTTTCTTTCCCCCTTCTCGTTGTAATAGAATTCTTCTGTTAATGGAAACGGCGGCCGAGCGACAACGCCGGCGCCGGAATGCATATTCTCTACTTGTTTGTCTGTATTCTTTTTTTTTATATGAATGAATGGGATGGAATGTGAGTCTCTGGCCAAATGCTACGCTTCTCTTTCTTCCCTGTTAGCTCCCCCTTTCCTTCTTACAGCCGGTGAAACGATGCCGTGCGATGATGTCGGCGCCATGGAGGATGAATGCAGAGCACCGTGGGTTTCGTGTGTGAACGATTTCCTTCCTGTTTCGTCTTCCCGATGCTTTATGCCCTGCTATGGCAAGGGCTACATTGATTCCCCTCCTCGGGGGTTTTCCCTTCCGATCGAATGCTAGGAATCTTCACCGTGTAAGGTGGGTCAACATATGGGTTCCTTCAACCTGTCTGGGCCGCCCTCGCAATACCCTTCCTGTTCTTGACCATGAACAGAGGGAAATATGGGCGCCCCTACACTCCAGTCATTACCTTCTCAATATTTCTTGACGAATATTCCGTTGCTTTATGAACATGCATATGCATGAACGTACGTATATCTACAGGCATTAGTTCCGACCTGTTGGTTATGCGAACGATCTCACAGCCCCGTTCTACTGTTTCACAAGGGCGGATCGGTAACCCGGGGAGGGGGAACATCCCCCACTGTTCAGTTTTGATAGCACTCTGTCCACTGGGGACCGTCCAGCATTGATGAATCTCCCATGGACTAATGAGTGAATAATAAACGGGTTAGTCCCGACATCTCAAATCCACAGTCTCTAAGGGACTTTGTGGTGGCCGTGAGACGCGTGTGCCCCTCGTAGGCTGGCCCTCGGGGTTCCCTTCTCTACTCGGTCGTCCCGATTCGAGTAGTGTGGTGATTCGGGTCGCATGCCCCTCGTAGGCTAGCCCTCGGGGTTTTCGCTCCCGTATCGAGTCACCTCACTCACTCATCGTTACCCACGGACTCGGTACCCCTAGCAGGCTAGCCCTCGGGGTCTCCCTATCCGTTCGGGTCTGCCGGCCGCCGTTGTGCCACCCGACTCTTTAGGGGTTTACTCCGCCACGTGAGTACTCCCTGCGTCTCCCCGACCATCCTTTGGGATGGGGAGATGCTGCCGAAATTTCGGCTCGAACGAGTTAAGCTCGGAACAATCGCCTCACGCGGGCCCGTGACTCGGCCTTTAAATGACGCGGCACCGATTCTACGAACAATTGACTTAATAAAGTCTCAAAACCATTCAAAATCTTAATAAATCCATGAATAAACTAACGAAGCTCCTGTTTCCTTGAAGTCGGATTAATTCGGCGCGTTCATGCGCGATCACGCCTTAAAACGGCGCGCCCTTCCCGGCGCGGCCTTCCCGGCGCGCTCTTCCCGGCGCGCCCTTCCCGGCGTGCCCTTCACGGCGCGGTCTTCCCGGCGCGCCCCGGCTTCCCGCGCCGTTTTAACGGCCTACCCCTTTACCTACGGTTATGGCGCCGTTTTAAACCTTTTACCTACGTTTCAGGGCGCCGTTTCAAGCATTTTGATCCCTGTCTTCGCACGCACTGCACCGGTTCCGTTCCGAATCGTGTCGTCGCATCATTCTAACCCTTTTCCCACTCATGGGATGGTTTCTTATGCTAATCACAGAAGGATGCAAGTCCCTCAACTAATAATCATCATGTAGTTCCTTTTTTTCGGCTTCGACAGCCCGCTATCTCGGTAATTAATCAAAGGTGTTCCCTCCTCGTGGGGGATGTAATTAACGCCATAGCCTTTATGGTATGGCGGACTGCTGGTCCCGACCGAACCTCACATTTGCCCTACATGGGTCAGAATGAGCGCACAATAGAATCGTCACGCACGTGACTGGCACGCCCGCGTCGTTAATTGATCATTTGACTACCAGTTAGTCAGTTGGTCGATCGACTCGCGAAAGAAAGAAAAGGTCGCTGAACAAGTCTGGCACGCCCGGTGGGACCGGTGTCACCTTTCATCTCTTTGCCGAGATATTCGGGCTTCGAAGCCCTTTCAAAGACTACTGATTGTTTTCCTGTCTGTCTTTTCAGTGCAAACAATGACGACTCATGGAATAGCTGGCGTCGACTTCGACCAATCGATAGTCGCCGGACACGCGCAAGGGTACCTGGCGGTGCCCATGGAATTTGGTAGCTTTCCTCCTGCTGTGGGCTTCCCCAACTTCTTGGGGTTGGCCTTTGTCGACATGCTGGAAGTCGAAGCCATGGAGCCCGTCAAGGAAGATGTGAAGGAAATGGAGCCTCTGAAGGCCCCCTGCCGCGGTGATTCGCTCAAGAACCCGGTTCCGGCCGCTAGCTGCCTGGTGCACCACCTTGTACGGGTGATGCATCCCACTGATATCAACAAGCCCCCTGGAGGACGTCAGCGTCGCCAGGCTCGCAAGAACACTGTCGTGATCACCGGAACTGTCTCTCAGTCTGGAAAATCAATGCTGGTGGGAGGTATGCGTGTCTTCCTCAACGGGCGCACGGCACGGGTGACCCCAGATCGCGTCATCCCAAACGTCCCTGTCTACAACAACTATCAAGCTCTCGATGGAAGGAGGGCAGAAAGAGAAGAAGCCGGCCACCATGGCCAAGAAAACCCGACGCTCAGGCCGAGGAAATTCAAACAGGTGTGGGTTCCCAAGCGGACCGAACCTGCCTACCATCCAACGCCCACCCGCCATCGTCCTATTAACGACGAGGCGAGAGCGAGAAGAGAAAGGGGCTTGTCCCTGATGAATGAAGAAGAGGTGGTTGCGGATCCTCCGCGTCACAGAAGTTTCCGGGCTGTGGCCCGTCAAGCCAACGTCCCTGCCACGGGGCGAAGGTTCCAACAGCCAGCTGACAGAGCTCGACTGGCCTACATTCCTCCTGCTGGAGGTCGACCACTCTCCCCCGTGCTACATCAAGAACGGGGTCAAGAAGAAATGGCCTGCCTGGTCAGAAGCTATTTCCGAGGATTGGGTAACACCTCACTCGGACAGCAGCGGCTGATGCAGACAGTCGCCACTGAAGAAAATTACTGCCCATCAACGGCAGATGAAGAAGAAATGGAGGATATAATAAGGATGTCGTCGGTCGATGACAACGGACACAATGACGGCTCTGAGATCAAAGCCGATGAAGCCTTCCCCGAGCGGGAAGAAAGAAGAAGAATTTCTGTGTTCGAGAGGCTGACCTTCCCGCAACAAGCAAGGCGGAGGGTCCATCGACAAAGAAGGAGGATGCAGGTTTTCACTTGCAACATGGCTGGCGTGTCCAGCCGATATGGGAAGCTTCCTGAAGACTCCCAAGAACTGGCTCAGTTGGCCGTACGGCCGGGACCAGCTACCCGCAGGACAGAAGCAGCAAGAGGGCTTCTGACAGCGATGAAAGAGAAACAACCCCAGTCATACCTCCACTGGGATGACAAAGCCCTCGTCTTGACCGCTAATGTGGTAACGACGGAAGAAGAAGACGACGTACTCCTTGATATCCTGCCCGAGGGTACGTCCGGGGAAACAACAGAAGGTGTCCCCACCACTATAGACCCATCAGTCTTGATGCTGCTGCAAAGATATCAACGGGAAATAGATTCCCTGAAGAAACAGCTGATGGAGAAAACTGAACACTCATCAGCCTCCAAACCACCCGAGGTCCAAGGTGAATCATCCCGGGGAGCGGCTCGTCGAGACGACCCTCCACCACTTTGCACACTACCCCAGCCGTCAGAGCCAACTGTGACGACAGCACAACAGCGGCCGCCACAGCCTCAGTCGCTGCTGCCTCCGGTGCTTCCTCAGGTGCACCCAACACCCCCGCTGCTGCATCCTCCACAGGCGACCACCCTGGTCACCCCGTACCTGCAGCCAGCACACTTCTATCCGGAGCCAGTCGACCCCACGGTCGTGAACCGGATGATGGTGGAGAGGATGATCGAGCTGAAGCTCGCAGAGAAGAGCGAAGGCGACTACGTCGCATTCGATGCCAACCGGGTGCCCTACCCGCAACACCATGCGGCTAAGCGACTTCCCCCGGGAGTCAACAAGCCGCCCAAATTTGACAAATTCAACGGGAAAGGTTCCCCAAAAGAACATATTGCATATTATATGACCGTTATGGGTGATCTGTCCACCGACGAGTCATATCTGTTGAAATTCTTCGGGTCCTCGCTGACGGGGCTCGCATTTGAATGGTACTCCAGCCTCTCGGCCGGGTCAATCAATGACTGGTCGGATATGCAGAGGAAATTCAGGGAAAGATTCCATGTCACAGAGAGGGAGGTCACAGTGGCCGAACTCTATTCGACAAAACAAAGGGCAGATGAGACCGCCCTTGACTACATCAAGAGGTGGAGGAACCTCGGAATGAGATGTAAGCGGCCCCCGCATCAGGAGGACGCTGTGCAAATATGTAAGCAAAATCTCAGGAGGGAGGTCTTGGAAAAAATGATCGGGATGGAAATACGGTCGTTCGACCGGCTGAATAATGTGGTGGCCGAGGTAAAGGCTTTTCTAGCCAAGCCCGTCCCGCCGTCAGCTGCCAGCACAGCCCAGAAAGGCAAGGCGGCGGAACGGCGCCCCACACCTAAAGAAGCGAATGCGCTTGATATCAAGGCGTTCGAACAACAGAAGGAGAAAGGCAAGAAAGCGGCTCCCCCGCAACCTGCGAAAGCTCCAGATGACAAAGAAGGTCCTTCGTTGAGGGACAAAATGAAGAAGGCTTATTCCTTTCCTAAGGATAAGACCCGGATCCTATTTGACTGGGTAACAGAATACAGTATGGTCACTCTGCCTGAGCCAAGAAGACCAGAGGACCTCAAAAGAAGAGACAGCCCAAGATTCTGCCCCTATCACCAGATGTTGGGACATTCAATCGAAGACTGTTATGTTTTCAAAGACATCATTGAAGGAATGGTGAAGAAGAATGAAATAGAGCTGGGAGAGTACAAAGTAGACCCTCCTCAGCCACATGAAGCTCCCCCCCGAAGAGCAGCAGTCAACATGATCTCCCTCTACCAGGCGTTACCTGAGGAGATCTCTGAAGCAAGCACACGGAGCACCTACGAAATCCATTTCCTGGAGCCCGTGAAGGAACAGCAGGGGTGGCAGCAAGTCCCTGTGAAGCACAAGAAGAAGAGGGCACCCCGCCCAAAAGAGGGGGCACATATCCGTGGCATTACACCTCGGCCTGCTCCGCCAGTGGTAGCGCCCGTATGGGTCACTCCACCTGCAGCTGTCAGAATATATACACCCAACAGGAGGAGACAAACTCCGCTGCCAGTAATCAAGGAAACCAACCCTGGGGTCCTTCGATTGCAACACTTAATTGAAGGGCTAGAGGAATATGTACAGCCCGAACTAAAACCTCTGCTGGTACGGGACCACATCCCATGGCTAGAGCTGGAGCAACTCTCGCTCAAGCGAGGAGATGAAGCTGAAGCAGCACCACCTCAAGAGAGCAACCTGTTCTGGGGGCAAGCGCTTGCGGAAATCAAAAAGAAGAAAAAGCAAAAGAAGAAGAAGAGAAAGGCCCCTAGGGCCCATAAAACACAGGTCGTCTCCTGCAATACCCTGTCAGCACTCTTCAGCCTACCAGGAGAAGAAGAAGAAGAAGACATTTGCTTCACACCCCATGCTGGGGGAGGCAAGGCCGAAGCCACAACTGCTGCACATGCCACTCGGTCAGGCCGAAAATGGGGGCGCCAGCCACCACCCAATCACAACATTATGTTCAGAGGGGAGCAACCCTACAAGACACCCCCGCCGGAAGTTAAGGGAGTCCAAATCCCTCCTCCGTCAGGTCTATACAGCAAGACCGGGGGCAAGACAGTCCCTCCATTCCTTGAATTCGTGAAGATGTCAAAGGGGAAGAAGCCTTGTCAAGACGCTAACCCTACACCCGGGGTCAATCACCCTCGGCCAGTGCAATCTACTGAAGATGCAAATGCAGATGGGGCTTGCCCTACAGCAACCAATAAAGAAGACCCGACAGTCGGTACCAGTCAAGAGGGTGCCGAGTCCGAGGAAGATGAAGCAGGTCCGTCTGGACCCACAAATCAAAACCTTCCTAAGCCCAGATGGGTTGAGGAGATGAAGCTCTCCAATGTCCGGGCTGGAAGCCGAATAATGAAGCTGCTCAAGAAGCTCCCTGCTCGTTTTACGATCTGGGAAATTCTCTCTTTGAGTGAAGAAACTCGACAGGCAATCATTACTGCTCTGCAGACGCCTGCCCAGTTTGAGACCTGCATAGCTGAGGCTATACCAGAAGCCAGTATGACCTTCTCTCCAGAAGACATGCTACTGCCTACTGCCAGTCACAACAGGCCGCTATATATGAAAGGGCACCTGAATGGAAGAGAACTGAACCGGATTCTGGTCGATCCTGGCGCAGCAGTCAACATCCTGCCATATAGAATATACGAGAGGTACCACTTCAATGTGCATCTCGAAAAAGCCGGGGATATGCGTATCGCTGGCTTCAACCAGAAATGTGAAGTATCTATGGGGGTGGCAGAGTTCACACTGACTTTGGCAGATTTCACTACAACGGTGCAGTTTCACGTCATTGACTCTCGCACCTCCTACAAAGCACGGCTCGGCCGCCCATGGCTGCATGAAAATTTGGTGGTGCCCTCCACGCTCCACCAATGCATCAAATACAGCCTCCAGGGGAAGGCGGAAAGGATATTTGCTGACATCCACCCATTCGAGGTGTTTGAGTGTCACTTGGCGGACGCCAATCTGTATACGGGGTCTTTCCGGAAGATTTCTAAAACTGAAGCCCCCGTAGGGGCATCGAAGAATAGATCAGGTGACGGTTGGTATCCACCACCGCCACGCGGATATATCAAGGCTTCTGGAAATGTCGGCAGGGTGACACCCCCAGCATTATACCCCAAAGCTAAGGAAGTGCATGTTGACCGACAGCACGACCGCATCGCAGTCCTGGCCGGCCTCACCAAGCCAGTCTCCGGCCTTGATGGTCCCACTGTCGAACCTTTCAAAGCTTGGGAGGTGGCACAGGAAGATGGGCCCAGCAGCTTATTCTATACAGCCGAGGAGCATCCCACTCAGGAAGACACAGACTGCAGCCTCCCTGAAGATCTAGCCAACCCACGGGTTCCTGTGCAGGGCCTGGCATTCACCACTAATCGGACGGCCAGGATGTTTCAAAAGCAACACATCCCTCCCGATCAGCCTCAAAAACGCAAGGAAGCTTTCCAGAAGATGTGGTATCCTGAAAATCTGGACAAAGAAATGAGACGTGTCTCTCAACATCCGAGTCTGGGCTTCACCCTGGAAGACTACTATTACAGTGGGCGGTACGAGGTGGATACCATCTCCACCTTCTATCCGACTGAAGACAGCCATCTGGGGGCAACCTTTGATGAATATCCGGCGGAGGCCGAACATGCTGAATTAACCCTATCCGGGAATCAACAAATGGAGACCTTGATCTCCTGCCGATGCTGGGAGCAGGTCCGTCCAGAAGGAGCGGCCTTTCAAGCCGAATTTGATACGGCTAGCAGCAGCGAAGCCGAAGATGCTCAAGAAGCAGAAGTCTCTCCCTCCGCAGGGGTCATGCTAATGACGACTTCAACACCCTTTCTGCCAGTCAATAGAGCCTCGGTTTACTCCAATCAAGGGGAGCCGGATACCAGAAAAGGAAAAGCCACTTCTGTGGAAGATACAACTGTCCCAGAAGGCGAGACTCCCTCAACTTCTGCTACAAATCCAATGTGCTGTCCGAGTCCGGTGGCAAACAACCACTGGCCTGTCATGGCTGCAACCTCATCTACAAGCACTGAAGCTGTTCTCTCACCCTCAGGAGCTGCAACGGCAATGGAAGTATCAATGGATCAATCCACACAGTCGCTAGCACAAAAGACCAAGAGACCCCATGAAGCTCTGGCGGTGTCTGACGAGGAAGTCGAAGTACTCGACCCTCAAGATGGTATTCTAGACTTCGTCGACCTCCAACCGGCACCTCCGGAGATAGAAGATGGAGGCCAAGCCACAGTCGACGAACTGATAGAAGTCAACCTGGGAAATGAGAAGGACCCTAGGCCTACCTTCCTCAGTGCCCAACTAGCCCCGGAAGAACGAGAGCTGTACATTCAACTACTGCTAGAATACCGGGATTGCTTCGCCTGGACTTATAAAGAGATGCCGGGTCTAAGTCCCGCCGTCTCACAACATGAGCTGGCAATTAACCCTGAAGCCGAGCCGGTGAAGCAACCGCCGCGGCGTATGAGGCCAGAGCTCATCACCCGAATCTGTGCTGAAGTTGACAAGCTCATTGATGTGGGATTTGTTGAAAAAAATCAGTACACCACATGGCTGGCGAATATCGTCCCCGTGAAAAAGAAGAATGGACAGATCCAGATTTGTGTCGACTTCCGAGATCTAAACAAAGCCTGCCCTAAAGATGACTTCCCGGTGCCAATAATCGAGGTCATGATCGATGCTACAACCGGCCATGAAGCCCTGTCATTCATGGATGGGTCGTCCGGCTACAACCAGATTTGGATTGCGGAGCATGACCGGGTCCATACGGCTTTCCGAACTCCTAAAGGCATTTATCATTACAAGAGAATGCCATTCAGAGTGAAGAATGCTGGCGCAACCTATCAGCGCGCAATGACCAAAATCTTTGATGAATTGCTCTACCACAAGGTCGAGTGCTACATAGATGACCTGGTGGTCAAAATCAGAAGAAAAGAAGATCACCTGCAAGACCTCCGGATTATTTTCCAGAGGCTGAGGCAGCATGAGCTAAAAATGAATCCTATGAAATGTGAGTTCGGAGTGTCGAGCGGAAAATTCTTGGGCTTCGTCGTCCGATATCGGGGGATCGAGATAGACCCCGCAAAGATCAAGGCAATTCAGGAGTTACCTCCACCAAGGAACATCTCCGAGCTGAGATCATTACAAGGCCGCTTGGCTTACATCCGGCGGTTCATTTCCAATTTGTCGGGACGATGCCAGCCGTTTCACAAGTTGATGATGAAAGATGTTCCCTTTTATTGGGATGAAGATTGCCAGACAGCCTTTGACAAGCTAAAAGACTATCTGAAGACTCCTCCAGTATTGGGCGCACCGGTGAAAGGACGGCCGTTGATACTGTATATAGCAGCTACACACAACTCTCTGGGGGCAATGCTAGCCCAGAGCAATGAAGAAGGGAAAGAGCAAGCCCTCTATTACCTCAGTCGGAGACTGGTCAGAACTGAAGAAAAATACACTTATATTGAGAAGATCTGCCTGGCACTAGTCTTCGCAGTCAAAAAGCTCCGGCACTATATGTTGTCGCATGAAATCAGCTTGGTGTCCAAGGAGGATCCCCTGAAATACATCATGTCGCAGCCAGCACTCAAAGGCCGCCTGGGTAAATGGACGGTAATCCTTATGGAGTTTGATGTCTCTTACGTACCGCGCAAAGCCATCAAAGGTCAAGCTATTGCAGATTTCTTTGCTGAACATCCGATACCCGGAGAAAGCCCGTGGGAACCGGAACTTCCCGAGGATGAGACCCTAGAAGCCGCCCAAGTGCAGCCTTCCTCATGGCAGCTATACTTTGATGGCGCTTCCAGAATTGACACCTCTGCTACCGGATCATCCAGGGTCAGAGCAGGAGCAGGCATAGTCTTGAAGTCCCCGGAAGGAGAAGTGGTGCATACTTCCTGCTCCATAAACAAACAATGCACAAACAATGAAGCAGAATATGAAGCCCTGATAATCGGGTTGCAGATTGCTCTGTCCATGGGAATTCAGATGCTGGAAGCATTCGGAGACTCCATGCTAGTTATAAAACAGCTGGAAGGAGAGTTCGAGGTGCGGAAGCAAGAGCTCCTCCCCTATCACCAGTTGGCAACTCGCCTGATGTCGAAATTTTACTTCATCAACGTTAAACACATCAATCGAGGTCGGAATGCTCAGGCAGACGCCCTCGCTAAGTTGGCCAGTTCATTGGCGGCCCCGCCAGACACAAGCCTGAATATATCAGTGATCAACCGCCGACAGGTCCCCAGCGTAACAGAGGTTCTGGCCGACGAAAAAGAGATGGAGGTAGCAGTCATCCAAGGGGTTCAGCAGCCCGACTGGCGAGAGCATCTCCTACGCTGGTTTCAACACCAGCAACTTCCAAAAGAAAAGGAACAAAGAATGAAGCTCCTGAGGATCAAGGATTCTTACGAGATGAGAAGCGGGACCTTGTTCCGAATTATGGCAGATGCCCGAAGGAAAGTCCTACTCCGTTGCTTGTCTTCCACAGAAGCGGGACAGGTGATGCAAGAAATTCATGCAGGATCAGCTGGGGCACACCAGGCCGGTCCGAAAATGAAGATAGAGATAAAGAAATTGGGTTACTATTGGCCCACTATATTCAACGATTGCTGCAAGTTCGCCAAAGCTTGTCAGAAATGTCAAGAGCATGCTAATGTGGCGAGGAGACCCCCAGTGCCACTACATCCCACTCTACCAAGTTGGCCGTTTGCTCAGTGGGGCACGGACGTGGTAGGGCCACTTCCAGCATCTTCATCAGGGTGCAAATACATCTTAGCAGCTACAGACTATTTCTCCAGATGGGCGGAGGCAGTAGCACTAAGAGATGTGACCGGAGAACTAGTTGCAAGATTCTTCCGGCAGAATGTAATATTTCGGTTCGGGATCCCCAGCCGAATCATCTCTGATAACGGCAGCCATTTCAGGAATCAGAAGGTTTATCGGCTGGCCGACAAATACAAAATTGACTGGAGGACATCGTCCCCCTACAACCCTCAAGCCAACGGACTCGTAGAAGCCTTCAACAAGACCTTGTGCACGTTACTGGCAAAGACTGTCAAGTCTAACAAAAAGGATTGGGAAGAAAGGATGTACGAAGCGCTTTGGGCCTATCGTACTGTCTACAAGACCCCAACCGGCTGTTCACCCTTCTCCCTTGTCTATGGGTCGGAAGCTGTAGTGCCAATTGAACTTGAAGTTCCTTCATTGCGAGTTGCCATCCAGCCCGGATTAGTCAGTGGTGAGCAGACCAATGCAGAAAGAAGATTGGAAGAGCTCGCTGAGCTCGAAGGAAAACGCCTCCAGGCGCAACAAAACATCCAACTCTACCAAGCTCGCATGGCCCGTGCTTTTGACAAGTTAGTCAAGGGTCGAGAGTTCAAGAAAGGAGACCTGGTGATGGTCAAAAGAAGAGAAGTGATGGCCTCTAACCCCAAAGGGAAGCTGGTCAAAAACTGGGTCGGACCGTATATCGTCCGCCGAGTATATGAAGGGGGTGCCTACGTCCTTGTAGACCACAAAGGAGCCGTCCAGTTCTCTCCCCTCAACGGAAAACACATTAAGCTATATCATGCGGCGCAGCCGACACACCCCGAGTGATCGGTCGGAACATACCTTTTCCTTGGTTAGCGGCATTCCGCCCTAATCGAGCTACCTTTTCCTTGGTTAGCGGCATTCCGCCCTAATCAAGCTACCTTCTCCTTGGTTAGCGGCATTCCGCCCTGACCGAACTACTTTTCCTTGGTTAGTGGCACTCCGCCCTAACCGAGCTACTTTTCCTTGGTTAGTGGCACTCCGCCCTAACCGAGCTACCCTTTCCTTGGTTAGTGGCACTCCGTCTTGATCGAGCTACTTTTCCTTGGTCAGTGGCACTCCGCCCTAACCGAGCTACCCTTTCCTTGGTTAGTGGCACTCCGCCCTAACCGAGCTACCTTTTCCTTGGTTAGTGGCACTCCGCCTTAATCGAGCTAACTTTTTCTTGGTCAGTGGCACTCCGCCCTAACCGAGCTACCCTTTCCTTGGTTAGTGGCACTCCGCCTTAATCGAGCTACTTTTCCTTGGTCAGTGGCACTCCGCCCTAACCGAGCTACTTTTCCTTGGTTAGTGGCACTCCGCCTTAATCGAGCTACTTTTCCTTGGTCAGTGGCACTCCGCCCTAACCGAGCTAACTTTTCCTTGGTCAGTGGCACTCCGCCCTAACCGAGCTACCCTTTCCTTGGTTAGTGGCACTCCGCCTTAATCGAGCTACTTTTCCTTGGTCAGTGGCACTCCGCCCTAACCGAGCTACTTTTCCTTGGTTAGTGGCACTCCGCCTTAATCGAGCTACTTTTCCTTGGTCAGTGGCACTCCGCCCTAACCGAGCTAACTTTTCCTTGGTCAGTGGCACTCCGCCCTAACCGAGCTACCCTTTCCTTGGTTAGTGGCACTCCGCCTTAATCGAGCTACTTTTCCTTGGTCAGTGGCACTCCGCCCTAACCGAGCTACCCTTTCCTTGGTTAGTGGCACTCCGCCTTAATCGAGCTCCCTTTCCTTGGTCAGTGGCACTCCGCCTTAATCGAGTTACTCCCCTTGGTTAGTGGCATTCCGCCCTAATCAAGCTACTTTCCCTTGGTTAGTGGCATTCCGCCCTAATCGAGCTACCTTTTCCTTGGTTAGCGGCATTCCGTCCTAACCGAACTACTTTTCCTTGGTTAGCGGCATTCCGCCCTAATCGAGCTACTTTTCCTGGGTTAATGGCACTCCGCCTTAATCGAGTTACTCTTCCTTGGTTAGTGGCATTCCGCCCTAATCAAACTATTTCTCCTTGGCTAGCGGCTTTCCACCCTAATCAAGCTACTTCTCCTTGGCTAGTGGCATCTCGCCCTGATCAAGTTACCCTCTCTCGGATCACATTCCAAATAAAAAAAAGAAAAGAGAAAAGAAGGGGTTAAAAATAGAGATACCCCGCCAGACTTGCCCCCACATCGGGACAAGTGCAAAAATGGCTATAACCCGGCTGTGGCGAAAACCCGAAAGGGCGTCGCAGGCAAAATTGGGTACCCCGCCACGTGAAAACCCGAAAGGGCGCGTGGGCAGAAGCAAGAGGGGGCTGGCTTCGGCGAAAACCCGAAAGGGCGCTTGAGTCAGTAAAGTGGTAATTTCCCAAATGCCTCTCCTATTCTCCACCCAATAAAACTCCGAAAGGGACAATCATCAAAGTCCCACCGGGAATACTTTAACAAACCCTTTTTGACCCTCGTCATCATCAACGAGATCGGTCGATCTCTGTCCATAACTTGGACCTTACATCCTTGTTAATAACCTCATCTTTGCTTCGGCATGTGACCCATGTCGATGAACAAACCCTTTTCGACCCTCGTCATCATCGGCGAGATCGGTCGATCTCTACCCCCAACATTGGACCTTACGTCCCTGTTGACTGCCCCATCCTTGTTTCGGCAGTGACATATGCCGACGAACAAACCCTCTTCGACTCTCGCCATCATCTGCGAGATCGGTCAACCTCTACTCTTGAACTTGGATCCTACATCCTTGTTAATAAACCACTTCCTCGCTTCGACATTTAACCAGTGTCGACGAAATAAACCTAAGACCCACCCTTGTCCTCATCAACAAGGACGGTCGGCGTTCCCGTGATCCAGTTCTTCTGGATCTCGAATTAAAAAAAAAAGAGAAAAGAAATTGGGGTTAAAAATAGAGATACCCCGCCAGACTTGCTCCTATATCAGGTCAAGTGCAAAAATGGCTATAACCCAGCTGTGGCGAAAACCCGAAAGGACGTCGCAGGCAAAATTGGGTACCCCGCCGCGTGAAAACCCGAAAGGGCGCGCGGGCAAAAGCAAGAGGGGGCTGGCCTCGGCGAAAACCCGAAAGGGCGCTTAGGTCAGTAATGTGAATAAAAAATGTTGAATGATGAATAGTGATGAACCATCCGCCGTCCAAAAGGCAACTTGCAAGGTCGTGACGAGGATCTTCATCCGATATCCCACTTATACACGTCCAGTGTCTCTACCCTTTTGACCCTTGTCACCATCGGCAAGATCGGTCACTACCTATCCGGTTTTTGTCACCATCGGCAATACCGTCTACCCTTTTGACCCTTGTCACCATCGGCAAGATCGGTCACTACCTATCCGATTTTTGTCACCATCGGCAATACCGTCTACCCTTTTGACCCTTGTCACCATCGGCAAGATCGGTCACTACCTATCCGGTTTTTGTCACCATCGGCAATACCGTCTACCCTTTTGACCCTTGTCACCATCGGCAAGATCGGTCACTACCTATCCGGTTTTTGTCACCATCGGCAATACCGTCTACCCTTTTGACCCTTGTCACCATCGGCAAGATCGGTCACTACCTATCCGGTTTTTGTCACCATCGGCGAGACCGTCTACCCTTTTGACCCTTGTCACCATCGGCAAGATCGGTCGCTACCCTTATCCGGTTTTTGTCACCATCGGCAATACCGTCTACCCTTTTGACCCTTGTCACCATCGGCAAGATCGGTCACTACCTATCCGGTTTTTGTCACCATCGGCAATACCGTCTACCCTTTCGACCCTTGTCACCATCGGCAAGATCGGTCACTACCTATCCGGTTTTTGTCACCATCGGCAATACCGTCTACCCTTTGGACCCTTGTCACCATCGGCAAGATCGGTCGCTACCTATCCGGTTTTTGTCATCACCGGCAAGACCGTCTACCCCTTTTCGACCCTTGTCACCATCGACAAGATCGGTCGACTACTCTCTAACCTGGGCCTTCCGCCCTCACTGACCAACAAAACATCGTGGCATCGACATTTGACCCATGTCAAGGGTCATAACACACCTCTCATCATCATCGGCAAGGTTCGCTAGGGGCATCTGCCTACGCTGCCTATGCCCCACATTAGCGAAGGTCCCGTTCCGGGAACGGCTACATCGCGGTGGAGCGAACACCTCACCCCTTCCTTGAAGGCGTGAGCGCTCTCCTGTGCCATCAACAAGTATCCCTAGGTTCGGGTGACCATCCAGAACAAAGAAAAGAAAAGAAGTCGCGATTGACGGCAACAAAAAGAAATATTTCCATTTAATGAGAATGGGTGGAACACATTCTTTTGCCCGGGGCATCCCCCGGGGGTACATGAGCTCCGAAGACAAAAGGAGCATTACAAAAAAAGCGAGGTCACGGCAGAGGGCGCCGGAAGATGTCTGCCAAGTCTAAAAGGCCCAGCGAAGGATATCGTGTCAACTCTTGCAAACGGGTCTCGGTGGCTGTCAGCTGAAATAACCTCTCGTCTAGTGAGGCAAGCTGTCCCTCAGCCAGGTCAGCCTCTTCCGTTGTCTGGGCCTCTAGGCGCTCTCCTTCCTGCAGCTCGGCTTCGACCTTAGCAAGTTCCGAGCGCAACTCGTCCATCCGTGCCGTGAGGAGCATCCGACGTTCCGAGATATTGCTGGCAACATTTCTCAACTGTCCCACGGTCATCCTCAATGAACTAACGGCGGTACCGCAATCTGCCTTCTCCAGCTTCGCGGCAGTCAGCTGATCAGAAACCTCTCGACTGAGGAACTCCCGCCTGTTGGCATGTTTTAACAACATCACAACCCGCGGGGTCCAATCATCCATTGGACAGCCGAATGCTAAAAGCGATCGGGAGAGATGATCTATCAAGCTTCTCAGCTGAAGATAAGTCAGGTCCGGAGAAGCTAGCATGGCCCGCTGGAGGTTATCCAGAGACTGCCACACCATGTCTCCAGAAAATTGTAGGCCCAGTGGCGAAGTCTCGGGGAGCTGAAAGTCTACCCTGCTGTCTACCTCGGCCCAGATATCGTCGGCCACCCTGAGGGACGTCGACGGCGTAGTCTGTACGACGCCCACATCCGGCCCGACTATTGCGGCTGCATCAACTGGAGGAACCTCCACGATGGCAGTTTCCTTGCCCGCCCGTTGCGGTGAGGCTACAACAACCGTGTCAGCGACGGAGGGCGCTTGCTCTTTCTGAGCAGTCTCACCGGCCGCTGAGGCAGGAGAGCCCTCTGTGATCGACAGAGTTTTAATGATATCGGCCTCGCCTGCAATAATCTCCCCTGCCTCTATTTCCGGGGGGTCGCTCGGCTTCAGCAATGACTCGTCACCGGCAACCAGGGCTTGAGCCCCTGCAACCTCGGGCGGGCCGCTGACCTCGGCAGTCGCACCTGGTTCCTCTGGGGCCGCTGCAGCAGCATAGGTCCGTGGAAGCCGCAGGGCAATGGGACGTACAACTGGTGGGAAGGCCGACTGACCCATGTCCACGTCTGGAAGGGGTATGCGGATCATTATAGCCGGCGGTACCACCTCAGCCTGCATTCCATATATGTACATCAGCCAGCTGGCTTGAAAATTAAAAGAAGTGCTGCAAGTGGGAATCGGAATACTTCCTACCTCGACCGGCACTATATTTAGGCCTCCCAAGGTGGCCTCTGAAGATTCAGGCCCCTCTCCTATAGTCGGGTATGATGGCCCGTGCTCGGCTCCCAATAGCCTCGGAGGGCTAAACGTCGGCAGGTCGCTCTCATAAGTTGATGAAGCCCCGGCGTCCTCAGTCTCGGTGTCAACCATGGGGAACCCCTCGTCATCGGCCAAGCCGCCGCCATAATCAACCTGTTCAGAAGAGGATGACTCCTCTGCTTGTTCTCGAACCTCAAGTACCTGAGCGGGAACTAGGCTGCCAGGGGAGGGCCCTCTATCCAGAGCCTCCTCAGCGATCTCTATCTCGGGAGCACCCGTTGGCGGAATATCTAGGGGCTGGTCCCTTGGAAGCCCTTGCTCTCCAATGACGACCTCTACCAAGGCGCCAACCTCAGGGAGCAGTGTGGGCCGAATGTCGACTGGAGTCAAAGGACAATAAACAGTCAAGACTTGACTAAAAATACAACATGTCACTGAGCTCTACAGGCGAGCTGCAAATTACCTTCTGTTTCTCGATGAGGTGTCGGTGAAGGCAAGTCGCCCTCAACAGAGGTCAAGGGGACTTCCCCCTCTCTCTCTCCAGCAGCAGCTCCGGTTGCCGCCTCCAACCCAACAACGGCAGGGATAGTGCCGGCGGCTACTGAAAAGAAAGATGGTCAGCCCAGGCAGCCGAAACAAGCAAATAAGCCATGCAAGAATAAGAAGTCACCTTCGCCTTCAGGCCCTAGTGTCCGGGCGGCCTCAAATTCAGAAAATGACGGAACTCGAGGAAGGGGAACCGTAGGCTCCTCTTCAGCAGCCTTCCTCCGACGTGCCCGAGTAGCACGGGATTCTGCCCTCTTGGCTTTCTTAGCCCTGCTGATGGCCTCCCTGACCTAAGACCTGGTCCGCTTCCGCGAGTCCCCAGGGGGTAATGGCATCGTGGTCGGAGCCGGCTCTGGAATGTTGAAATATGAAGGCTTCTCCGCCTTAGATATCAGCTCCCTACAGTGTCGAGTCGCTCCCGCAGAAAGGCGGGCTGCAAAAAAAAAACACATGAGTAAGAAGATGCACACTGAATATAGGGGAAGCAACTCCAGGGCCGAAGAAGAAAACAAGCATTACCTGGCATCCCCGTATATCGAGGACTGAGTGGCCAGTAAAGCAATACTGGCGCCTTGTCCCGGGAAGCCGCCTCGCGGATCAGCCAGCATACATCACCAATTGTTTCACTTTTCTCCGTCAGTTGGGCCAAATCTTCATGGCCGCAGGAGGACAAGTGATGATATAAGCTCAAGTGGTCGAATCCCCAGCCGTCGACATACTTGAAGGATATTTGAAGCTGATGGTTCCGAATGGCTTCTAACGGACTGTCAACTGAAAGCCCATGAGAATGAAGTAGGGCGAATATCCAGGGGGTGGTGGTGTACAAGTCAGCCCGCCTGTTTTCCCTCCCGATGAAGGTCCGATAAGGATGAAAATGGTCGACTTCCGGGCGCCAGCTCGCCGTACTGGGAAGAGGTTCTTCCACCGGAAGGGGGATCGTCTGGAGAGCAACCCTCTCACTGCTAACCCGGCACAGCCCCCAGAGAGTCTTAATATAATCATCCCTCTGGATCTCTGGCATCTTCGGGTCGGCTCGGGACGACTTGCCCTTCGCAGCTTTCCTGGCTTCTACATATGCCGCCACCTCAGCATTGGACCAAGATTTCAGCCTCTTCAAGTAGGCTGGATCAACATCCAGAATGGGCTCCCACTGAGAGTCTAAAAAACGGCGTTCGACAGCATGCCAACAATCCTTCCGGAAATTCCGATAAAAGCCCGTTCGTGCATTCCACCACTTGATGAAGTCTGGAGTCACTCGGGGCAGGTGAGCCGGGGTTGGCACCCTGAAGGATACATCCTCTCGGCGATGGAAGTAGTCCCACCATCCACGGGCTTCATCAGTAGCCGTCTGACCAGCCTTGTGTCTATTCGGCAGATTGAACTGGGCTGAAGAAGAAGGAATTTGCTGGTCATACCCAAAATTCCGGCTGAAATGGAAAGGATAATACGGCTCCAGCCACAGCAAGCCACTTTTCCTGAAGACTAGGACACTGGGGCGAATAGACAACGCCCATTCCACCAGTTCCGGCTCCAAGATTGGCCTTGTGCTCTTCGACCCGGTCAGCTGATGAATAAATTCCTCTGTCTCAAATAATCGGCATTGCCGCATCCTGTTGACAAGAGGGCTGGAGCTGGCAGCCAAACTCCAGAAATGCAGAACACCAGGGGAATCTGTTGGAACTGTCGTCAACTTCCCCCGAATGGCGAAAAGCTGGTCCGCTAGTGGAGACGGTTCAGCACTGGCAAATTCGATCATCCGCGGCAAAGGACGATCTGACTGCATTGACCGGGGAGCTGCTTCCGGAAATAGGGTGCAGACCCAGGCGTTAAAAAAGTGGAGGGGACCAACTGTCTGCGAATTCCTGGGGATGCGCGACTTGTGCAAATCCCCCAACATTTTGTATACAAGGCATAAAGCCACAGGGCACAGGGATAGTTTCATCCCCCAAGCCATCAAACAGGCAGGGTAAATCACCTCCGGCCTGATCACCGTCTCATCTCCTTGAGGAAGGGCGAATGAACAAAGCCAATATGTCAAGTACGCAGCACAGTGTGTAACTGCGTCAACTCCCGTGGGATTCGGGCCGGCTTGCCGCCCTCTCCCTGAGATAGCAGGATATGTTGCTTGGCGCCGAGCCCTCTTCTTCCGCGCCACCGCTGTCGGAACCACTGTGGGGAAGTCCTCATAGTGTTGTTCCCCACCAAAGAAATATTGAAGCCACGTGCCCATCCGCACGCGCCTCTTCTCACCAGGCTTTCGCGCTTCCCGCGAGTCAAGTGTCAGGCGCAGTAGGGTGCGATACGCCTTCATCAGATAACGATAGGCGAAGCCCGTGAAGTAGTTGCCTTCACCATCTGTCTGGTCCTTCAGCCAGTCTGCGAAGCAAACTTCTTCATACGGCTCTCCATCTATCGGCAGGCCGCTCAGCTGAGAAAGGCTCCATAAATCCAATGAAGTTTCACCTTCTGCGGTGTAGAAAGTATTGTACTCTGGGCAGAAGACTTCAATCATCCCGCAGCATAGGCCTCGGGAGATCGGGTATCTATACCGGGAAGCGTATACACTCTGATAAATTCCGGCGTGCACCAAGATGGGGGCGTATTGCCGCAACACAAAGTCTGTGAATTCAACCGCTCCCGGTCTGAAGGCGTGAGCATCGGTGGCTTTGAGCTCTCTAAACCACCCCACTGAAATTTGATGTTTGAACCGGACCGCCAAGCAGTCCAAAAGAAAAGGCTCGTCTCGGTATCCCCAATGGAGCGGTGCGAGGAATAGACCATATATGGGCTTCTCCCTGTCAACATGGCCGGCGGTCTCATTCCAGCGAGCTGGTGTGTATTGCGGCGCCCTCGTCAGCATCCCGGCTTCGGGAGATAATTCCTGCACTCCGAGCACGACCCCCCACTTCCTGGGTTCCCCGGGGATGTACATGGGCATACCGTATGTGACTGACTCAGTCAGGCTGTCCCGTTCCGCCAGTAGCGCTCCTTCAGCTCTGCGGACCAGAATTAAATCACGCTTCCCACCGAGGTTGAAGCGCTCGAGGAACGCCATCAGGTGCTTGTCTTTGGGGTGGTCCCGTCTGATGTCGTCCCCTCGGTCATATCTGAATTGGTTGCCGTCAAGGATCAAAAAATGGCCGGTGTCGACGGTGTCGGTTTCTGAGTCTGAAGACTCAGCCACCACGGCTACACGTCGGAGTCCCCGATCAAGGGAATGGACGTTCCTCCATGTCACGGCAACCCGAGATACAGAGGAAGAAGAGCCGGAAGCCATGTTATCTGCAAAACAGCACCCGGAAAAGAACAAACAAAAGTCAGAAATTAGTGGATCGAAACAATATTTCTGACGAAATTTTGGCAGCATCTCCTCAGCTCGAGGGTTTGCCAAAAAGAAAGCGGAAGCCGTCCACAAAGGGAGCGGCCCCTAAAAGCAGCCATAGACATTAAGCCAGGGCCGAATGGGACACCCGAGGGATCTAGCTCCGAGGACAAGTCCTACGAGAAGCCTCCCGGGGCCCGAAGAATGGGTTCAAAACCCAAAGAACAATATCACTCAACTCACCCACTCACAGGCGAAACCGCCCGAGCCCAAGATCTACTCGGCGCCGCGAGAGGTGGAGAAAGGGATGAGGAGAGAGAAAAAAATATTGCAAATGAAGACTGAAGAAGAAAAAATAGAGAAGAAAGCCTTTTTATAGGCCCCCCCTCTCATCTCGTTAAAACGGCGCGCCCCGGAGCGCGCCGTTTTAAGCAAATGGCGCGCCGGGGAGGGCGCGCCGTTTTAACTCCAAAAAGGGGTGGGGCGCGCCGTAAAGGCCGCGCCGTTTTAACCCCGAAGGCCCAGGGCGCGCCGTAAAGGCCGCGCCATTTCAACTCTCGAAGCAAAGGCCGCGCCGTTTTAAGCAACGCCGTCGGGATTCCTGCCTCGCCGGATCAACATCCGACGTCAGAATTAAATGCCGGTCGAGCCTCCGTCAGCCAAACGAAGCTCATCCGCAGGCCTTGCCGCATTCCTGCCTCACTTGCACCGCCTACGTCTGGGGGGCATTTGTTGGCACTCAAAATATGATCCTTCGGCAACCAAGCCGCAAGGATGAATGATACGGCCCACTGAAGCACAGAAGCCGATAAAAATCAACTTATCAAGAGGACCCCTCAAGCTGACAAAGCCCCGAGCCACCTCGAAGGGAACGTCGAGGACTTTACCTCAGGAGAGCCGAAGTAAACCCGCAACCAACCGGCGGCGCGATCAAGCCTGCCCAATGATCCGGCATCGACCTCGTCGTGCCGCTACCCCACATCCGTCGCCCGACCAAGGACGACGGTCTACCCAATGACTCTCCTAAGGAGGAAGAATGTCCTCGGCCATCCGTAACAAGGGGCCGAAGATCCTGTCAGCAGAAGACCCCGATTATCTGGCACGGATTCGGCTTCTTGCCATAGTGGGCCCGCTAGTGGCCGATTGATCACCGATTCAAGGTGGAACTGTCCGGGATGTAACATCATCCTGCAAGGAAGCTTCGAGCCCGAGTTCGTCTCAGCCAGAAGCACAAATCACGGTGACGAAGACTATGTCAGTAGGACGCCCGTGTGCTCGGACCGGACACACACGAAGTCTTATTTAAGGCCATTCGTCCTATCAGGAGCTTCGTGAACACCCCGTCAGAGCCCTTTGATGACCGGGGTGAGATGAACAGTGGACGGAAGCTTCCGGAATCATCTCCGGGTCCACCGGACTACACGCCGAGTGAGCAAGTTAAAACGGCGCCGTCAAACCGACACGTCAAGATCAAAAGGGAATGTTCCCCGGCGCCGTCAAACCGGCGCGCAAAGATCAAATGGGGGCCTTCTCCGGCGCCGTCAAACCGGCGCGCAAAGATCAAATGGGGGCCTTCCCCGGCGCCGTCTATCCGGCGCGCAAAGACCAAATAGGGGCCTTCCCCGGCGCCGTCAACCCGGCGCGCTTCCTGGGGCGCCGTTTTAACCCCAAGGCTATATATAGCCTGTCGACAGAAGAGATCAGAGGGGATTTTAGAAAAAAAAAAAAGAGAGGAGATCAAAGGGGGATCCGATCAAGAGAGGGAGCGGAATCAAAAAGAAAAGAAAAGGGAATTAGAAAGAAAGGGGGGAGGTCCAGGAGTGTTTGGATCCGACGAGTTCTCTGCCCGAGCTCTCGGTGGCCCTCATCCCACTCCACCGGGGTCTCCCGAAATCGGAGAAGAAGAGCGCCCATTCTTGTTTATCGAGGTGGGTTTGTCCGTGTTTCATCCGGCGATTTCCTCTGCTCTGTTTCGAGTTTTCTTCCTTCTGGCAGAATGTAAGTGAAGGAGGGGAGGGGCGATGATATGAGCCTCGCCTCCCCTCCCTCACGATGATTTTCTTTCCCCCTTCTCGTTGTAATAGAATTCTTCTGTTAATGGAAACGGCGGCCGAGCGACAACGCCGGCGCCGGAATGCATATTCTCTACTTGTTTGTCTGTATTCTTTTTTTTTTATATGAATGAATGGGATGGAATGTGAGTCTCTGGCCAAATGCTACGCTTCTCTTTCTTCCCTGTTAGCTCCCCCTTTCCTTCTTACAGCCGGTGAAACGATGCCGTGCGATGATGCCGGCGCCATGGAGGATGAATGCAGAGCACCGTGGGTTTCGTGTGTGAACGATTTCCTTCCTGTTTCGTCTTCCCGATGCTTTATGCCCTGCTATGGCAAGGGCTACATTGATTCCCCTCCCCGAGGGTTTTCCCTTCCGATCGAATGCTAGGAATCTTCACCGTGTAAGGTGGGTCAACATATGGGTTCCTTCAACCTGTCTGGGCCGCCCTCGCAATACCCTTCCTGTTCTTGACCATGAACAGAGGGAAATATGGGCGCCCCTACACTCCAGTCATTACCTTCTGAATATTTCTTGACGAATATTCCGTTGCTTTATGAACATGCATATGCATGAACGTACGTATATCTACAGGCATTAGTTCCGGCCTGTTGGTTATGCGAACGATCTCACAGCCCCGTTCTACTGTTTCACTAGGGCGGATCGGTAACCTGGGGAGGGGGAACATCCCCCACTGTTCAGTTTTGATAGCACTCTGTCCACTGGGGACCGTCCAGCATTGATGAATCTCCCATGGACTAATGAGTGAATAATAAACGGGTTAGTCCCGACATCTCAAATCCACAGTCTCTAAGGGACTTTGTGGTGGCCGTGAGACGCGTGTGCCCCTCGTAGGCTGGCCCTCGGGGTTCCCTTCTCTACTCGGTCGTCCCGATTCGAGTAGTGTGGTGATTCGGGTCGCATGCCCCTCGTAGGCTAGCCCTCGGGGTTTTCGCTCCCGTATCGAGTCACCTCACTCACTCATCGTTACCCACAGACTCGGTACCCCTAGCAGGCTAGCCCTCGGGGTCTCCCTATCCGTTCGGGTCTGCCGGCCGCCGTTGTGCCACCCGGCTCTTTAGGGGTTTACTCCGCCACGTGAGTACTCCCTGCGTCTCCCCGACCATCCTTTGGGATGGGGAGATGCTGCCGAAATTTCGGCTCGAACGAGTTAAGCTCGGAATAATCGCCTCACGCGGGCCCGTGACTCGGCCTTTAAATGACGCGGCACCGATTCCACGAACAATTGACTTAATAAAGTCTCAAAACCATTCAAAATCTTAATAAATCCATGAATAAACTAACGAAGCTCATGTTTCCTTGAAGTCGGATTAATTCGGCGCGTTCATGCGCGATCACGCCTTAAAACGGCGCGCCCTTCCCGGCGCGCCCTTCCCGGCGCGCTCTTCCCGGCGCGCCCTTCCCGGCGCGCCCTTCCCGGCGCGGTCTTCCCGACGCGCCCCGGCTTCCCGTGCCGTTTTAACGGCCTACCCCTTTACCTACGGTTATGGCGCCGTTTTAAACCTTTTACCTACGTTTCAGGGTGCCGTTTCAAGCGTTTTGATCCCTGTCTTCGCACGCACTGCACCGGTTCCGTTCCGAATCGTGTCGTCGCATCATTCTAACCCTTTTCCCACTCATGGGATGGTTTCTTATGCTAATCACAGAAGGATGCAAGTCCCTCAACTAATAATCATCATGTAGTTCCTTTTTTCCGGCTTCGACAACCCGCTATCTCGGCAATTAATCAAAGGTGTTCCCTCCTCGTAGGGGATGTAATTAACGCCATAGCCTTTATGGTATGGCGGACTGTTGATCCCGACCGAACCTCACATTCGCCCTACATGGGTCAGAATGAGCGCACAATAGAATCGTCACGCACGTGACTGGCACGCCCGCGTCGTTAATTGATCATTTGACTACCAGTTAGTCAGTTGGTCGATCGACCCGCGAAAGAAAGAAAAAGGTCGCTGAACAACACCCTGTTCCAGAACAGGCTTCCAGCAGCTTGTCCAGGAGGTGTCGACACCAGGTGTCGACACCTACCTGTTGTAGTTCTGGCAGCAAGCCAGAACACTAGGTGTCGACACCTAGCATCCAGGGACTCTTTTTGGTGTTTTTACTCCATGTAATGCCTAAGTGTCGACACCTACACGGAGCCGTGATTTAGGACTTTTGCATCCTCGAACCATTTGTCCAACCACTCACGTCAATCCGCCTTGTTTTCCTCCAGATTTCATGGATCTTGTCCTAATGGTGTCCCTTGACCGTCCTAGAAGGATATAACCCTCTCATTGGGTCGAAAACCCAAATGAGACAGGAAGATCTAGAGTTATAGTTCTTGTTCTAACCTTGGTGAGTGTAGGTTCGTAGTAGCAGCTCAAGGGCCTTCTTCCACCTTGTTCAGAACCTGAAATTGAAGGGAAGAAGCTTGAATCAAGCCTCCACATCATCCCCAACAGCGAGCTGTGTGAAACATCTAAACTACAACCTTGTTTGTGCGACAAAGCTTCATTCTTCCTCAAGGATCGATCTTCCTCTTGAAGAAGCATTCAACTACATTCAAAGAAGTGAAAGGGGAAGCTCCAACCATGATAAATCATTCTTCAATCTCTACTCTCAGATTTACTTTGTGTCTATTTGAGTATTTGATGTAAAACTTGATTCAGATCTGTGTGTGTTGTTCGTGTTCGGAAACACAAACGTGTGTGTGTGTGGTAGCCCAGATCGGGTGCCGCGTGTGTGTGTTTGTTGTTCTACACAGCGTTTGTGAGTGGCTCCCTTCATAGTGAAGTCTTGAAACTCACAAGTGAGGGGTGGACGTAGGGGACACGACAGTGTACCCGAACCACCTAAAAATTCAGTGTGTCACTTGTGGTTTGTTCTTCCGCTTCCATAATCGAGTGGGCTTCACGGTGAGTTGAGCGTACACCAATTTTTTTGTCAAACACCTACCAATATCCACACGCATTCACAAGTGTATTCATGCTCGAGTGAGATCTAGTGCTTGTATGATTAATTATCTTGTTCCACTCCCAAAGATTTTTTTATTGGCCAATCAATTCACCCCTCCCCTCTTGATTGTCGTCTTTCGGGACTCAACAATTGGTATCAGAGCATTGGTCTCTGTTTCACTCGACCACACGGTCGTAGAGCAGATCCCTTTTTATGGCAAACAAGGGGATGATGCCCGAAGGGCATTCGATCCAAAGACCCCCGTTCTTTAATGGATCAAACTACTCTTATTGGAAAAACAGAATGTGTGTTTTTCTACGAGCCCAAGACTATGACGTATGGCGCGTCATTAGCAAGGGTCCGTATACTCTGTCTCAAAATGAGGATGAGTGGGATGATGAGGATATAAAGAAGTGTTCAGTAAACTTTAAAGCCATTAATATAATACAGTGTGCCATTCATCCTAATGAATACTCACGTATTTCAATGTGTTCTTCTGCGCAGGAGATGTGGAACAAGCTGCGGTTGATCTATGAAGGAACATCGAAAGTAAAGGAAACCAAGGCGAATCTGTTAGTCCGGGATTATGAGTTATTTATGATGAAACCAGAGGAGTCCATTTCTGATATGTTTGCAAGATTGATGGAAATCACGAATGGATTAAAAGGTCTTGGTAAAGAGTATTCTGACAAGAAACTCGTCAGAAAGGTACTGAGATCCTTGTCATCACAATGGCACACAAAGGCCGTTGTAATCGAGGACTCAAAGGATCCCAGCACTTTGAAATTGGACGAGCTAATTGGATCCTTGATGACTTACGAAATTAACATCAAGAGGAGCGAGGAGGACCACAAAAAGAAGAAGGTAGTCACACCTTTGGCCCTAAAAGTGAATCTACAAGATTCAGAGGGCAGTGACAATGATTTAATCGGTAACACTGAAGATGAAGAGCTGGTTGCCATGATTACAAGAAGGGCAAGAAGGTTCGTCAAAAGGACCAGAAATTTCGGTGGTCAATTCAGAAAGGGACCAAGAAGGCAAGGTTCGAACAGAGGAGAAAGTAGTAAGAAAAAAGAAGTGATCTGCTACGAATGCAAAAAACCCGGTCACATGCGGGGTGAGTGCCCCGATCTAATGAAGAAGCTGAAGAAAGGAAAATTCAAGAAGCCCACGGCCATGGTGGCCACTTGGAGCGATGAAGATGAGGAAGAGTCCGGGAATGAAGATGGACTAGATGAGCTGGTTCAGAACCTATGCTTCATGGCCAATGACGACGATGGAAATGCGGTAGACTCTGAAACTGAAACTCTTACTTGTGAACAATGACAAATTACATATGAGTCGTTATATGAAAAATGTAAAAAATTCAGATCTAAAAATAGACATTTGAAAAAGAAAATTGAACATCTTGTGCATGCTGAAAACTCATGTGAAAATTGCCATGTGTTGAAATCTGAAACTGAGAAAATGATAAATGAGAAAGAAATTCTCATGTCAAAAAATGAATTGCTTGAAGAAGAGATTTCATGCATGAGAGAAGAGCAATTCACTCTAAGTAAAATGCAAGATGATTTGAAAAATAATCTGGAACAAGAAAAGCTTGAAAGCATGGCATGCAATCAAGCAAAAGAACATGCCGAAAATCAAGTCCATTCTCTAATGCATGAAAACCATGAGTTGAAGGATGCTATTGCCACTTTTGAAAAAGGAAAAACTTTACAATATGAAACACATTCAACTCACATGCCTCCCAGAAGTTTATCTCCATCCTCGTCAAAAACACATGTGCATAATTCATCCTTGAATGTAGGAAGGAGAAGAAACAGGGATAGAGCCATTACATGCTTTTATTGTGGAAGGTTAGGCCATGACATGTATGATTGTAGAATTTTAAAATTTGATGATGAAAGCTTTGCTAGAATGAGAAAGAGATCATACACATCTCATGTCTCTAACCATCGTGGACCCAAGCTTGCTTGGGTACCAAAATCCGCATAAGTATTTGTGTTGTGCTTGCAAGTCTGCTTGAGAGCCCAAAGGAATAGATGGTACTTAGACAGCAGATGCTCTCGGCACATGACGGGAAACAAGGATTTGTTTGCGGACCTGCATGAAAAGGATGGTGGGATAGTGGCATTTGGTGGTAAGGATAAAGGCAAAATTGTCGGAGAAGGTAAGATCGGAAAGAATCAAAATCATGCAATTGAGAATGTCTTGTTAGTGAAAGGGTTGCACCACAGTCTTCTAAGTATAAGTCAATTGTGTGACAAAGGATGCAACGTGATTTTTGATTCTAACCACTGCACTGTTGTGAATAAAAATACTCATGAGATAAAGTTCATTGGTTTTAGGCATAACAATGTATATATGATTGATTTGGATGAACCCTCTCATAAAAATCTATGTTTTATTGCAAGGAATTATGATGACACTTGGCTTTGGCATCGCCGACTTGGGCATGCCAGTTTTAATGTCTTGTTGAAATTGTCCAGAAATGATCTTGTGGTTGGATTGCCAAAGTTGAAGGCAATTGATGAAGGAGTATGTGGGGCGTGCAGCATGGGTAAACAAACAAGGACATCATTCAAGTGCAAGAATGATGTAACTACATCAAGGCCCCTTGAGTTAATCCACATTGACCTTTTTGGACCAAGCAGAACACATAGCTTGGGTGGTAAATTGTATGGCTTTGTCATTGTGGATGATTATTCAAGATTTTGTTGGGTTTACTTCCTTTCACATAAAAATGATGCCCAGACAAAGTTTGAAACATTTTGCAGGGTAGTTCAAAACGAAAAGGGGTGTTGCATCAAAGCCGTGCGGAGCGATCATGGTAAGGAATTTGATAACCATGAGTTCAGTAACTTTTGTAGGACCCAAGGCTATACGCATCACTTCTCCGCCCCAAGAACCCCAGAACATAATGGTGTTGTTGAAAGGAAGAACATGACACTAATTGAGATGGCAAGAACCATGCTAAACGAGAACAACTTGCCGAGGTACTTCTGGGCTGAAGCAGTGAACACTGCTTGCTACATTGTCAATCGTGCCATGGTAAGACCACTGTTGAAGAAAACCCCCTATGAGCTGTACCGAGGTAAGAAGTCAAACATCTCCTATTTTAGACCATTCGGTTCAGTGTGTTACATTCACAACAATGGTAAGGTGGACCTGGCTAAATTTGACCCCAAAAGTGACAAAGGTATATTTCTTGGATACTCTCTTAGCTCAAGAGCTTATCGAGTGTATAACTTGAGAACTCTTGTAGTTGAGGAAAGCCCCCATGTCATTGTTGATGAATCATCTTCCAAAAGCACTAATGAAAAATCTATTTTGTAGGACGAAGAATTGGATGTTGGTGAAACCGGGAAGATGGAAATAAAAATCGAGAAACAAGAAGTAGAAGAACCACAAGAAGATGATGCAAATCAGGAAGATCAAGTTGAACAGCAGCTACCCAGGCAATGGACATTTGCAAAGGACCATCCGCCTGAGAATGTGATGGGCAATGTAGATGAGGGAATAAGAACACGAGCCTCCTTCAGGGAAGTTGAAAATATGGATTACATAGCCTTACTCTCCCAGTTTGAACCTCACTCCATAGAAGAGGCCTTGCAAGATGAGTCATGGATCATGGCTATGCAAGAAGAACTACACCAGTTCCAAAGGAACAAAGTGTGGTTCCTTGTGCCATGTCCTAGAAATCACTCAGTGATCGGAATAAAGTGGGTCTTTCGAAACAAAACAAACGATCATGGAGTGGTGACTAGGAACAAGTCCAGACTTGTAGCCAAAGGCTATAGTCAAGAGCTTGGGATTGACTTTGATGAGTCTTTTGCTCCTATAGCAAGACTCGAGACAGTGAGGATTTTATTAGCATATGCATGCTGCAATAACATAAAATTATTTCAAATGGATGTTAAGAGTGCATTTCCGAATGGCTATATCCAGGAGGACGTATATGTGGAGCAACCACCGAGGTTTGAAGATATGGAGCATACAGACCATGTGTACAAGTTGGATAAAGCCCTCTATGGTCTGAAACAAGCACCTCGAGCATGGTATGAACGGTTGAGTGATTTCCTTATTCAAAATGGATTCAAACGAGGTAATGTTGACCAAACTCTTTTTACACAATTGAATGGTAAGGAAATTCTAATCGTTCAAGTGTATGTAGATGATATCATTTTTGGCTCCACTAAGGACGCTCTAAGTAAAGACTTTGCTGAGTTGATGCAAAGTGAGTTTGAAATGAGTCTTATGGGAGAGCTAACATTTTTCTTGGGATTGCAGGTGACTCAGACTGCTGATGGTTTGTTCATAAACTAGAAGAAATATGATATGGACCTACTAAAGAAATTCAATTTGACAACAACCAAACCACAACCAACTCCCATGTCCACATCATTGAAACTTGATCAAGATGACCAAGGTAAATCCGTAAACCAGACCCTTTTCAGGAGCATGATAGGATCCTTGTTATATTTGACTGCCAGCAGGCCCAATATCCAATTTGCAGTATGTTTGTGTGCTAGGTTTCAATCGAATCCTAAAGAGTCTCACATGTCGGCCGTGAAGCGTATTTTTAAATACATTGCTGGTACTTGTGAATTGGGTTTATGGTTTCCACGTACTTTAGTTCTTGATTTAATCCGTTATTCTGATGCTGATTACGCGGGTTGCAAAATAGACCGAAAGAGCACAAGTGGGTATTGTCAGTTCCTTGGAGGTTGCTTGGTTTCATGGGCCTCCAAGAAATAAAATTCTGTGGCATTATCAACTGCCGAGGCCGAATATGTGGCCGTAGGTAGCTGTATGGCCCAAGTGCTCTGGATATAGCAACAATTGATTGATTTTGGCATCACACTAGGAAACACAACCATTCTTTGTGATAACACTTCTGTAATAAATTTGTCAAAGAATCCAGTGCATCATTCTCGCACAAAGTATATTGCGGTTAGGCATCACTTTCTGCGTGATCATGTTAGTAAGGGGGATGCTGAGATAAAATTTGTTGACACAAATAATCAAATTACTGATATCTTCACGAAACCTCTCAACCAAGACAAATTCACTTCTTTTAGAAGAGAGTTAGGCATTTGTCGTCTAGATAGCCAGTGAGTGTCTTGTACTTGTTCTAGTCAGTTTCATGCATTTGCATCTGCATTTCACCACTAGATTTTGGTTTATGTAATCTCCTTGGATCATGCATATGCATCATTCTTGTATTGTGGATTTCACTTGCACGCTTGTTTGGTAAATCAAAATGCCTGGTGTGTATGTGTGTGTGTGTATATATATATATATATATCTTTTTGAAAAACCCAAACACAGATGACCTCCCTTGATTTTCTATGACTATATACTCCTTGGATAATAATGCAATTGCTACTAGAAGTTCGAGATGAATCATGTTCGGGATATTGGTTATGGAGTTAGGCTCTATATGATTTCATTTGGCTTAGAACTACCCCAATTTGACTATCACACAAACTATCCTCTTTACATTGATCCATTTATTCTTACAGTCATTTGGGGCTCAAGCTTTGATCATTGGAACTCCATTTTTCTGCAAAACACTTCATCTATTAGTGGACACCAGGGAGGTGTCGACACCCAATGTCGACACCCATCCCTGTCTGGTGTTTTAAGTTTTCGGGTAGAACTGGGCGCGCAAGGTGTCGACACCCAATGTCGACACCCACCGGTCGTGGTTTTCGCAAACCGGTTCACAAGGGTCTTAAACCCTTTACAAAACCACACGAACCCCCTCTTAAACACACCCTAGTGCCCCTCCTCTACCAGTGTCGCAAACCTTTGCTCCCAAACTCCTCTTCTTGTTATTCCTTCACCCTTTCAAGCCCTAGAAAGAGCAAAAATCGCTGCGGCACCCGCGCCTCCCCTTGGACGAGCATCCGTCGGCCTCCTCTTCGGCCATTTGTCCCCTGGAGTGTGGATGATCTGTGGAGAGTCCTCCCATCCGCGGTAAGGGCCTCATTGTCGCCCCCAATCATCTCCTCATCTCCTCTTTCATCTTCCTACGAGATTGGTCTCCCATGGCGCCCAAACGCCGGCTGCTAGGCAAGGAACCCGCTGAGGAGTCCAGCCGCAAGAGGGAAACTCAAGCTAAGCGCAAAGAGCATGCCGCTATTCTGGAGAAACCCACTCCCGCGCAGTTCAAAATGATGGATCGGAAGGTTCTCCGACCCCGCGCCGTTGATTTCAATGATCTACACCAAAGTCTCCCTGAATTGCTCCCTTTGGTAAAGAATCAACCGAACTTGATTTCATTTATGGCTGATCATCGGAGGATATATTATTCTCTTGTTCTTCAATACTATGGCAATATGTTTCTCAAGAACAACAAATACATGACCGTGGTGAATGGGCACATTCTTGGGATCTTCGAAGAACAGCTAGCTAATGCTTTTAAGATGCCTCCTTCTGGCGAACTTCATGGGGAGGCAATGATTGATGAAGATGTGGCATTTGAACTACTCACCGGGGAAGAAATGCAAGATAGAATAGTCAGTGGCTTTAACGCCAATCACTTTCCCCCATTGCAGCGCATTCTCCATCATATGGTGACCATCATCCTGCTTCCCAAAGCAGGAGGAAGGGAGAAAGTCACAGACCAGTAGATTTTTATAATTGCTAATTTGATACAAGGGCAACCGATCAACTTTCCTGCCCTTTTCTTTCAACATATCACTACTTATCTCCATAATCGGAATCGCACCCTTCCTTATGCAGCCACCTTAACTACAGTCTTCCTTTCGGCTGCCATTGATTTGAGCAAGGAACCCTATCAAACTCTGCGGGAAAGAGATATCTACACGGTTCATTTAGTATGCAAGAATATGGGCTATGAGAAAAATGCTCAAGGGCGTTTGGTTTGGCATCTGAAATCAGTGAAAGATAAAGATTCTTCGGCTGATTTTGATGCGGACGAAGAAGAAGCCGAGGCTGAACCTGCACAGGGCGGGACTTCCAGTGCCTCAGTCGCCTCCACGGATGTTCATGGGATCCATTTGACTATGGAGGCTTTGAGTGGTGATGTCGGTGACCTAAGGGAAATAGTGGATGTTCTTACTAAGGATGTGGCCGAATTGAAACTAAATCATACCACATATCTCCAGGAATTCAAGTCCATCAACACCTCCCTTGACTATCTCAAAACCGCCATGGATGCTCAAACCGAACAGTTCCAAGCCATCGTGGATTATATTTGCCGTCCGCCTACGCCGCCATCCTCCGGATCTAATTGAGTCTTGGTACTTCGTGTTGGCACTTGCTACTTGTACTCCCGGCTCCCCTTGTTTTTGTTGATGACAAAGGGGGAGAGTTATCTAGCTATATGCTATGTTTTGTTACTTTCATGTCATTGTGTGCTTGCACATTGGTGATTGTGTGCTTGCATGGTCTCATGTTGCATTGTCGGTGTCTTAAGTTTGTCGGTGTCTTAAGTTTCGCCAGTCTTGTATCTTGAGTCCTTGCAGCAATCATTGCATGAGCATAGTGGTTTTTGTGGTGATTTTGCATTATGTAATCAAAAACAATTAAAGAGGCTTTTAAGTGTGGCTGTGGAAATCCTTTTGTGGTTGTGAATGTCATTCCGATCAATTAATATTTATATTTGTGGTTATGCTTGTGATTCATTGCATGAATAGCAGTTACATGAGATGGATGTTTCCAAATTGCACCAAAACCCACACTCTAGTCACTTTGTAAAAATTGTAGCACATAGCATTATTGTCATCATCAAAAAGGGGGAGATTCTTTGCTCCCGAGGTTATGATGTGTGGATTAATGAGTTTTGATGATTAATGAATGCAATGTGGGATCATGGTTTAGAGTGAACCGGTTTTGTACTCTTATGAACACCACATCTATTTAATCATGCAATGGTGATTCTTCTTGGTACTCAAATGGTTTTTTGAGTGGACAATTCAAAATGAGCAAGCAATTGAGGACCGAAGGTGAATTCAGGTAAAATGATGAGATAAATGTTGATATGTGGTTCGATATGGATTTTTCATTCCTCCTTGATCCGTCGCTTTTGGAATGGAAAATGGAAACGGTTTTAAATAAGCCCACCTTGTTTAAAATCTTTTTAAGTCCCCATACTTTCATTAAAAAGTTGAAATGTAATGGTTATTTTATAAGATTTATGATGTTGTATCAAACTGACACATACTTGGTGTTTTTACAGGTTGGAAGACCTCCTAGCATCTCATTCTATCTTGCCATCATCCATGGAGGAGTTGATGCTATAATTCTTAGCATATACGTCATTGAGCCTTCTGGCAGGACAAAAGTCGACACCTGGTGTCGACACCACACCTGGTGTCGACACCCAGCGTCCAAGGACTCTTTTTGGTGTTTTTTCTCCATGTAATGCCCAAGGTGTCGACACCAAGTGTCGACACCTACACGGAGCCGTGATTTAGGACTTTTGCATCCTCGAGCCATTTGTCCAACCACTCATGTCAATCCGCCTTATTTTCTTCCAGATTTCATGGATCTTGTCCTAATGGTGTCCCTTGACCGTCCTAGAAGGATATAACCCTCTCATTGGGTCGAAAACCCAAATGAGGCAGAAAGATCTAGAGTTGTAGTTCTTTTTCTAACCTTGGTGACTGTAGGTTCGTAGTAGCAGCTCAAGGGCCTTCTTCCACCTTGTTCAGAACCTGAAATTGAAGGGAAAAAGCTTGGATCAAGCCTCCACATCGTCCCCAATAGCGAGCTGTGTGAAACATCTAAACTACAACCTTGTTTGTGCGATAAAGCTTCATTCTTCCTCAAGGATCGATCTTCCTCTTGAAGAAGCATTAAACTACATTCAAAGAAGTGAAAGGGGGAGCTCCAACCACGATAAATCATTCTTCAATCTCTACTCTCAGATTTACTTTGTGTCTACTTGAGTATTTGATATAAAACTTGATTCAGATCTGTGTGTGTTGTTCGTGTTCGGAAACACAAACGTGTGTGTGTGTGTGTGTGTGTGTGTGTGTGTGTGTGTGTGTGTGTGTGTGTGTGTGTGTGTGTGTGTGTGTGTGTGTGTGTGTGTGTGTGTGTGTGTGTGTGTGTGTGTTTGCTGTTCTACACAGCGTTTGTTTGTGGCTCACTTCATAGTGAAGTCTTGATCCTCATCAGAGTGAATGATTAAACTCATGGTAGCCCTAACCCATGCGTTTCTCTCTCCTCCCGTTTCCCCCCCTTGGGTTCTCTCCCGTGCGTCTCCCTCTCTCCCGTGGCCTTTCTCCCTCCGTCGCGACTGAGCTCCGGTGATGGCCGGCTGTGGGGGGGGGGGGGGGGGGCCTATGCCTCCCTCCTTCCTCCCTGGTCTGCTCCCACCGGTGGCCCCTGCCGCCGGCGGCCCTGTCGCGGTGTCCCTCGCGGCTGGTCTTCAGTGCCCAGCCTTGCCCTGCTCCGCCATGGGTGACGCTGGTGCACTTCCTGCCCGGGACGGTGTTCGTGATGGACCTCCCGCCCGGGGCCCGGTGGCGGTTGTACTCTGGTCCGATGTGGGCCTTCCTCCAACACCTGGCTCCGCCCTTGGTCTCGCCCCCGCGCCCCTTGGACCCTCTGCCCCGTCATCGCCTACAGTTGCGCCTGCCCCTTCTCGTGTTCCCCCTTCGGCGTTCTTGGGCCCAGCTTCAGCATCCACTGGCGACCCTTCCTTGGCCACTGGTTTGCCGTCCATCGGAGCCTCGCCGGTGATGTCTGGGTGTGCCCCCCCTCCGTCACTTTCAGTCGGCTTGAGTGTGTCTCACCCACCCGGTGACAGACACGTCTTTCGCCAGCCTTGCATGCTACCGTTGGAGGGTTTTCACGCTGGGTCTTCTGGCGTTGACCCCATCGTTTCATTGGCTCCCCTCCCTGCCACGTCTTCAGCCCCTCTCCCTGCGGGCCCTACTTCACCTTCTCTCGATGGGACCTTGGGTGAAAACGATCCCCTATTTTCGCTCCAAGCCATCCCTCTGTTGAGTGTTTCACTCGTAGGCCCCCTGCCCTCCCCTGCTTTCTGCCCTTCGTCCGCTGTTTGCCCCCCCTCCTGTGTTGGCATCCTTGGACCAGGTGGGCCAGCGTTCGTGTCCGCCTCCGGTGATGCTCCCCTTTCTTCTCCCCCGGGAGGAGGTCCCCGTCCCACGCCGGCTTGTGGCTTCCCCCGTTCGACGAGCGTGTCTCCTACTCCATCGGATGGTGTCTCCCGGCCCAGGTCGGGGCTGGCTTCGGGCGGCATTGGTGGTCACCTTCCCAGTGGTCCCGGCCGTAGGGCTGGCCCTCCTCCCATGTTGGCTTCCAACGGACAATCACGTCCTGGTGCCCCTGCCGTGCCGTCTCCTGCAGGTGCCTCGCTGCCTGCCAGATCTCCTTGGTCTGGCCCCGCTCGCCCAACTGTGCCTGGTGGGGGCACCCCTGCCCTCCTCGCTGCGGAGCAGGTGGGGACGCCTCCAACGACTGCCACTACTCCCTTCTTTGCCCATGTGCTACTACAGTCTCTGGAACCACCGGCCCTGCCACTATCCGTCCATGCTCCATCATTCACTGACGGTGGCGAGCCGACTTCCTTCTTCAGCATGGAGGAGATTTCTTTGTCTTGTGGGCCTTTGGCGTTCGCCATTATCACACGGACACCGCAGGGATGCCCCCTGTTTCGCCTAACGGTTTCAATTCTCTCAAGACTTCCTCATCAGCTCGATGGACCGGAGGCATCTTCTTCTATGCTTCAACAACAAGGAAGACTATCTCAAGGTGCTCCTCAGAGAATCCCTCCTCATCAAAGGCCGACCGTTCTCCTTCTTCAAGTGGTCCTTGAACTTCTCAGCCGACGAAGATTCACCTCTCGCCCCAGTTTGGATCCAGATGCCTGGGCTTCTAGCCAACTTTTACAACGAAGCCATGTTACTTTCTATTGCCGGAGGCATCGGCTCCCCACTGAAAGTGGATCGCAATACCTTGTGCCGTACCCGGTCTCATGCGGCCAGAGTTTGTGTGTTGATTGACATCTCTAAGACGCCTCCCCCCTGGGCTTGGATCGGGTATGGTGGCACCGGCTTCTGGCAAGCGTTGGAGTACCCCAACCTCCCTTCGTTCTGCTCCAACTGCAAGCGCCTTGGCCACCCGTCGCCCCTTTGCAAGAAGCCCCCGGCTGGGCCATCGGAGGCTTCGCTGCCGAAGCCCGCGCGCCGTGCTGCAAAAGGCCCGTCAACTTCCTCTGTGGCTTCTCACCCGGCTGCCATCTCTCAGCCTCTTGGATCCCATACCTCATCTCTTACTGCTACTCGGGAGGCTGACCGTGCACACCATGTTCTTCCCTCCGTGGCTTTGCCTCAGGCAGGCCTTCCCCCACTCGGCTGTACCTCCTACGGCCTCCTGCCATCAAAACCGCTTGGTGTCACAGCCTCTCCAGGGTTTGCTGCTGGCTCCATCCAGCCGGTTCTATGCTCCATGCCCTCTGCCTGCCTCCTGTTGGACTCAGCTCCGAAGCCATCTACTGTTCGCCTTCCGGCTCAAGCGGATGCTGCCCACGAGTCCCCCGCCTCGGCACTGCCTGCTCATGCTGCGGCTTCGGAGCTTCCGCTCCCCTTGCCCAGGCATGCTATTTCACCTTCCCTCGCAGTAGTTGTCGTGGCTTTGCATTCTGCTACGGTGTTGCTTCCCCCGGATGGTGCCTCTGTGGAGGCTGCCTCCTATCTTCATGAAGCTGACTCCTCCCCTGCTGCTTCCCTTCCGAGCGCGGCTTCCTTGGAACTGCCCCCTGCAGTGTTCCTCCAGACTGATGGGCTCACTCCAACGGGGAGTGTCTTCCTTTCCCCCCCCCCCCACCTCGGCACCTGCTACCCACGTCCCTGCAGGCTTCCCTCATCCTGGGCCAGCGCTTCCCACTTCTGCCTAGGTCAACGTCACCTCTGTCCAAGGGGTTGACACTTGGGTGTCGACGCCTCTGCCCAGGGGGTCGTCCACCATCCCTGGTGGTGCTCCTGTGAACGATGCTATTTGGGTGGCGGTCCCCCACCAGTTGCCCTGCCTTCCTGGCGCTGGTGGCCTCACCCTGGCTAGCAGCCCCCCCAGCTCTCGGAGTGGTTGTCTGCCCCTCTGCTCCCTCCTCAGGATCCGCCTTGGTGGACTTCGGGCCCACTGTTGCTTCTATCGCTCCAACAACCACCACAGTGCCTTGCTTGGAGCCGTTCCCTTGTCTTCCTGCTGCACATGCTCGGTTTGTTGGCCTCTGCCCTCCAGCTGAGGTTCGTCAAGGCATTCTATCTACTCTGGCTGTGGGCTTCATGCACTCCCCCCTGGCAGTTCCTCCGTCCGGGAAGGGTGTCCCCCCTCCGTGCACAGCTGCTCCCGCGGCTGTCCCTCCTGCTGCCCGGGTGTCCACCTCTTTGGTCCTCGGCCCCCCGGCGCCGGATGCTCACCCCCTTGGCGGCCCTTCTTCTGGGCTTAATGTCGGTGTGGTTGCTTGGTCCCCAGGGGTGCAGCCCACCGCCCAGGCGGCTAGCATTGAAGGGTCCTTGGCTTCCTCCGCTTCTCCGACGGCCGCCCCTCGCCTCTCCTTTGCCCAAGCTTTGAAGAAGAAGATCAACCGGGCCCCGCCCGGGCCGATCGTCGACTCCGCCCCGCCTCCTGCTCCAGTGCATCCCGTGGGTGTTGTGCCCCCCTCGGATCTTTGCTTGCCTCTCAGGTTCCCCCAACTCATCCAGGCTCTCCACATCCCTGGGCTTGAGCCTGCTCTGGGGTTCCGTGACCTTACGGTGGCTCATACGGCTTTTGTGGGCACCTCTTGCCAGGACCGCTCTCGGGCGCCCTCGAGGGTGGATGGCGGAGCTCCTCGGCATTCCTTCCGGTGGTCCAACTCCACCTCCTCCTCACGTGATCATCAATGCATGTTTGAGGACGCTGCTCTTCCTCCCCGTCGTTCTCTTCGGATCCAGTCTTCTTCGATGGCGCCCCCGCCGCCGACCGACTCTTCCTACACAGAGGTGCCCGATCCCGACAGTTCAGAGGTTGACCCTCTTGATTGGCCTTGCTCTCCGGATCGTCAGCGCGGTGTCCGTTCTGTGTTCTTGTCCGACTCTAAAGGGGTCTTCGATGAAGATTCCTATTTGTAGGGGCTATGTTTCTTATGTGGGTTCTTGGGCTTTTGTTTCTGCCCACGCCTGGGTCCTCTTGGCCTTTTTCTACTTTCTTGGGCCTTTGGCCTTGTATGCCTCTTGCCCCTCTTTGGGCGTTTCCCCTCCCTGTCCCCCTTTCTTTTTCTGCTTTCATATATAAAAATCGCTTGTCTGGTGGCCGGGATAGTGTTTTCATCTTCTTCCGTAATGAAGAGATGAACCCCCTCTCCCGTCTCCCCCCTTGCAAGTGTCAACTTTAGTTAAAAAAAGTCTTGATCCTCACAAGTGAGGGGTGGACGTAGGGGACACGGCAGTGTACCCGAACCACCTAAAAATTCAGTGTGTCACTTGTGGTTTGTTCTTCCGCTTCCATAATCGAGTGGGCTTCATGGTGAGTTGAGTGTACACCAATTTCTTTGTTAAACACCTACCAATATCCACACGCATTCACAAGTGTATTCATGCTCGAGTGAGATATAGTGCTTGTATGATTAATTATCTTGTTCCACTCCCAAAGATTTTTTTATTGGCCAATCAATTCACCCCTCCCCTCTTGATTGCCGCCTTTCGGGACTCAACATCCAACAACACATCAATGTGAGGAAGCGGGAAATCATCTTTCAGACATACCTTATTTAAGTCCCTGAAATCAATACAAATCCGAATTTTTCCATCCTTTTTCATTACCGAGACTATATTCGCCACCCATTGAGGATATAATACAACTCTAATAAACTTGGCCTTATGTAATTTATGAACTTCTTCCTTTATCCTTAAGGGCATTTGAGGGTGGAAACTTCTTGATCTTTGTTTAAGGAGTGTTGCCCCTAGTTTAAGGATAAGTCGGTGTTCAACCAGAGCGGGGTCAAGACCCAGCATGTCCTCGTAGGACCAGGCAAAAGAATCGCTATACTCCCTCAACACCTTGATTAGCTCCTCTTCAACCTGAGGAGGGAGATTAGCGGAAATGATTATGGGCCTAGGGTCCTCTTCAGTTCCAAGATTGATTTCTTTTGTTGGTTCATCCATTGCCGACGACGGTTCATCAAATATCTTCAAACCTTACGCGTACAGATTGCCAGCGTCATCCACGTCGCTTTCCTCATCACCGACTGGGTCCTTCTCATCTATGATTTCATAAACTCCTAATCCATCATTGCTCCACACCCCATCTATTTCCTCATCATCCTCTATGACAATTGCGGTCTCTACAAACTCAGGACATTTGAGAAGGGCATGACATCTTTGGACTAGATCCTCAAGAAACCTATTTGGAATGGATTTAGAATGACGCATCACGGGGTGCGCCGCAGACGTGGATGGGCTGACAACACTAGAACTAGACTCTACCCCAACTGACTCTACCAACCTAGGGGACTCCGCACACTGTACATCTAACCTAGGAGATAAGAAATCTACAGGGAAAGAAGCAGGGGCCTCGTGCCCCTGGGAAGAGGATGGACAGAACACAACATAATCCTCCACTGAAACCTCCATTGTAAAATTGATGTTTTTTTTGGAGGTCGGAGGAAATCATGAAGCAAGAGGGGTTAGAGGAGGAAGGAGGAGGAGGAAGTTGCATGGGAAATAGAGATGGGAAGAGAACATCAAATAATGGGTCAGAAGAAGAAAACCACATTTTGTGGAGATTGGTTGTGGGGGTCCACATGGTGGACAAATCAATCGGTGGGCACCGCCCACAAGCACACGGAACAAACAGAATTTCAAGTGGCCTCTCCGTGAAGTACGGGTCGACCATGAGTGGTGGTGAATGAGGAATAAACCCCAATCACTGAAACAAGGAGGCAAGGCGGGAAGGGGACAAAGAAAAGGTAACGATAGAGCTCCCCTCTTCTCGTGGCCTCCGGTATACTGGTTCTATTAGAGATTGCTTCACCAGCTACATCTCCACTTTCTTCAGGCAAACGTCTTCCTTATGAAACATCTTCTCAAAACAACTGCAAAAATCTTACATATCACCCACCAGCCCCTCCAGCGGCGGCGGTGGGTCAGCAACAGCACAAGCGGCATCGCTTCTTTTATCAACACAGGACGGCGGCTTCTTTAAAGTACCAGGCTGCAATGGGCCTTTTACGAAATGCTGACGGTAATCCCACGTCAGTGGCCCGGAATCTCCCCGTATTGACAATGCGGATTCCCGGTAGCCAAGGCCTCTTCGGCTCATCTTTCTGCCCCTGGGGACGGGGAAGTCTGCCCCTGCAACTGTGCGCCGAGGCCCATGCTCGGCTGATAGCCTAGCTTTAAGATCATGTGCCACCCTTTAGAATCTCTAATCTTGGACTTGATTTTGACGTTTATCGGTGCAGTGAGGCTTGCGTGACGCATATGCCCATGGAAAGTTCAAGTCCATTACTGATAAAACTGGCCTATTGCTTCGCCATAATGTAGGCAGAATTTTATCAGTAATTGCATCAACAGTCTGGACCATGGAAACACTTTTCACTTTGACTACCCGCCCCTGAAATGGGAATTTGAGGCATTGGTGGGCAGTCGAGGGTACTGCATTCAAGCTATCAATCCATGGAAGATCTAGAATAGCCTTAAACATTGGGTCTATGTCCAGTACATAAAATTCCACGTCCATCTTTAAAGGCCCTAGCTCGGCCTGAACTGTCACGACCCCGTGGCAAGCTCTCCTGGAGTTATCGTACGCTGCAATGGTTGTCGGTGTTGGCCTTAGCATGTCTTCAGAAATGTTACAGGCATGCAACGTGCTCAAGGGACACACATTAATAGAAGCTCTCATGTCCACTAGAGCTGAATCAACGGCCACCTTGTTCAAAGAAATCATAATGCATAGTGGCATCTGGCGTGCCTCCGAGGGCGCTAGCTCTGACTCAAAAAATGAAATAGATGGCCCCCTTGTGATAGTGGCCAACACCGATGGTAAGCTGTCTACTGCTACGTCCTCGCTAACCATAACTTTCTGCAAAAAAGCTCTCATGGCATCTTGGTGTAGCGTGGACCTTTTAATTAACTCCAATACTAAAATCTTGGCCGGCATCCGGTCCAAGTGCTGTAACAAATCATACTTTGTGCCTGGTAAGGGGTCTGATTCTTCTGCTTCAACTGTTGAGGAAGGAATTTGGGAGTTGGGTGCAGGTGCACTAGTAGAGGGATAACTTCTATGGAATAAATGCCCACTCCGGAGGGCGAAGTTTCATGTTGGAACGGCATCAGATGGACTCCCCATTGGCCCAGTGGGGTGAGTGGAAGGAATGAGAGTGGGGGTGATGATGGCGGAGTCGGGTCTGACGGGTCCTGGGGGAGCGGTGACGGGTGAAGGGTTAAATGGAGGGGTGATGATGGGGGAAATGGCGGGTGATGGTGGAAGGATTGGCGGAGTGGTGAGGAACGTGGCGGGTGCAATAGGTGACCTGGAGGGAATAGTGGATGGAGCAGTGGTCAAGGTGGTGGGCCGGAGAATGGAAGGAACAGAAGGTGCGGGGGAAATGGTGTGGTGGAAGGCCAGGAGATGAGCGGGAGTCTCATGGTCATAGGACCACCCAACATTAGGGGCTGGGCGGTGAACTACATTAACTTGTGCTGGTGCCGGCGGCAGCTGTTGAGGAGCGGGCTGGTGGTCTGGCATGGGATTTTGGTGAATACCGAGTTCAGGTGGTTGTTGCTGTTGCTGTTGAGGTTGAGGTTGGGGTTGCTGAAACTGCTGCTGCTGTGGCGCCGCCTGCTGCGGCCTCGCTTATCTTCTCTTCTCCTTAATGTCTTCTATCAATTTGTCTACCTGGGCCCAGTCAATCCTTTGCCCCTCATGCAAATCATATACTAAATCTCGAAACTGAAAGCATGTGGATAAAATGGAGATGTTACGGTGGCTTTTGCATGCGACGGTGTCGGAGGAGAGATGGAGAGGAGGTGGAGGAGATGGGGATGCGGTTGGGTAGAGAAGGCGAGAGAGGGGGAGTATCGCGGTGGCTTGGTTACGTGGAGGGGGATGTGAGGTGGTTAAAAGTGAGAGGGGGTCGCGGTGTAGTGAAGAGAGAGGGTGAGGGAGCGGTCTGTGGGCTGTTCGTAAGGAGGTGGGTGTTGTAGAGAGAAATGGAGAGGTGGAGGTGGGAGGTTGGCGTCCGGTGGAGGGAGAGAGAGGTGGCAGACGTATGGAGGGGGGCGAGCAGCTGTGGTTGTTAGGAGGAGAAACAGAGAGGGAGAGGACAGCGTGAAGAGGTGGCAGTGGAGTGGGGAGGTGTTGCCGGTGAGGTGGGAGAGGGAGAAGATGCAGGGGGGTTGGCAGCGGCTATAGGAGGTGATGCAAGTGGGGGACGGCTGCGTGGAGACGGGCGACGGTGAATCGGTAGCGAGGATAGGCGGCCGGTGGAGGTGCCAAGGAGGGTGACCGGTGATGACGAGGGCAGCGGCAGCGATGGCGTGGTCGCGGTGGTCGCAGCTATGGAGGTGCCGAGGAGGGTGGTTTCATGGCAGTGGCCGGTGATGACGAGGACATCGGCAGCGATGGCATGGTCGCGGTGGTCGCGGCTATGGAGGTGCCGAGGAGGGTGGCTTCATGGCAGTGGCCGATGACGACGAGGACAGCGATAGTGATGGCAGCGGTAGCAATGGCATGGTCGCGGCTATGGAGGTGCCGAGGAGGGTGGCTTCACGGCGGTGGTCGGTGACGACGAGGACAGCGGCAGTGATGGCATGGTCGTGGTGGTCGCGGGTATGGAGGTGCCGAGGAGGGTTGCTTCACGACGGCGGCATGGTGCAGGTGAAGGTGGTCGACGGGCGTGGATGACGGTAACGACGGCGTGGCCGGAGGTGCATCGGCTATGGAGGTGGGCGGTGGCTTCACGGTGGTGGAGCGGCGAGGTGGAGGTGCATGGAGGAGGGTGCAGCGTAAGAGGGGTGTGCAAGGAGTGGTTAGAGAGGGGGAGAGTAGGCTGCGATGGTTATGGAGAGAAGGGTGGTGTTATGAGAGAAGAGGTGTTAGTAGGAAGAGGGGATGGATGTGGAGGTGGTCCCGAGATGGAGAAGAGAAGGGTGGGGGAGGTGTATAAAGTGGAGAGAAAAAAATGGCACGATGGAGGGCTTATTCTGTTAAGAAGAAAGAGATGAGGGAGGTTAAAGAGAGAAGGAAGGAGAGGGGAAAGAAGTTGTACGTAATGGGAGAATGAGTGGGGAGATGAGAGTGGGGTTAGTGGGTGACATGAGATAAGAGAGGGAGAGATGAGTGGGAGTGGGTCGAAGGTGAGAATAAGTGGGGAGATGAGAGTGGGGTTAGGGGTGATAACGGGGGGAGAGGAGATATAAGTGGGAGATAAAAAGAATAAGAGAGAAAGGGTTTCGGAATGCGGAGGAATGTTAGCGGGAGTATTAGTGGATGGGAGGGAGATGGGTGGAAGTAAAAAGGAATGAAAGGGAGTGTTAGTATTAGTGAGTTCCATTAGTGGTGAGAAGAGGGTGAGAGAGGTACGAAAGAAGAGGTGGGTGGGGGTGTTAGTGGTGAGAAGAAAGGGATGTTAGTGTGTGTGGTTCCATTAGTGGTGAGAAGAGGTGAGAGAGATACGAAAGGAAAAGGTGGGTGGGGGTGTTAGTGGGAGTGTTAACTAGTGGAAGATAAAGGGATGAGATGAGAGGGAGAGGTGAGTGAAAGATTAATTAGAGGGTGATTAAGAGATAAATGGAAAGATGAGTGACAGATATAAGAGGGGTTTTTGCGTAAGGAAATGAGGGAGATTTAGTGAGATGATTAGGGTGGATTACGTGATAAGAGGAGAGAAGAGAGATTAGATGACAAATAATTGGGGAGGGGAATTATTGAGAGAGTTATGGGGTGAGACGGTGGGGAGACAAGATACACAAATAAAAGGGGGTGGGGTATGTATTATTATAATTATTATCATTTTATTTATATTTTTTTATTTATTCTATATATATAATAAACACTTAATTTTATGTGAAAATAAAATTACTAAAAAATAAAGTATATTATTTATATACACACAACTATATATATATATATACATATGTATTGATTTATTTTTTGAGATTTTTTTTATTATTTTTTATATATTATTTTTTTACGCAACCAGAATTGTGAAAATTATTCAAATAAGTGGAAAGTGTAAGCTACTTTGAAGCATCACGGTATAATATGAAATATACCCGCGAAAATTGTGAAAACGGCGTGTCTACAGATGGGCAAGTCTATAGCTTATCAAATCAAAGCTTTTCATTCATTTATTCAATATCAAATGTATCAAGTTCAAGCTATGGATCTCTATACATCATAAAACATCACTCAATCCCCAATCAGGCATCCCCGCGAGGTCGGATCTCGCGTAACTCTCTCAAGTAAGCATGGTACTCCTCCTGGGTCTCTATCACCTCTGTTGGTAAGGTGCGGGTCCTGTTGATCTCCCACATGATCAACGCACTCCTAACTGCCTGCTCGTCCTCCTCTGTCCCGAGTCTCCTAGCCCGTAGTCCAGGTAGGTGAGGTAGTGGTGGAACCATGGTGCATGGGAGTCCAACATGTAGAAAGCACTTGTGGGGGCTGTACATCGCCAAGGTGGTGTTCCCCACGAGCCTCAAGTCAAGCCCAAGCCTCCTAGGAAGCCTGAGGGTAGTGCTGTGGAGGAAAGGTGGGCGCATCACGAACCGATCAAGTGGCAGAGTGTTGAGGTAGAGGCGCCACTCGTCCTTAGTCTTCTTATCTACTGTCCGGCACTCAACCTGCTATAGGAACCCAAAGGCGCCGCCGATGAAGAGTGGATGGCTCCCAAAGATGCGGCTAACAGAAGAGATATCCTCCCTGGGTGCGAACTTCAGTCTAATCCCCATCCAGCACTCGAGTAGGATCATGGACCCAAAGAGTGGACCTCCTAAGGCAGCTGAGCTAAGTCCCTCATACAAATAGGAGAGAATGGCATGTGAGATGGATAGACCCCGCCACAATCAACTAATGATGCTAAGGTTGGGTATATCGAGAAGGTGGTCGGTGGCAGGGAAGAGTATGGCCACGCACAAGCAAATGGAAACGGCCTTAGCTATGGCCTCATCCCACCCACACTTGTTTTTACAATGGGATATGATCCACTAGTTCAAAGGCATCAAATGGATGTGGTGTGGACCGATCATGGTATGTATGTCTTTGGCATTAGGAAGGAACTCCCCTAGGATGAGGATAGGATCTATAGGTGCTACTGTATGGCAAATTAGGTCTTCCTCGCCAATTTTGGATCTAGGAAGGGATAGATAGGTCTCTACCTCTTCTAATAGGATGGTGGCCTCAAAGGAAGAAAATATGAAGGTATGAGTCTAAGGATGCCATAACTCCACCAGGGCTGTGATGCTATGCTAGTCTAATGAGAGTTTGGGGTAATTTTTGGCCAAGACTAAGAGAGGGTGTAAATGCCCGGCCTTTAGGATGGATATCACTGTTATGGGGAGCTCGCGAATCATGGGAGCCATCCACTTCAATGTTGAATAGCGCCTTGGGCCGGGGAGAAGCTGAGGTAAGGGAAGAAAAAAGAAAACAAAGAAAGAAGAAGGGAGAAGAGAAATATAAGAATTTGAAAGGAATTTGATGAATATGAAAATAATTGCATTAACTTACCTCTCTTGAAGAGCTGGAGCTCAGATGTTTGGGAATTGTAGTCAGCCATTGTAGCGCCTCATGCTCCTTTTTAGCCGGCTTTGGCCCGTTGTAGGTGCCCTCACCCATTATGCTTCCTTCAAGAGCCCTCTTCATGATGATTTGGGTGATGTTTCTAAGGTTTTCAAGGCCTAAAAGGAGGGTTTTGTGTGAGTTACGAGTTTAGACTGCCTCTCTACTTATAGAGCCTAAATTCCTAGTCCTCTCCCATTTGGATTGAGGTTGGATAGCCTCAAATCGGGTTGAGATAAGCCTCACCGCGTCTGAGGCATCTTTGTCCACGCATTAGGACTCCTTCATAGAGTCCCAATCAGGCTTAACTGGGCCGCTACGTTTACGGCCTATCGGGCGACCGCTAGAGCTAATTGGCGGTCTCCCAGGGACCATTTTTTTCCCTTTTGGATTCTTCATCTCTTCACGTGGTTAACGGTCTTGGTGAGGCTATCTATCAGAGGAAATGATCCAGAGGAGACTGTCTTATTTCATTTTGCGGCCATATGAGCGCCGTTTCTGCTCCTTTTTGGGCTATGGTTCGTTTATTCCTTGTCGGTCTATCGTGGCATTGCCAAACTAAGGTAGCAGCCTTGCTATGACCGTTTATTTCTTATTCATCTCTTCTATCTAGTTTTCGCCTAAGTCTCTTTCCCTCTCTCGCTCTTCCTTGTCAGTCGTAGGAGTCATTGTCAGGTTAGGCTAGTCAGTGTCAGCATACATGCATTCATCTAAGTCAAAAAAAAGAGTCATGTCATTACATTATGTCAAAATCATATACATGCATGTGTCTCATATAATAGGTCAAGTCTGCCCCGCCACTGGACCCCCGCTGTCACCGATGCCCTCATGTCTCTTCCCCGACGGATCCATGGTCGTGCTCCCCTCCTCACGCTGGCGTCACCTCCGCTCCTCGTCCTCGTTCCTCCGATGACCAGAGGAGCCAGTGAAGTAGTCTCTATAGGCACCACTGTGCGCGCCACTCAGAGTCCTGCTATGCTCCGATCTTTCGCTCATCGCCTGGAGGGACTACTGGTACGCCCCCACTGTACCCCTCAACTCGGCTACCTACAGCCGGAACTGCTCTAGCTCACTTTTCAGCCCTAACGCCTCTGTGCGGAATCGCTCCATCTCCGCACGAAGGCATGCTACCTCTGTCACCTCTACGCGAAGGCGCTCTGCCTCTGCATGAGATCGCTCAGCCTCCTCTCTCTGCCAAGTGGCCTCACTCAGTGCTGCCGCCAACTCCCTCGCCCGCATATGCATCCATCTCATTAATCATCTTGCAGTCTTAATCATACGGTCAAATGGAAGATGAGTGGTTTGCTTACCCTCTATGCGAGTGTGGCCTCGGCCTCCTCAGCTCGTGCTATCGCCTGCGCGAAATCCGCGTCTCGGTCAACCCGATCCACTGGTGGCTGGGAGGAAGAGGATGGTGCGTTGAGTCCCTGGCGCTGAACTCCATCGGCACGCTGCATGTAGAAGCATGTCAGTTTCATAAACATAGCATGACATTTTAGGTCTAAGCTTGACTAAAGCTTACCAGAAGGTCCAAGGAGCGCTGGAGCTCGTCCCGCTGCTGGACCGTAGAGTGGAGTAACCCTTGGAGCTCTGTGATCCGTCCCTGGGGGTCAAGCTGCATGTAGAATGTCAAGCATTAGTGCATTGTAATCATGAGCATATAAAGGGCATAAGTCCAAGAGTTGTACCGATCATCGGTGGCCAAGGAAGACCTGGTCCCCATAGCGTCATGCATAGGCCATCAAATAAGCCTCGTCGCTGGTAGCTCGGGCACGTACCACTCGCCCTCGCTTGGTCCAGTCCCAGATCTGGTGCGCCGCCCACGTCATCCAGTTGATCTCCACTGCGAGCCCGCGTGAGTGTCATCCCACGCGCTCCTTTGGTCTCTCTCGTGTGGGGAACTCCACCTCTGGCCGGTGGATGCCCACGGTCCTCATGATCAGTCAGTAGTGCAGCGGCTTGACCACGTTCAAGCAGTGGAGCCCGATGTCGCATCCTACGTAGCCCAGCGGTGCTACCACCCACGGCTGGCTCTCGTGTCCCTCGCCCTAGTATGGTGTCCACCGGACCTACATGGTGGTAGGCAGATTGCATTAGTGTCCAATCATATAGTTGCATTTACAAAGTTCAAGTTCATGCCTTACCGATGCGTAGGGCAGCACGTCGATGTCGTCCTAGATCATCCGAACCTGGCGTTGCAGCGAGCCTATCTCCTGAGCAGCCATCCATCGCCTTGCGATGGGCACTCGATCAGGGTTCACCTCTATCCCTCTCCCCAGTCCAGGTAGGTACAAGTAGGCCCATACCTGCATTTCATATATCAAGTGTCAGCATACAGTAGTTATAGCAATTGCATAGCATTTAGGAATCGAGACTGACCTGAAGTAGTAGGGAAAACCTGTCGAGCATCGTCCGCCGGCTGGTGGCGCCGAGTGTGTCAAACAAGAAAGCCAGCACGGCTGCGCCCCACGCGTACTCGCCTACTTGGTCCACCTCCTCGAGCAGGGGCAGGAGCCTGCAACTCACTCCATCGACTCTGGTCGCGAACAGCAGCTTCCCGAAGAATAGCATGAGGAACCGCCGAAGGACCACGTCCGCCTAGGGTCCTGGTCCTGCTGCTACCCATTGTCGCACTCTGTCCGTTAACCACCCCAAGTGCTGCTCTGGCAGCTCTCCCACGGCGATCCCAGCTCCTCGTAGGCCCAGGCTGTAACGACCCGGAGATCCGGATACCGGTAAACCGATACCAAGAGCTCGGGGAAGCCACCCAAGAGACTAATGAGGCCCCGTAAGGGTTGGGGGGTTTTGTTGAGGGGATGCATAACGAATTGGAATTGCACGCGGACAATATTAATTATAGCAACAATTTGAACTATAAACAAAAGCAAATTAAATATCGGAGTGATAATTATATACAATAGTCCAGATCCACACTATCCACAAGTCCGACGACTAAACGAAAGTCCAGAAGTACAATGACACGGGGCATACCTCGACCAAAAGTACAAGAAAAGGACTAACATAGACAGACAAACCACTGTTGGCGGCTAAGACCTGTCGTCAAAAACACGGGAAGCTCCAGAAGACGGCTGATGCTGCTCATCTGAAAGAATAAGGGTGAGTCTTAGCAGACTCAGTAGGGGTCATGTGGATCCCTACCTCGCAACTAAACATGCAAAAGTAGTAAAGCATGCATGGGCAGAAATAAATGACAATCTAGTAAAGTCGTAACACTATCTAAACAGTTTACGAACAGCTAACTAATATGCCAATTATAATTTAAATGCGTGTACTCGAAATCTACCAATAGAATAATAACTCAATCATTTCCAAGTGACAAGAGAGAGAAGGAGACCACCAGAAAGAAGAAATCAGATGCGTCCACTGACGGCTTACACTGCATCTCAAGCATTTACGCAAGTCTGGATAGCAACAAGCGAGACACGTAACAGTACAAGAAACAAGAACTAGTCAGAGTACCACTCGTCAGTGTCAATCCAAGCCTCTGACCACGTGTGCACACACCGGCTCGTCGCCTCGAGCCAGGCCTCTAGCTAATTTTCCCCCCCAGTAGGATGTTACTGTTAAGCAGGGGCCCACGGAAACTAGCTTAAAAACCATAAAACAGGACTACCCCGCTATAATGCCCCAGATTTTTCTGATATTTTTTGGATCATTTTAGTGGGTCTCGGAGTGTATTTTGTGTCTTACACATGTTTTTCCCTGATGCACCTTCGAAACTCTATGCAGGGCAAACCGTGGCGTTCTCCGACTCCAGGACTGTACCGGCGCGTTGTGCTCCTCCCGACGATTGCGGAGATAATTTTTCGTAATTTTCTGAATTTCTAGAATTTTTGGGTTTTCTATATATATTAACCTTTTCTCTCTCTCCCCTCTCATTTCTCTCTTCCCTCCCTCTCTCTTCTCTCACGCTCTCTTTCTCCCATCTCTTCTTCGGCGGCCGACGGAGCGAGGAGGGGGTGAGGTGGAGGCGGCGTGGGTGAGGATGTGGGCGAGGACAGGCGAGGATCGAGGCGGTGGAGGCGAGGCGAAGCTTGGTGGCACGTTCGTGAGCCGGCGAGGGTTTCGCGGTGATTTCTTTGTGGATCGGCGTCCACGGCGCGTCGTTTCTTCGGTGGAGGTAGTGAGATGGACCCCCAGCTCGTGCATTCCCTTTCCCGCGAGTTTTATAGGCCGTGGTGAGGCGAGCGGGCGAAATCGGGGATTTTTAGGAAAATTCCATGTTTTAGGGCTTGTGGGCCGATCTCTCGTTTCATTGCGTTTTTGGCCGATCCGAGGCCGTAGATGCATGCTAGGGGCTATTTGGGGGCTTTCCCCTTATTTTTCCCCTCTCCTGTGGAGGTATGGGGGCGTGGGATGATTTTTGGGTCATTTCTTGCCGTCCCGCTCTCGGGACGGTGTGACGGTCCTTCCAGTGACCGTCACAGGGTGTGATGCCCCTGGGTTGGTGCGTTACGGTCCGTGACGCCCCAAGAGGGGTGCGTCACAGTGGTTTATCATGTTGGCGGGTCGTCGGTCGCTCTGACGGTCTTACGATAAACCGTCAGAGGGTGTGACAAACCTGGACCTGACCGTTACGTCCGTGTTTCATGATTTTGCCCGATTGGGGTCCTGAGACTCTGACGCACCAGGGGTAGACCGTCAAAGCCTCATGATGCCCTTGCTTGGGTGCGTCAGAGTTGGCGTATCCCTCCTTCTAACACACCTGGGAAAGTCCGTTAGGGGTTCTGACGCCCCGAGGGGTGTGCGTCATAGCCTGTTTCGTTCTGTCTTCTAACGCACCAGGCTTGGTCCGTTAAAGACTGTAACGCCCCGGAGTGGGTGTGTCACAGTCGGTGTTGCCCCTCTCGCGTGACGCTCCTGTGTTGGACCGTTAGAGTGTTGTGACGGTCTAGCCTTGGACCGTTACAGCTGTGACGGCCCAAAGATAGACCGCCAGGCACCATGTTGTGCCGAAGTGGTTCTTCATGCTTGCCGCGATCGTTTCGCGTTGTGTAGGTCCCTGGTCGACCCGGTTGCTGCCCAGTGGTCGACTTGCGGTCTCTGGGATGTCCCAGACACCCCGAAGGTTCTGTGTCCATGTTTTGAGGGTGTCGGGAGGAATGTGTTATCTCGATTAGCGTGCCCATATGTGTGGTGGGTCCAAGTGACCCCACGTGTTCCGGGCTTCCGTGTTACGCTTGATCGAGTCACCGTGTATCGGTGTGTGTGCGGAGGGGTCTCCCCCGCATGCCGTGAGTTTTCCTCGAAGATGAGTCTCGAGTGGGCCATGTGTTTGGCTTTGGACTGCGAGTCTAGTTATCGACGTGGCAGCTTGTGCGTTGCCCTGGGAATCGTGCTTCTGTGCTTTCCGTGTGGGCCATGTGTGTGGCCTTGGACCGCGAGTCCAGTTGTCCAGCCTAGAGTTGGAGGTTTCCCATTGTTCCCTGAGAGTGGGGTTCGGTTTGGCGGCCTGTGAGCTACCTTGGGAACCGTACTTCTGCATCTCTGTGTGGACTGTGAGTCACGTTTCTTCTCCGACCGTGGTCACCATGCGACGGTACCAATACGTGGGACGGTCCCCGTACGTTGTCAGATGCGGACATTATTTTCTATTGACTTGAAAGTCTACTCTGTAGTGACCCTCCACAAGTCGTAGCCTACTTACACGCGTGTGGTCCCACCAGGGAGTGGTGGAGAGGCTACCCTTAGAGACGGTTTGTGGACCGGTTTCCATCGGGCCCCACGTCTTGCAGCCAGAGTCCGGCTGAGGGAAAACCAGTCAGAGGGCCAGACCAGGGATGCGCGGTCTGTGTGTGCACACGTGGTTGGGCGCAATTGGACACACGCTGATGAGCGTGACCCCAGCTAGTCACTTGCTTTGTGGTTCTTCTTCGGTGTCTGTGTGATGTGACACCACCTTGGGGTGGTAGTCACGAGGTCAATGCACCTTGGGCCTATGACTCGGAAGCAAGCAACTTTGATGACGAAATTACTCGGGCGAGCTTACTTGCTTAGCGAACACTATTGCCCGTGGGCAAATTGGCAATGGTGGGGAGGATCCAAAGTGGGACCTTGACATTCCGAGGCTAGGCTTCACTATGGCTGACCCCATAAGGGGCTGAGATACCCAATTTAGTGGGTGGTCAGCATGCCAAAGGCATGGGTTGTAGGGTCGCTCTCACCTCACTCTGCGGTGGTCACTCAATTGGAGGGAAATTTGGATCAAGCACTCACTTACCGTCCGACGGAGCTAAAGATAATACTAAATAAGCATAAATAAATCAGTGAGGGAAGTGTCTGGAGTTCACCTGATCGGTGTGAGAACACCGATCCCGACCGAAAGACGAGGGCGAGCGGGGAGGCGTGGATACGCACCCGCAGGCCGTGCCGATGCCGCTTGACCCTATTTAAGAGATTACAACACTACGCCTCTCGCAGGAGGGGGATCTTGGGGTGGGGGTTAACTGTTAATACATCCAAAACTACCTCCACACAGGGAGGGGCCTTCAGTCGGCCAAGCAAAAGGGGGAAAATTGAGCTAGAAGCAAAGAATGGTAGCCGATGCCGATTCTGACCACTCTCTGCGCTTCAGGACAGGCAGTTAGTTTTCTTGATGCTGCGGCCACTCCAGAATTTTGTTGATGATGAAACCTATTGGTAATTCTTTGTAGCTAGATCAGAATGACTCCAGATTTTTCTTGGAATTTCGTGTCGCTGTCGCTGGTTGGGGCAGAGCCGAGACAGGGGTGGTCTTCGCTGGCTCTGGGTACTCTCATGGTGTTATTGCTGGAAGACGGGGACGCTACGAGATGATCCGAATTCTGTTGGAGGCGTGGCAAGTACCGATGCAATCATGCTTGAGTCCTCTTTCCGTCGGTACCAGCAGCATTGTCGGAAGATGTCGGAGATCATCGTGAAGTCCCGAATAGTAGAGATGTATCAGTTCTGGCTCCCAAAAACTGACCTGACACACTTGGAGTAGAAAATTTGTAACTCTTGATGCCGATGTCCAAACTTAGCTCTGCTTCTTGGGGATGAAAGAGGACTTGAGAGGGAAGCTCTCAGCCAAATCTTGTGCCAAGATCTGCAAGGGAAAGGCCGTGGTCGAACCGGATCTGCAGCTCTGGTCCGCTGCCTGAGTGGTTCTGCGCAGTCAAGGAAGAAATGCTCCCACAGGCAGCTCGGTGCTCGGACGATGACGAAACCACCTCGCCTGGGAAGCTATCTGGACGACCTTTCCAGAGGTATATGCCTTGCCACCAGAAGAATCAGGGAAGGGCCGGAGACGATGTAGCTTCTAGGACCAATGCTTACGGCCTGCGACCTGCTACCGGAGCTGCAACCTTGTGATGGCAAATGGAGTAGGAGGGGGGGTAACACAGCAAGGGGATGATGGCTGATGGATATGGGAGAGGGGAGGACATGGCTGGGGTCTCCAAGGAGGCTGGGGTGGCAGGGATGGGGCTGAGGGGGGGGCTGGAGCTGCTGCTGGTGGTGATAGGGGTGGATGTTCACTAGAGAGGGGTGGGATGGAGAGGAGGTGGAGGGGGCGACCAGACCTAAGGGGATCTCCTTGGGTCGACCTAGGGTGTGGGGGGGATGAGAGAGGGGAGGGAATTTCGAATTTGGGCCTTGGGAGGAGTTATTTCAGCCTTGGGAAGGTGGTGGGATGCTTGGGGAAGGAGAGAGGGGTAGTTGGGAGTTGGGAGGTGGGGTGTGGATTGGAGGACAGCTCTTGGGGTTGGGGTGAGTTAATGGAAGGGTGTGGGGACTAGAGAGAGAGTTATTAGGGGAGGGGTAGTGAGAGAAAGTGGTTGGGAGGGGGAGGAGAGAGAGAATGGGGCGAACCCCTTAGAGAGAGAGAGATAATGAGAGAGAGAGAGAGTAGTGTGAAATTTGGTGGAGGAGAAGGAGACTTGAAGGTTTCTTCTATTCAAATGATTCATCAAAAGTTCTTCCATATGAGGGGAGTGGGGGCCTATTTATAGGCTTACATAATTCCATATGACCAAACTAACCTTGACCAAGTGCACTAATGACAAGCAAGTCCAAGGGAGGGGCGCCCCTGGGCCTAGCCCACTAGTTGGGCCCAAATGACTATCAAACTGACCCATTAATCTATTAACTGACTCAAATAAAGAAAGATTACACATCTATGACTCAAATAAAATGAAAATTACATGCTACTGCTCAAAATTAAGTGATGGAGATGATGATGCGCCAATGGCAAGCAACCGAAGTCTCGAAAAAAGATGGAGTGACTGGGGATGTCCCCATCATACCCCCGGGGTGGGGAGAACTCGACCCCGTCGAGTGTGGGTCCACCGGGGTAGCAGCACACCAAAGCGGATCTGGGTGCAGAACATCTTTCCAACTCAACCCTGCCTTCGTAGCCGAGGGATGGCTCTTCCACTTCTCTGGATAGCGCGGGCACACCCTCTTCCTGGCGATGGTACCTTGCTTATCTAGTATTGCCTCCATGTGCTCATGTCGGGCTCTCGGGCTAATATGTGGAGACTCTCCGGTGGTGTCACTCACAAAGGTAAGTGTAGGCTCAAGATGCTTACTAGGTTCCACGATGGGGCTCTTATAGGGTGATGGATCTACCACACAAAAAGTCGGGTGTGTCCCAGAATCCTTTGGAAAGTTCAGACCAAAAGCATGTTTGCCAATGCCACTTAGAATTCAAGAAGGTCCAAGTCCTTGTGCCCTCGGTTTGGAGTTAGCCCTAGGGTAGAGCCACTTCAATGTCACCATTACCAAGTTGCCTACTTGGAATCCCAAGTGCCACTTACGAGCTGTTGCCCGCTCTTTGTGATCCTCACCGCCTGTTGCTAGATGCTTGCGAGAATGCGTATGCCATGCACTACGATGCGATGTTGGTGTGAAAAGTATGGTGTGCAAAGGTGGACCGGGGCAGCCATATGTAGACTGATCATACTTTGATGCCATGAAGACTGTGACAGACTTAGGAGGGCCAGGACATCCATAGATGAATCTTTTATGCATGGATGTGACAAATGTCGGGGGACCCGGACATCCATGTATGCTCCTTTCATGCTTAAGACTCATGATGAATGGAGGTGGACCAATACATCTAAATACGGTCCACTTATGCATCCTACTTGACATGTGGGTGATGTGAATGAATGTACCCGACTCATGAATCATCCCAAGTGGTGTGGTAAGCCTAGACACATGCATGTTTATCCCAAAGGTGACTTCCATGTGCATAGATGTTGGATGGCTTTCGAACTTCCATGTGAATGGGTCGAAGGGATCTAAGAAGGTGGTTATGGGGTGGGGCTTTTCATCAATCCCAAGGTGTATGTTGCCTAAGGTCAAGGCTCTCATGGTGCAACCCGATTCTAGGAAGGGAGGAGTTTGGGTCAACATGGGCGATATGGGTAGGGTAAGGTGGGTGGGGGTGAATAGGGTGAGTGGGTTACATGGAGATCTAGGTTCCCATAGGAAGGGGTTGAAGGGATCATGGTAAGGGTCACCTAGATAAGGGTACTCTATATTCTCAAGGTCCTCAAATGGTGAGTCATCCTCCTCAAAAATAATTGGGCCAAGGTCGCTAATGGGTTGGTCGATCAAAGCACTTGGGATCTCAATGGTTGGGGAGTAGACTAGGATGGGTTCCTCCTCCATGGGAAGAAAGTGGATGATCTCACTCGTAAATTGGCCATTAGTGTAGATGGAAGTGATGGAGCCAACAGCGGGGTAAGCTAGACTAATGGTGCTAGGCTCCGATGGCCTCATGGCTAGCATATCGGTCAAGTGGACTTGCCAATGTAGGTAGTCCACTAAGTCTCCCAAATCTTCCACACAATAGGAGGTTTGATAGGTGACATGAGGCTGAGTGGGAATGATTTGGGATTGATGTCCCATGGGTAGGTGGCATGGTTGTGAACTAGGAAGGGTGAGGCCTCGCTTGAGCCATTGGAGTACGGACTCATCTATGGTGATGGTGTCATGGGGAAGGGTGTGTGGCTCTTGAGGAGCTAGGCTAGAAGAGGTGGGTGAGTTGTGTGGCCCTTGGATTTCCTCTTTTTTGGGAGGTGGATCCGGATGGGTATCCCTCTCCACTTGGGTTGGTGTGTGGGTTGCAACTCCTAAGGACAATGGGGTAGGGAGGTCTATGGTGGGCGGGTTGGTGATAGTTGATGCATGGCGCACCCGAGGAGGTGAGCAAGGTCGGACGTGGGTTAGAATTGGGAGTGAAAGTAGTGGAGGCCTAAGTTGGGGTAGGATTGGGGTTGGAAGTGGAAGGTGGGTTGGGTGAGGAGATTTGGGTTGATTGGTTTTGGGAGATGTGTCCCTTTTGGGGGACGATGGTGAGGTTGCGGTGGTGGTCAAGGGGGCTTGTGGGGTACGGGTTTGGTGAGGGGATTTGGGTTTGGGGGTGGTGGCCATTATGGGGCCAGGTGGAGGGGTGGACATGGGGTCCAATTGGGTATGTGGACATATGGTTGTGATGAGGACTTGGAGGTAGGATGTAGATGTGGTGGTTGGGGTAGGATAGGTGGGAAATGGTGGGGAATGCGTGATTAGGGTCTTGGGTTGGCCAAGGGGAAATGAAGGAGTTGAAATGCTATTTGGGCTTCGGTGTTCAGAATGGGAGGGGAAAATATATCTAGCCCTAAGTTGTTCCTTCATGTCCCCCCAAGAGGTGATGTGAGTTTCCCTTGGCAGGGGAAAATATATCTAACCCGACAATTTGCAACCAATGAGTTTCTGCCCGTTTGGTAAGTTGCATTTTGGCAACCCAAGCCTTTTCATACTCGGACATGGGATACCAAGTGAAGTACTGGTCCATTGTAGCTTCCCAATGTAAATATTCTCTAGGAGAGGTTCCATCAAAGGTGGGAAGTGGGAGGGGGACCATTCTATCGTTCACCCTTGGGGTGGGCCCATTGTCACCTAATTGGGTAAGTTGACCTTTTATGCTATCTAGGCGATTAAAGGCATTAGTCATGGCCCCCATGAGGTAGTCAACACAGTCGGGGATGTCATGTGTGTTTGTGGTGAGTTTCCCTTGGGGTTTGGGACTCATGGGGAGAGTCGATGGGTTAGGTTGGTATGAGGCGGCCATGCTAGTGGTCAAAGAGATGCAACCGAGGACTCTAAATGCATAAACATGTCCTAGGACCAACTTGCGGAGAGATAAGTTGTGAACTTGCTCTGATACCACTTGATGTGACACCACCTTGGGGTGGTAGTCACGAGGTCAATGCACCTTGGACCTATGACTCGCAAGCAAGCAACTTTGATGATGAAATTACTCGGGCGAGCTCACTCGCTTAGCGAACACTATTGCCCGTGGGCAAATTGGCAATGGTGGGGAGGGTCCAAAGTGGGACCTTGACGTTCCGAGGCTAGGCTTCACTATGGCTGACCCCCAAAGGGGCTGGGATACCCAATTTAGTGGGCGGTCAGCATGCCAAAGGCATGGGTTGTAGGGTCGCTTTGGATCAAGCACTCACTTACCGTCCGACGGAGCTAAAGACAATACTGAATAAGCATAAATAAACTAGCGAGGGAAGTGTCCCGGAGCTCACCTGATCGGTGTGAGAACACCGATCCCGGCCGAAAGACGAGGGCGAGCGGGGAGGCGTGGATACGCACCCGCACGCCGCACCGATGCCGCTTGACCCTGTTTAAGAGATTACAACACTACGTCTCTCGCAGGAGGGGGATCTTGGGGTGGGGGTTAACTGTTAATACATCCAAAACTACCTCCACACAGGGAGGGGCCTTCAGCCGGCCAAGCAAAAGGGGGAAAATCGAGCTAGAAGCAAAGAATGGTAGCCGATGCCGATTCTGACCACTCTCTGCGCTTCAGGACAGGCAGTTGGTTTTCTTGACGCTGCGGCCACTCCAGAATTTTGTTGATGACGAAACCTGTTGGAAATTCTTCGTAGATGGATCAGAATGACGTCGGATTTTTCTTGGAATTTTGTGTCGCTGTCGCTGGTTGGGGCAGAGCTGAGAACAGGGGTGGTCTTCGCTGGCTCTGGGTACTCTCAGGGTGTTACTACTGGAAGATGGGGACGCTACGAGATGATCCGAACTCTGTTGGAGGCGTGGCAAGTACCGATGCGATCATGCTCAAGTCCTCTTTCCATCGGTACCAGCAGCGTTGTCGGAAGATGTCGGAGATGATCGTGAAGTCCCGAACAGTAGAGATGTATCAGTTCTGGCTCCCAAAAACTGACCTGACACACTTGGAGTAAAAAATTTATAACTCTTGATGCCGATGTCCAAACTTAGCTCTGCTTCTTGGGGATGAAAGAGGACTTGAGAGGGAAGCTCTCAGCTAAGTCTTGTGCCAAGATCTGCAAGGGAGAGGCCGTGCTCGAACCGGATCTGCAGCTTTGGTCCTCTGCCTAAGTGGTTCTGTGCAGTCGAGGAAGAAATGCTCCCACAAGCAGCTCGGTGCTCGGACGATGACGAAAGCACCTCGCCTGGGAAGCTCTCTGGATGAACTTTCCAGAGGTATATTGATGGGGCATCAGAGGTGATTTCCTTACACGGGTGGAGTGTATTTGTGTGTTATGGCTTGTATGAGATTGTAATTGTGTCATTTCTTTCATTTGGGCTCCTTGTAAGGCTTATATCAAGCCAATGGGCCATTTGTAATGTAGAGTCCATGGCTAGGTTGCCATTAGTAGAGTCCATTAGGAGCTTATTCCATATTGGGTCTTAAGGCCATCATTATGAACCTTAATAGCCACTTAGGCCCAAATAGGCTTCTCTCTCTCATGGGCCACCAAAGGTGGAAGAGTCTAGCATGGTTAGTGGGCTTGTAACATGGCATTTGACCACACTGGGCCCAAGGGAGGCCCATGAAGGGGGCGCCCCCTTCTTTGGCTCTATTAGGCTAGTTAGGTGTGATTTAGGTGAGGTTGGAATGGAATTAGTCCAAGTTTGAATTGGAATGGTCAAGATAGATTAAAAAATTATATTTGGTGTGTTATTCACACTTCATCTCAGCCATTCAATCCCCAACCCTTGATCTAAGGGTCCATATTAGATTTGATTGGAGTCATATATAACCATGTATTTTCATGAGAAAATCAATGAAAAATCAGAATTTTGTTGAATGCCTTGAGTGAATTTCGACCTCCTCCCTCTCTCCCTCTGGTTTCTTCATCCCAACCTCCATTTATAGAGTGTTTCTATCTCCCTTCATCTCCTCTCAACCTCCGGTGATCGTCTGTGCCGCCGCCGCCGCCGTTCGTGCCGCCTTCGAGCCGCCACGGGATCGTCTTCGATTTTCTGTCCTGCTGGACAGAGGTGTAGTTCGTGAATTCCTGAAGCCAGCCACGAGTTCAGATCGATTTGAAATTTTGAGGGTTGGTTCCTATCTTCTAGCCCCTTCTCCACACAAAAATTGAGGTTCAAAACCTACTGTTTCATATCCTTACCATTTCGTTCAACTCTCAATCTCAGATCTGTTCTGTCACTGTCTACAGTGACAGTAGCCCTGAGTTCTCCACCTTCGACCACCCTTTTCATTTATGTTAGACCTCCCAATTTAACTGGGAGTTCTGTCCATCATCCCCTACCACCAAAATGTTTCTTAAATTTTTATCATCCTTCTACCTATTTTTAACAATTCATGTTCTACCGGAGCTACAGTACTTTCAGTCAGATCCCAGATCCGACCTTCGTCGAGTAAACAACTCACAGAAAATCATAAGCACATCCAAACATGTCCAAACCAATTTTGCGGTCTTCCCAGCGCAAATTCCAACAACTTTGATGAAGAACACAACCCCTAATTCGAACGTCTCGCTCGCGGTCAAAGGCAATCCACAGGGAAGTTCTCTGCTGACCTGTGATTTCAAGAACTGTACAATAGAAGATTGAAAATTCCATAAGTCAAGATCCGAGCAGATCCAGGCCAGATCTTTAGGCCTAGGTTGAAGAACTTCAAGCTAGCTTTCCAACGGCGCCCGTCTCGTGTTGATCCGACGTCGGGGCTGATCGCAGCGTCCATTCTCGCCGGAGCGCGCGCTGCAAAACAGCAACCACCAGTCCGTGGGCAGCAAACCCGACGGGTGCCGATCGGAACCGCCCGACCCCCGGGTGACGTTCCGGTGTGCCGCTAGCCCAGGGAACACTTCCCTAAGTGTCCACACTACAGCGGCGCCACCGGGTCCCACACGGCCCCTCCAGACAGCACGTGGGCCCCACGGTCGTGATCACGCATGTAGCTGAATCAACACACGAAGCTGCCCGTCATCCCGAATTCGGCCCTCCCGGGCCCATTGTGTCGCCCTTTACCTCCCTGCGTGGAGTGGGCATATTTCCATTGCTGTAATATTCATGTATTAACTGTCCCGGGAGCACGAGTTCGGTCGGGCCCGTCGTCCCCACGCCGAGCGCGTGGAGGTATCGCATTCGCTCCCTTACTTGGCATTTTGCTTAATTTTCATATATACTTGCTTATGCCACTGCTAGAGAGCATGATAGGGTAATTAGCTCGCTTTCTATTTATATCACCGCTGCTGCGAGAGAGAGCGTTACCGTCCCGTGACCCGATCCGGGCACAAGTGAGAGCCGACCACCCTAGCTCACAGCCGGTTTCTCAACCGCGCACATCCGACGCTTCCCTCGTTAAGGGGCAGTCACGAGCTTGTCGTGTCCGTGGTCTCGTCCCGCATCAATTTGGTATCAGAGCGAGTTTGAGTCTAGGGTGTCCAAAAAAAAAGTGTCATTCATTAGTCATTTACGTCTAAGTCGTGTTTAGGGTCATCATTGTTTTAAAACAAACAAAAAAAAGTGTCTTTTTTGCATTGCATCCCTTTACTCGGTATATCAAAAGGTGTTGTCCGAACGTTAGGCTATGCCTATCGGGAAGGCCGCACACTTGCGTGAGTGACCTTTGGGTCGATTACCTCCGCTGTGTACCGCGTTTTGGTTAAGTCTAGGTGCATCATTTAGCATTAGTGTGTTTTGCTTTAGTCGGCGTCTTCTAGTCGGTGTGTTTGCATGCCCACTCGTCGGGGTACTCAGTACTCACCCCCACCACCACCTATGGCCAACCCACGGGATACCTCGGGAGACTTCCACTCCCTACAAGAGGCGATGATGGCCATTATGACTAGGTTGGACCAATCCGATGCTAACTTTCGGACTTTCTCCGATAATATGGATGGTCGCCTTAGAGCCATGGAGAGGCGCTTGGAGACCTCCGACAAGTCGGTCCAAGACCTCGTTGGGCGGTTAGATAGGATGTCACACGGGGACCCTCCAGGGGCAGCCCAAGGCCCACCCGCACCTCCTCCCGCGGTGGCCCAAGTCCAACCCGCTCCCATGGCCCAAGTCCAGGCCGCTCCCGCGGCCCAAAACTAGCCACCACAGGCTCCTCCACCCGCCCTTCCTCGGGTTCCCCAACTACCGCACCGTGACCTTGGTCTCGAGGACTATGGTTCCGACAATGCCTATGAGGGATATGGTCAACGCCGTCGTGGTTTTCAGCCACAACGAGATGAGGATGATGACCGGGTCCTTAAGACCGTGCGAGCGGACCCTCCCGCTTTTTACGGGTCTTTGGATCCGAAAGTCTACCTAGATTGGGAGTTCGACATGGACCGTTACTTTGAGTGGTATGATATGTCGGAGCGTCGAAGGGTCCGATTCGCCACCATGAAACTCATGGGGCAGACACAAACCTATTGGAAGAATGTGGAGAGCCTGCATGCTACTTCAGCGGTTAGAACCCCCGATCGACACATGGGCCGAGATGAAGAATAAACTTCGGCAAAAGTACCTTCCTCCCACCTACCGCCAGCGACTCATCGATAGATGGCAAAGTCTTAGCCAGGGAGACCGGTCCGTCTCCGAATACATCGCGGAGTTTGATGAGTACTTTCTACGATGTGGTGTCACGGAGGAGAGTACCATGCCCGTGTCCCGCTTTCGATGTGGTTTGCGGCCACACTACCAGTATGAGCTTTTCCGCCGTAATGCCAAGACGTTGGAAGAGGCATACCAGGTTGCTCTCGAGATGGAGCAATTTGAGGGAGAGTTTGAGTCTAGCCATCGGTTGGGCCCCACCCCTCTCTGTAGTACCGAGCCCCGTCACTCCATAGGCCCACATCAGCGGCCTCCCATGGCTCGATCTCAGGAGCCCACCCGTCAGGAGCACTTCACTCCACGGCCTCGTCCTCCTCCACCCCGGGATCTATTCCCACCCCAACCACCGGCACCCATTGCCCGTTCCCCGGCTCCTATAGCCCGTCCTCTGGCACCGGCACCCCCTCCACTATTGTCCAAAGCACCTACATCTCCCCATTACTGCCTACACCCCCTACCCGACGGGATGATAAGGGTAAGGCCCCTTTTATAGGAGAGAGTAGTCGGTCGAGAGTGCAGTGTTTCCACTGTCATGGGTTTGGCCACATTGCCAGCGAGTGTCCCGCTCGCACCACCCTAGCCTTAGGTGTTGGAGGATCCGTACCTCCCGAGCCTGAGTGTGTTGATTACGAGGCCGATGAGGCACTAGCCGAGGAGTACTATGCCTTGGGAGGGGAAGAGCAGGACGGCTCTCCTGCCGCCCAGGATGCAGCCACCTAGTGGGCTTGATGCTACCACCTTCGTCTAGAGTCATGCATAAGTCGGTGTGTTTTCCTTGTGTGGTTTGTTTTGAGTGGTGTGCTTTGAGTCGATTGTTTGTGTGGTTTGCATACGTGTGTGTATTGCATGGTAAGTCTGCATGAGTCTTGTGCAAGCTCGTTGTCGGTCTCTTATGAGTAAGAGGCGAGTGGACTCACTTGATGAGTATGGGATCGATTCCACATCTATACCCGGATCAGTCACCTATAGGGACTCAACGGTGATTCCTAGTGAGTCTTCGAGCTGTTTTCTTCCCTTTTGAGAGTGCCCCTTCGGAGTGACCAACTTTAGCCCATAGCAGTTCGCATATCGAGTATATATGGAATGAGCAAGTGACGATCACTTGGAGCGGAGCATACCCGCGCTACTTGGCACGGTGACGGATCTGCCGGAGTACTCGAGCATCCCTACCCATACTCGACGGGGTCGAGTTCCTCCCACCCGGGGAGAATTGATGGGGCATCAGAGGTGATTTCCTTACACGGGTGGAGTGTATTTGTGTGTTATGACTTGTATGAGATTGTAATTGTGTCATTTCTTTCATTTGGGCTCCTTGTAAGGCTTATATCAAGCCAATGGGCCATTTGTAATGTAGAGTCCATGGCTAGGTTGCCATTAGTAGAGTCCATTAGGAGCTTATTCCATATTGGGTCTTAAGGCCATCATTATGGACCTTAATAGCCACTTAGGCCCAAATAGGCTTCTCTCTCTCATGGGCCACCAAAGGTGGAAGAGTCTAGTATGGTTAGTGGGCTTGTAACATGGCATTTGACCACACTTGGCCCAAGGGAGGCCCATGAAGGGGGCGCCCCCTTCTTTGGCTCTATTAGGCTAGTTAGGTGTGATTTAGGTGAGGTTGGAATGGAATTAGTCCAAGTTTGAATTGGAATGGTCAAGATAGATTAAAAAATTATATTTGGTGTGTTATTCACACTTCATCTCAGCCATTCAATCCCCAACCCTTGATCCAAGGGTCCATATTAGATTTGATTGGAGTCATATATAACCATGTATTTTCATGAGAAAATCAATGAAAAATTAGAATTTTGTTGAATGCCTTGAGTGAATTTTGACCTCCTCCCTCTCTCCCTCTGGTTTCTTCATCCCAACCTCCATTTCTAGAGTGTTTCTATCTCCCTTCATCTCCTCTCAACCTCCGGTGATCGTCTGTGCCGCCGCCGCCGCCGTTCGTGCCGCCTTCGAGCCGCCACGGGATCGTCTTCGGTTTTCTGTCCTGCTGGATAGAGGTGTAGTTCGTGAATTCCTGAAGCCAGCCACGAGTTCAGATCGATTTGAAATTTTGAGGGTTGGTTCCTATCTTCTAGCCCCTTCTCCACAAAAATATTAAGGTTCAAAACCCACCGTTTCATATCCTTACCATTTCTTTCAACTCTCAATCTCAGATCTGTTCTGTCACTGTCTACAGTGACAGTAGCCCTGAGTTCTCCACCTTCGACCACCCTTTTGATTTATGTTAGACCTCCCAATTTAACTGGGAGTTCTGTCCATCGTCCCCTACCACCATAATTTTTCTTAAATTTTTATCGTCTTTCAACCTATTTTTAACAATTCATGGTCTACCGAAGCTACAGTACTTTCAGTCAGATCCTAGATCCGACCTTCGTCCAGTCAAAAAATCACATAAAATCATAGACACATCCAAACGTGTCCAAACCAATTTTTCTGTCTTTCCAGCTCCAATTCCAACAACTTTTCTGAAGAACACAACCCCTGATTCGAACGTCTCCCTCGCGGTCAAAGGCAATCCACAGGGAAGTTCTCTGCTGACCTGTGATTTCAGGAACTGTACAACAGAAGATTGAAAATTCCATAAGTCAAGATCTGAGCGGATCCAGGCCAGATCTTTAGGCCTAGGTTGAAGAACTTCAAGCTCGCTTTCCAACGGCGCCAGTCTCGTGTCGATCTGACGTCGGGGCTGATCGCAGCGTCCATTCTCGCCGGAGCGCACGCTGCAAAACAGCAACCACCAGTCCGTGGGCAGCAAACCCGACGGGTGCCGATCGGAACCGCCCGACCCCCGGGCGACGTTCCGGTGTGCCGCCAGCCCAGGGAACACTTCCCTAAGTGTCCACACTACAGCGGCGCCACCGGGTCCCACACGGCCCCTCCAGACAGCACGTGGGCCCCACGGTCGTGATCACGCGTGTAACCGAATCAACACACGAAGCTGCCCGTCATCCCGAATTCGGCCCTCCCAGGTCCATTGTGTCACCCTTTACCTCCCTGCGTGGAGTGGGCATATTTCTATTGCTATAATATTCATGTATTAACTATCCCGGGAGCACGAGTTCGGCCGGGCCCGTCGTCCCCACGCCGAGCGCGTGGAGGTATCGCATTCGCTCCCTTACTTGGCATTTTGCTTAATTTTCATATATACTTGCTTATGCCACTGCTAGAGAGCATGATAGGGTAATTAGCTCGCTTTCTATTTATATCACCGCTGCTGCGAGAGAGAGCGTTACCGTCCCGTGACCCGATCCGGGCACAAGTGAGAGCCGACCACCCTAGCTCACAGTCGGTTTCTCAACCGCGCACATCCGACGCATCCCTTGTTAAGGGGCAGTCACGAGCTTGTCGTGTCCGTGGTCTCGTCCCGCATCATATATGCCTTGCCACCAGAAGAATGAGGGAAGGGCCTGAGACGATGTAGCTTCTAGGACCAATGCTTGCGGCCTGCGACCTGCTACCGGAGCTGCAACCTTGTGATGGCAAATGGAGTAGGAGGGGGGGTAACACAGCGAGGGGATGATGGCTGATGGATATGGGAGAGGGGAGGACGTGGCTGGGGTCTCCAAGGAGGCTGGGGTGGCAGGGATGGGGTTGAGGGGGGGGCTGGAGCTGCTGCTGGTGGTGATAGGGGTGGATGTGGGCTAGAGAGAGGTGGGATGGAGAGGAGGTGGAGGGGGCGACCAGACCTAAGGGGATCTCCTTGGGTCGACCTAGGGTGTGGGGGGGATGAGAGAGGGGATGGAATTTCGAATTTGGGCCTTGGGAGGAGTTATTTCAGCCTTGGGAAGGTGGTGGGATGCTTGGGGAAGGAGAGAGGGGTAGTTGGCGGTTGGGAGGTGGGGTGTGGATTGGAGGAGAGCTCTTGGGGTTGGGGTGAGTTAATGGAAGGGTGTGGGGACTAGGGAGAGAGTTATTAGGGGAGGGGAAGTGAGAGAAAGTGGTTGGGAGGGGGAGGAGAGAGAGAATGGGGTGAACCCCTTAGAGAGAGAGAGAGTAGAGTGAAATTTGGTGGAGGAGAAAGAAAATTGAAGGTTTCTTCTATTCAAATGATTCATCAAAAGTTCTTCCATATGAGGGGAGTGGGGGCCTATTTATAGGCTTAAATAATTCCATATGACCAAACTAACCTTGACCAAGTGCACTAATGACAAGCAAGTCCAAGGGAGGGGCGCCCCTGGGCCTAGCCCACTAGTTGGGCCCAAATGACTATCAAACTGACCCATTAACCTATTAACTGACTCAAATAAAGAAAGATTACACATCTATGACTCAAATAAAATGAAAATTGCATGCTACTGCTCAAAATTAAGTGATGGAGATGATGATGCGCCGATGGCGAGCAACCGAAGTCTCGAAAAAAGATGGAGTGGCTGGGGATGTCCCCATCACTGTGCCTCTGGTAGGCGCTACCACGTCAGGCAGTTCACCTGCGGTGCGGTGTAGGTCATCAGGGGACGCTACCGACTATGCTTCTAGTGGGAGGTACTCCTGTCGAGTCGGGAGTGACAAACCGCCAGTTTCAGTGACTTCGACCTTCGTGTTTTGGTCGTGTTGACCGTTGAGTTTCGGTTTTTTCGCCGTGGCGCGTGCGTCGATTTTCGTGCCGCGAGACTAGTGCTAATAACTTTACCGAGGTTGCATCTTGTTGTGCGGTACCTGCGACTGGGTGGTCGGGGTTGCACCTTAGACAGCGTGTCCAGGTTGGTCGTGTCTTGGGAGACAGGCCTCTACGGCGGGGTTGCCATGGGTTTTTACTTCGGTATGTGGTGCTAGTGTGGTCCGGTTCCCGACTGTGAGATCGGGACTTCTCTTTCTGCATGACCGCGACAGTAGGAGTAGTTGTAGTGCTGAGTTTTGACCGTCCACCGGGCTTTACTGTTCCTGCTGTTACTATTGCTCTTGTAGTTACGGCTTTCCGTGCCGCCGTTGTTCTCAGTTGAGATTCCGCGGGATCCCTACTGGGCTTGTGACAGGAGGCTCACCCCTACTTTTCAGGTGTGGCGGTTCTCCCTCGAGGTTCGAGGTTGCTATTCAGAGGTTCTTAGTTGCCAGCTCTCCGGGCCGAGTGTTCACTTGGCATATGGTACGCTTTACTGCTTTAGACTGTACTTTCTGTTGGACTGGACTCTGTTGTTGTAGTAGTTGTTTATTTATTTCTGTTAATTATTGAATTATCCTGCCTTATTTTCTATTTCTTTGTACCTCCACACTCCTTGTAGCCCTTCCGAGCCCTCCCGGCTCGTGGGTGGCGGTTCGACTCTCGGGTTATCGGGTCTTCCCGATAATCGGATTCTCGAGTCGTTACAGATGGTATCAGAGCGGTGGTTATGGACGTACATAGGAATTCGAGATATTGCAGTGATCAGAGTCCATAAGGTCTAGTACAATCGGCAGCTTGCTTAGGGTTTTATGTTCGCTTTCTGCCTAGTTTCTCGCTCGAGAGCTTGAGTGCGCTGTGTGGCGCTAAAAAGGTGGTTGCTATTCGCGGCTTTCGTGCCAGCGTGGAGTCTGAGGATCGGGGTCAAGGGCTTTCTCCCTCATCGGTGGTGGCCCCTGTTGTGCTGCGTTGAGCTGAGGTTGCCGGCAGGTGCGTTGCTGCGGTGCTGTGTTCAAGGTATTTGCCGGTAGGTCAGGTGGCTGGTGCGGATTGTTCGTGGTTAAGTGGCCGTGAGTGTGCTCTGAGGGAGCTGCTGTCGATTTTGGGCCACTCCAGATCAAGGTTTATCCAGCCCCTGAGGTGCTGAGGTTGAGGTTTGAGGTGTCAGAGCAGGTGCTCTGATCGAGAAGTGTACTCGGGTGAGCGGAAGATCTTCTGGATGAGTTGCTGATTCTCGAGCCTGGTGTCCTCGTTGTGCTCTGTGGCATCAGAAATGACGTATCAGTCCCGGTTATTCTTGCTGATTTCGAGGCAGGATTGGGCTGTGGTGTCCCAGTAAGTCTTGCTCCTGCGCTCTTGCGTGCAAATGGGTTGTGTTCGCCTTGGATTTGGTTTGAGTTGTGAAGGTTCCGCGGTGGTTTCGGGACTTGAGGATGAGCGTGACGGTTGTCGATTGTGGCTTGTGTTGCGGCTCTTGGCGTGGTGTGTTGCAGTTCGAGGAATTACAGTGGTGGTGCATCGAGAGATGCTGTGATTGTGGTCTGACGTGACACTCACCGAGTGTGTCGGAGGCGCTGACCTGATGTGGTGATGATTTTTTCGGTGCTGGAAGGTGTTGTTCCCAGCGTTCGCGAGATTCGAGATCAGGTCGGGCGTGGAGTTTTCCGTTGGTCGGAAGTGCGATTGGTTTCTCCTTTGGCTGGAGAGAATTATGTTTGGCCAAGTTCTTCGTCTTGCATTGTGTGTTCGGATTGGTTGGCCTTTATGTGCCATGAAGTCCGTGCGAGACGTGCTCCTTGTCTTGGCCAGGTGGTTGCCTGCGAGAGTTGTGCCCAATTCTCTTGTTGTGTGAGGGTGATGGTGCTCTTTTGAAAGGACGAGTGCTGGTTGGGCGGTGTTCGCATTCTTGGCTGTGCACGTGTGGATTAGAGTGTGTAGCGGAAGCCTGGTGGGCCCATAACCCACAGGTCTTAGGATCGTGGCGTTGGTTGCTATGGGCAGATTTCTTGAGTTTGCGTTGAGCATTGGAGGATTGGTCCCGCTGTGTGAGACGTGTTGTTGCCGTGCCGTTGTCGAGATATCATGATTCTTGGCACTGGCAGGATGGAGTGTTGGGGAATGTGCTGGCTAGTGCGCCGTATGAGTACCATGTTCATGCGATGGAAGCCGTGTCAGGCGTCGGTATTAGACCCGGATGGGGTTGTTGAGGATGTCGCCTAACGGAGGTCGAGGACGTGTTGGTTAGAGTCGGTGGTTTGGTGCCCGACTTACGTTGCGAACTATGTTCTCGGATGAGATAGTGCTCTAAAGGAAGTGATCTCTAAGAGATTTTGGGTTCCGGTTGGTAGCTGCGAGTGACTGGTAAGGCTAGTCTCGTAGTCGACCATGGTAAGATGTGTATTGCTTGGGGACCCGTGTGTATCAGCCGCAACGTTGGTGACCAGGTTGCTGTGAGATTGGCGTCGGATTGGTGGTCCTTGATGGGACGTTGGTGTCACAATGGTTATCCCTGGTTTGCTAAGTCTGAGTCAAGTGATGTGATGACCGAAGAGGCCAGGATCTTGTCATTTGGTTTCATCGTGCCCCCGAGAGGGTCGAGTTAGCGTGATGATTGAGTTCGGATACGGTGTCCGAGTGGAGTGCAACTTGAGATGTGGTAATTTCCTGTGTGTGAGTCAGCGGATGACCTGCTGTGGGTTGGATCGTGCCCGTTGGGCCGGTGGAGGTTTCCCGTTGACGTGTATCTGGCGACCAGTGGATGGTCTTTTCACAAATGGAAGATGCTGTTGGTTGTGCATCGTGAGCGGTGAGAGCCGTGTATCGGTGAGACCTTTGGTGGTCGTTTCCATGATGTACCTTTCCGGACGGAATCTGGGCTCTGTCGAAGTTTATCTTCTGGGCTCTGGCAGAGTTGGCACAGTGGTATGTCTGGCTTTCGGCTTGCCAGGTGTGGGGTGCTTCTTGGTGTTGAGTCGATGTTCAGGTTGCGGTCTGTTGAGATGGCTGCGTGAGCTGGTGGAGGCCCTGTATTGGTTGTTCCCTTGAGAAGGGTGTGTGACCTGTTAGCTCGTTGTGAATCTGACGTGTGTTTTGTCTGCCGACCATAGGATGGATCGGTTGTTGTTTCTCGTGCGAGGGTTGTGTCTCCTCGGTGAGCGAGTTGGTGGCAGTGGTGCCATGAGTGGCTTTCGTTGTGACTGAGGTGAGGCCGAGCTGCGTTGTTGGTGTACCTGCTCTGATGGCCGGTGTGCACGGTGCGCGGAGTGAGGTGTTGCTTGTGATTGTAAGTCTGGCTGTGTCCCTCAGGTCCGGAACTTCCCGTGCGAATCGAGGTTTTCTGTGCTGGGGCTCTGAAGGCGTTGTCAGTTGGCTCAGTGTTCTTCCCCTGTGTCTTGGTGCTAGTCCCGAATTTCGAAGATGAAATTCCTTTAAGGGGAGAGGGTTGTAATGCCCCGGATTTTTTGGAAAGTTTTCGGATCATTTTAGTGGGTCTCGGAGTGTATTTTGTGATTTACACGTGTTTTTCCCTGATGCGCCTTCGAAACTCTGTGCAGGGCAAACCGTGGCGTTCACCGACTCCGGGACTATACCGGCGCGTTGTGCTCCTCCCGAGGATTGCAGAGACAATTTTTCGTAATTTTCTGAATTTCTAGAATTTTTGGATTTTCTATATATATTAACCTTTTCTCTCTCTCCCCTCTCATTTCTATCTTCCCTCCCTCTCTCTTCTCTCACGCTCTCTTTCTCCCCTCTCTTCTTCGGCGGCCGACGGAGCGAGGAGGGGGTGAGGTGGAGGCGGCGTGGGCGAGGATGTGGGCGAGGACATGCGAGGATCGAGGTGGTGGAGGCGAGGCGAAGCTTGGTGGTGCGTTCGTGAGCCGGCGAAGGTTTCGCGGTGATTTCTTTGTGGATCGGCGTCCACGGCACGTCGTTTCTTCAGTGGAGGTAGGGAGATGGACCCCCAACTCGTGCAGTCCCTTTCCCGCTAGTTTTATAGGCCGTGGTGAGGCGAGCGGGCGAAATCGGGGATTTTTGGGAAAATTCCATGTTTTAGGGCTTGTGGGTCGATCTCTCGTTTCATTGCGTTTTTGGCCGATCCGAGGCCGTAGATGCATGCTAGGGGCTATTTGGGGGCTTTCCCCTTATTTTTCCCCTCTCCTGTGGAGGTATGGGGGCGTGGGATGATTTTTGGGTCGTTTCCCGCCGTCCCGCTCTTGGGACGGTGTGACGGTCCTTCCAGTGACCGTCACAGGGTGTGATGCCCCTGGGTTGGTGCGTTACGGTCCGTGACGCCCCAAGAGGGGTGCGTCACAGTGGTTTATCATGTTGGCAGGTCGTCGATCGCTCTAACGGTCTTACGATAAACCGTCAGAGGGTGTGACGCACCTGGACCTGACCGTTACGTCCGTGTTTCATGATTTTACCTGATTGGGGTCCTGAGACTCTGACGCACCATGGGTGGACCGTCAAAGCCTCGTGACGCCCTTGTTTGGGTGCGTCAGAGTTGGCGTATCCCTCCTTCTAACGCACCTGGGAAGGTCCGTTAGGGGTTGTAACGCCCTGAGGGGTGTGCGTCACAGCCTGTTTCGTTCTATCTTCTAACGCACCAGGCTTGGTCCGTTAGAGACTGTGACGCCCCGGAGTGGGTGCGTCACAGTCGGTGTTGCCCCTCTCGCGTAACGATCCTGTGTTGGACCGTTAGAGTGCTATGACGGTCTAGCCTTGGACCATTACAGCTGTGACGGCCCAAAGATAGACCGCCAGGCACCGTGTTGCGCCGAAGTGGTTCTTCGTGCTTGCCGCGATCGTTTCGCGTTGTGTAGGTCCCTGGTCGACCCGGTTGCTACCCACTGGTCGACTTGCGGTCTCTGGGATGTCCCAGACACCCTGAAGATTCTTTGTCCGTGTTTTGAGGGTGTCGGGAGGACCGTGTTACCTCGATTAGCATACCCATAGGTGTGGTGGGTCCGGGTGACCCCACATGTTTCGGGCTTCCGTGTTACGCTTGATCGAGTCACCGTGTATCGGTGTGTGTGTGATAGGGTCTCCCCCGCATGCTGTGAGTTTTCCTCGAAGATGATTCCCGAGTGGGCCATGTGTTTGGCTTTGGACTGCGAGTCCAGTTATCGGCATGGCAGCTTGTGCGTTGCCATGGGAATCGTGCTTCTGTGCTTTCCGTGTGGGCCATGTGTGTGGCCTTGGACCGCGAGTCCAGTTGTCTAGCCTAGAGTTGGAGGTTTCCCATTGTTCCCTGAGAGTGGGGTTCGGTTTGGCGGCCTGTGAGCGGCCTTGGAAACCATACTTCTGCATCTCTGTGGGCACTGTGAGTCACTTTTCTTCTCCGACCGTGGTCACCGTGCGACGGTACCAGTACGTGGGACGGTCCCCGTACGTCGTCAGATGCGGACGTTGTTTTCTATTAACTTGAAAGTCTACTCCGTAGTGACCCTTCACTAGTCGTAGCCTGCTTACACGTGTGTGGTCCCCCCTGGGAGTGGTGGAGAGGCTACCCTTAGAGACGGTTTGTAGACCGGTTTTCGTCGGGCCCCACGTCTTGCAGCCAAAGTCCGGCTGAGGGGAAAATCGGTCAGAGGGCCAGACCAGGGACGCGCGGTCTGTGTGTGGACACGTGGTTGGGGGCAGTTGGACACACGCTAACGAGCGTGACCCCAGCTAGTCACTTGCTTTGTGGTTCTTGTTCGGTGTCTGTGCCTCTGGTAGGCGCTACCACGTCAGGCACTTCACCTGCGGTGCGGTGTAAGTCATCAGGGGACGCTACCGACTGTGCTTCTAGTGGGAGGTACTCTTGTCGAGTCGGGAGTGACAGACCGTCAGTTTCAGTAACTTCTACCTTCGTGTTTTGGTCGTGTTGACCGTTGAGTTTCGGTTGTTTCACCGTGGCGTGTGCATCAGTTTTCGTGCCGCGAGACTAGTGCTAATAGCTTTACTGAGGTTGCGTCTTGTTGTGCGGTACCCGCGACCAGGTGGTCGGGGTTGCACCTTGGATAACGTGTCCAGGTTGGTCGTTTCTTGGGAGACAGGCCTCTACGGCGGGGTTGCCATGGGTTTTTACTTCGGTAAGTGGTGCTAGTGTGGTCCGGTTCCCGACTGTGAGATCGGGACGTCTCTTTCTGCGTGACCGCGACAGTAGGGGTAGTTGTAATGTCGAGTTTTGACCGGCCATCGGGCTTTACTGTTCCTGCTGTTACTATTGCTCTTGTAGTTACGGCTTTCCGTGCCGCCGTTGTTCTCAGTTGGGGTTCCGTGAGATCCCTACTGGGCCAGTGACAGGAGGCTCACCCCTACTTTTCAGGTGTGGTGGTTCTCTCTCGATGTTCGAGGTTGCTGTTCAGAGGTTCTTAGTTGCCAGCTCGCCGGGCCGCGTGTTCACTTGGCATGTGGTACGTTTTACTGCTTTATACTGTACTTTCTGTTGGACTGGACTCTGCTGTTGTAGTAGTTGTTTATTTATTTCTGTTAATTGTTGAATTATCCTGCCTTATTTCCTATTTCTTTGTACCTCCACACTCCTTGTAGCCCTTCCAAGCCCTCCTGACTCGTGGGTGACGGTTCGAGTCTCGGGTTATCGGGTCTTCCCGATAATCGGATTCTCGGGTCGTTACACCCGCCACCTCTCCCAGGTGGGATCGACACTAAAGGTCGTCAGGCTACGTCTAGTGGTTCCATCACAAGGAAAGAGAATATAACTCCATTGGGATCTAAAAACATGCCATAATTCATGATAACAATTAAACATGGCAAATATGCAAGAATAAAAGCATAATTAAATGAACATGTTAGCAATTAAATTCTACAGGAATTAAACGGTCCAGCATCAGCTGTTCCAGTCGTACGCGGTCGTGCGACTGGCGCTCAATGGGCCTGAACGGTTATGACGAAGCCGTTCAATATTTGCCCCTTTTCAGGTTTCAGGGTGTACATGGTTCAATCTGGGTAGTTCAGTAGCCTGAACGGTCCATCGACTGTCCGCTCAATAGGTGGGGCAGTAGCTTGAACGGTCCCCCGACTGGCCGTTCAGTGGACTGAACGGACCAAGTCGGGTCGTGCCATCCAATTGGATGGACCACGTTGGGCCGCGCTACCTATACCGCCTTACTATTTAAAGGGATTAAGCGGTCGAGGGTGAGCCGCCCTAAGGACTAAACTGTCTATCTAAGAACCGTGCTAAGGGGTTAAACGGTCGGGGTGAAGACCGTTAAGGATAAACGGTCACTGGTTGGACCGTGCCATTACCGTGATGGCGAAAACGGGGTGAAACCCCCCCCCCCCCCCGGTCGGTCCAAATGGACGGAAAAACCTATTTAACCTGCCAAACCACAACCCATAACCAACATACAACCATTCCAAGCCCATAAAACGTAAAGATGATGGCCATGGTATAATTTTCATGAATAAAAATGAAAATACAATGCCCATGGAATTTTGCACAGAAATCTAGGAAATCGATGGGCTATGGCGATGCATGGGGTACCAACGCAATCCTAACGAGGAAAGGATTCCATCCCCCTACCTCGATCGCGATGAAACTAACGATCCAGCGCCGAATGGCTGAGGGAAGCCGCACCGTCCTCTCGCCCGCACACGCCTCCACGCTCCGCGATTCGAGGCAAGACTGGCGTCAACGCAATCCTCACGTCGCGAGCAATCTGATGATGTCCTCCACGCCTCTGTCCGCGACCCGATCTGGCCACGCCACCAAGAGAGGGAGAGGGCGCCGCGTGCGTGAGAGAGAGAGGGAGAGGGAGAGAGAGAAAGTGAAATGGGGAGAGAGAGGGGTCGACGGTGGGTTAAAATTTTTTTGTTATAATGTATATATTTTTATTTTTAACCTCTAATTGCCATTAAACCCTCAAAGAAGTAAAATTGCTTAAATGCCCATTTAATTTCTTAAAAGCTTTAGTAAATGGGTAAAATTACTAGAAAATGCCCATTAAATCCATAAAAATCGCCTAAATTCACGGATTAAAATATCTTTTAATACCGGCAAGGATCCGTTAAGGAACGAACCTTATAGTCCTTCCCTCCTAATAGAAATTTCATCCTCAAAATTTAAAAGGAAGAACAAGGAGAGAACTGGAAGAAATTATACCTTATTCCGAGAACAAGGAGAAACTATTGACGCATTTAATCATCACGTTCCCAAGTAGTCTCATTCCCGGAGTGACGCTGCCAGACAACCTTAACCATAGGAATTACTTTATTTCTCAATCGTTGCTCACGACGATTTCCAATTCTGACTGGGTACTCTGGTGCAGACAAATCTGTAGTCACTTCAGGCCAAACTGAATCATCAAGCACGTGAGATGCATCAGGGGCATACTTTCTCAGCTGGGAAACATGAAATACATCGTGGATTGCTTGCATCGTCGCCGGCAATTGAAGACGATAAGCCACTTGGCCCACACATTCCAGGATAGGAAACGGACCAATGTAACGGGGACTGAGCTTTCCACACTTCCTAAATCTCATCACACCTTTCATCGGAGATATTTTTACAAACAGCATATCTCCAGGCTCAAATTGTAATGGTTGCCTGCGCTGATCTACATAACTTTTCTGCTGACTTTGAGCTATCAACATTTTCTGCCTGATCAAGCGAACCACATCAACACACTGCTGAACCATATCCGGTCCTATCAACAGATGGTCACCAGATTCAAACCAGTTTAATGGAGTACGACAAGGACGCCCATAAAAAGCTTCATACGGTGCCATATCGATGCTGGAGTGATAACTGTTATTATATGCAAATTCCACTAATGACAAATGCTGACTCCACGAACCCTGCCAATCCAGGCAACACGGTCGCAGAATATCTTTTAAAGTCTAAATAGTCCTTTCTGACTGACCCTCGGATTGAGGATGATGTGCTGAACTGAAAGTCAACTCAGTGCCCAACGCCTTTTGTAAGCTGCGCCAGAAGCTAGAAGTAAATCATGGGTCACGATCTGACACAATAGATATTAGAATTCCATGCAATGGCACAATCTTTTCAACATAAAGCTCGGCCAATTTTTGCACACTCCAGACAACTTTAATTGGCAATAATCTCACTATCTTTGTCAATCGGTCAACCAACAGCCAAATTCCATCATAACCTTGTGAAGTTTGGGATAAACCCACAACAAAATCAGTCGTGACATGATCCCATTTCCACATCGGAATTTCTAAAGGTTGAAGCATTCCTCCAGGCTTTTGATGCTCGGCTTTAACCTGTTGGCATGTCAAACATTTAGACACAAACTCAGCTACATCCTTTTTCATTCCTGGCCACCAGAACTGCCTTCTTAGATTTTGATACATCTTGGTGGTGCCGGGGTGGATAGCATAACGGGATCCATAGGCTTCACGCAAGATGGTATTTCTTAATTCATCAATAGCTGGAACATACAGCCTCCCTCTGAAGCTGACTACCAACTCATCATCAAATTTGTTGGCCCGTTGGAATGGCAATCAAGAGGGGGTGAATTGATTGACGGGAAATTAAAAATTATCAACCGCGCACGAGCAGGCAAACCACAAATAAAAATGCAGCAACCACACACACCAACAGGATAAACCAAATGCACAAGAGCACAACCACAGGAGACGAGCAATTTTAGGTGGTTCGGACGCACCCAAGTGCGATCCTACATCCACCCCTCTCAACTTGAGAGGATTCCACTATAGAGAGCTACACTGAATAGCACACACACACAAACACGAGGTCAAGGACCTCTATCTACACACACACACACACACACCCCACAAGGGCAATCCACGGAGATCAAATCTCCAATCTCTCACACACTATATCTGAGTTTGAAAATAAAGAGAATCACATGAACATTAAGCCTAAAAATGATGAAGAACAATAAGGACAACTCCCCCTGTCTATTGGAATGATGGCGAGCTATGCTTCAACAGAGACGTCCGTGGGTTGATGGGTTCCTGAAGGCGCTGAGGCTTGGGAAGATGATCCACGCAGCAGGATGATGTCTTGATTGTTGAACGAAGTTGCTCAGATGAAGATCGATGACGCTGCTCTTCGAACCAAGACCTTCTCTTCCACACGCAGGTGCGCCTCTGCTCCCGAGGATGAAGACGCCTAACACTCGTGTAGCACCGTTTGCAGCTCTGGTCGTTGTGTTTTTGGGACGCCCTAATCATGGGCATTTATATCCTGGGGGATGGCACTCCTAGCTGGAGGAGGGAGGAGATTATTCTCTCCTTCGATTGGTTCTGCAAATCCGATGTGGCCATTTCTTTATCCTGTTCGAAACCTGCATGAAATGAGTGAAATCAGTGTTAGACTGAATCAAATGATGTTAATTAGGTTTAACAGTCTAAGCCACATGATTACTAGTTAATCCCAATGGCTAACAAGTGATTAGAACATGAAGTATGGCCCACACAATTAATAGATGAAATATATTGCGGAATTCGGAGAAAATAAGAAAAAAACAAGAGTGGGTCGACCCATCTGCCAAGTGGGTCGACCCATGTATCAAACAGATCCGGTTTCCAGGTTCTGCTTGTTACAGGGGTCGACCCCCTTTGATAGGTGGGACGTCCCACTTCTTCACAGGGGCCAAGAATAGGTTCTGTGAAATCACAGGGGTCGACCCCCTTTATCAGCTGGGTCGACCCATCTGTGCCAGAGCCAAAAGAGTGGCATCTGTTGCAACAGGGGTCGACCCATCTGTCTGGGGGGGTCGACCCACTTCAGGTTAAAATAGAAAAAAGACATTAAGCCCAACAAATTCAAGGAATTTTGGTCAAACTAAAATAAAGTTATTCTAGGGAGAATTCTTACCATGTTTGGTCTGAATGAATCAATTCTACTCACCTTTCATGGAGATTCTTCATTTCACTTACCTTGTCTTCCTTCTTCCAGATTTCTGAATTTCACCATGGAGAAGGAGTGAGCTTGCTGTCAGCATTATTCATTCTCATCAAATAGTTAGTGAGATAAAGATTTGATCAATGAATTGGCATCTCAGAAGATAGTTTATCATTGTGAAAGTATAGTGTATCAAAGATGGAATGAATGAATGTGAAGCATATGACCACTCACCATGTTTTATTCAATCTATTAAAGAACTTTGTCATCATCAAAACCAAGAAGGGCACAACAATCTCCCCTTTTTTGATGATGACAAAAAAAACAAAACAACCCAAGCAATTTAAGCTAATAAAGGGAAGATAGAGTAATATAGAGAGAACTGAGACAATTTTCACTACTATGTCAGCCAAATAGACATGAAAGCAAAACACTTATTTTCCAATGAGTGTCAAGGAACATCACTCCAGAATTCAACAGCATATCCATTTACTTACTGAACCATGAGCATATCAAGACTGGAACGTCAAAAACATAGCAACTTCAAAACAAGACATAGTAGGACATGATCACAAAATATTACTGTCAGCAAATTGCTAGTTCTCCCCCTTTTTTTTCATGAGCAAAAAGGAGATGTGCAGAGCAGGTGCACAAAGATAAGCTGAGTAGATGGTGGATTTAAAGAAGGAACAAGGTAGATAGAAAGAAGATGACCAAGGAGAAAGAAATTGAAATGAGCACGCAAGCATCCAGACAAGCAGCTTAACATATAACATAAGTAAGCAAAGGTGCTGCTAAGTAGGGTTTAAACAAAAAGGGCAGCTTCTCATCAAAAAGCTGACAGCAAAGTTACTCCTAGCCAGACTAGTTGGGTGATCCGGAAACAGAATCCCTAATGTGCTGAAGCATTTGGGTGTGGGCATCAAGAGTCTTCGATATGGATTCGAAGTGGTGCAGGAACATCTCTTGATGTAGCTTCAGGTCACTCACATCTTCAGTTAGCTTGTCCAGCCGTTGGGCAATTTGATCAGGACGAGAAACATGTGGCTCTGGTCTAGAGCTACTTCCTCCGGCTTGAGAAGGACTGGTTGGTGGCTGATCATCATGTGAGGCAGTAGTATCTTCTTCTTCTGCTTCTTCACCACTGTCACTGTTTTCTGCAGATTGCACATTCTTGCCTTTAACATTTTTCAAAACTCGAACTAGGTGGCCAGCTGCAGTTCTTTTGTAACCCATGTTGCGGCAAAGACTGCGGGCGGTATAGACATCCTTGTTCAGTAACTCTTCACAGATTTCCTTATCCAAGTCGATATGAAGATGCCTAAAAACCGCTGTCAACTGTGAAGCATATGGAAGACTACGTCTTTTTTCTTTGTAACAACGGAATATTAAGTCGTACATGAGACTTGAGAAATCAGCAATTATACCATTATAAATGCAGTGGAACAAAAATTTATGAACTTTGTTGACTTTGTTCCTGCTGCCTCCCCTGGGATAGAGAATGGTGGTGAAGAGATGATGCAGAATGCGCTGAGCAGGAGGAAAAACATTGGCATTCAATTCCTTTGGAATGTCATTTTCATCTATGACTACTGAGTCATCAAAACCCATCATTATGCTGTAAACAGACACTGCATTCATTGTTGTATTTGCCATTATGGTGGTGTGACGACTTGAAAAACCAAAAACTGTACTGAAGAGCCCGGCAGAAACCATGACAGATTTGTTGTTTACTGCAGTGTAGAGCTTGTTGTTCTTTATCACCAGATTTTGATAAAATTGTAGAACTAGTGTGGGATAAACTTTCCGATGCTCAGACATAAATTGTATCCAATTTGGTTGGGTGTTCAGCAAATCAAAGAGTTCTGGGACCAAATAGGTGACATCTTCAAGATCCACGGCTCTGGGATGCATGATAGTTCGAGGATAGAGATTAGTAGACTGGGCTTGTAGCAGTACCTCTTCATGAAAACGCTTGGACCGAATTTCTCTTTGTTGGGCTGGCGGAATAGGGATGGCCTGGGGAGCTTCGTCCTCTGAGTTGGAGGTGTGAGGATCAATGGCATGTGAGGAGACCTTTGCCGCAGCTTTCCTCCGTGGACGTTTGGACATGCTTTTGTAGCGTGGAGCCATCAGAAGAGCCTAGATTGAAGCCGCAGGTACTCGTCCGTCTCTCCTTGAGAAGGGGAGGAACAGCAAGCTGTCGAAGTGAGCTTCCCTCCACCTATCAGGGTTCTCTTGCACCTTCGCAGGGAGTAGAAGGAGAAGATCTTGATGCCCGGAATGGAGGTATTGGCGGTAGCCGCAAGGATGTCCGCCGGTGCGAGGGTTTGCGGAAGGGCAAGGGAGTGGTCTTCCCGTGTAGAAAAGGTGCGGCTGGCTTATAGAGGAGATGCCCCGTTTAATAATTCTCCGGTCAAAAAGGTTGAGAAGGGGGTTTGACCGGTTTGCTTATGGTGTTTTGACAACAGAAAATAGAGGGCTCGACCGTAAGGGACGACCCATTGGGGCATCCCAAAATAAAAACATATGGAACGTTGGGAACTTGGTAAAAGTTAACCAACTGGACCCGATGAGTATTTGATATAAGTGGATGGGTTCACTCAAAAGAATGGGTCCGGGTGAGAAATACTACAGCACAAACGAGAATTTTGTGTTAAAGACTTGCCAATTTTGTCTAGCAGGAGCTGTACCTGACCATCATTTTCGATTGAAGCTGCACTTTATTTAGCAAGGATCTAAACAGGCCCAAATAAGAAAGAAATGCAAATTTGGGTTAATTCAGGCAAGTTGAGTTCAGACAATAATACTAGTAGAGGTTTTATTGATAAATGGGTGTGGCACACAATTATGCATATGCATGAGAGAAAATGATGTGAATAGTGATGTGAGTCAAATGGAATAGATGAGTACCAAGTGGGGAGTAAGTCTGAAAGGCTCAATGCAGTGAAATGGGTGATGAAGGTTATTAAAATGTGTTATTTGAAGGCAGGACAAAAAGAGTATTTCATGGATTGTGTAGAATGCAGACTTGTAAGTCTGTCTAAGTGCACTCTACTCTGCATATTCCTAGCTCTCTTCTTAAGGAGATGAACTTTTCTTTGCTAAGAGGTTTTGTAAAGATGTCCGCTAATTGTTTATCAGTTTCAATGTATTTCAGCTCAAAGTCCTTTTTATTTACATGGTCCCTCAGAAAATGATGCCGGATATCTATATGTTTGGACCTTGAGTGATGAGTTGGATTTTTAGACAGATCAATTGCACTTTTATTATCACACATGATCGGAACACAATTCAGAAACACATCATAATCGACGAGCTGGTGTTTGATCCAAAGGACCTGTGTACCACAACTGCCGGCAGCCATGTATTCGGCTTCGGCCGTTGACAATGCCACAGAATTTTGTTTCTTGGAGGCCCAAGAGACTAGACAACCTCCAAGAAATTGGCATGTGCCACTTGTGCTTTTACGATCAAGAAGGCACCCAGCATAGTCGGCATCGGTGAAAGCCACAAGTTTAAAATCACATTTACGAGGAAACCACAGTCCTAGATCAGGAGTACCAGCAAGATAACGAAAAATCCTTTTAACAGCACTCAAATGAGACTCACGAGGACTAGCTTAATGCCTAGCACACAGACAAACTGCAAAGTGTATGTCAGGCCTACTAGCCGTAAGATATAAAAGTGAACCGATCATACCTCTAAACAGCTTTTGTTCAACCTGCTTACCTTTGCAGTCTTTCTCCAGTTTTATGCTTGTTGACATTGGTGTTGCATAGGATTTTGCACCCTCAAAATCATATTTCTTTAGAAGTTCCAGCAGATATTTCTTTTGATTGATGAAAATTCCATCCTCCCTTTGTTGAATTTGTAGCCCCAAGAAAAAATTTAGCTCGCCCATTAGACTCATCTCGAATTCAGCCTGCATCAACTCAGAAAACTCCTTGCACAGTTTCTTATTAGTAGACCCAAAAATGATATCGTCCACATAAACTTGAACCAGAAGCAAATCATTTCTAGAATGCTTAGAAAATAAAGTCTGATCAACAGAACCTCTTTTGAAACCATGTTCAATCAAGAAGGAGCTTAGACGTTCATACCAAGCCCTTGGGGCTTGTTTTAGACCGAACAAAGCTTTTTCTAGTTTGAACACATGGTCCGGGTTTTTTAAATCCTCAAAACCCGGAGGTTGCTCAACGAAAACTTCTTCTTTAATGAAGCCGTTTAGAAATGCGCTCTTAACATCCATTTGAAAAAGTTTAAAATTTTTTGAGCATGCAAAGGATAGAATGATGCGCACGGCTTCAAGGCGAGCAACCGGAGCGAATGATTCATCAAAATCGATTCCGAGCTCCTGGCTATAACCCTTGGCCACGAGACGGGCCTTATTCCTTATAACCACACCTTGATCATTTAGCTTGTTTCTAAATACCCATTTGGTACCGATCACGTTGTGGTTATTAGGACGGGGCAATAGTTTCCACACCTCATTCCGTTGGAATTGGTGTAGTTCCTCGTGCATAGCCATTACCCAAGAGTCATCTTTTAATGCTTCATCCACATTTTTGGGTTCTACTTGTGAGGTATGAGCAAAGGCATTTAGAGTGAGCAATAATTTTAAAGATGAGCGGGTCTTTATACCTTCGTTTACCTTGCCCAGAATGTTTTCTGCTGGATGGTCCTTGAGGTACTTCATTGAAGGAGGTAAATCTGGGTGAGTTGGAGGTGCATCCTTCAAATGTTCCAATTGGGTTTCCTCAGCTCCCTGATTTTTATCAGATTTCGTTCCTAAAGTTGAGGGTTCTTCTTGCTTTCCTTGTAGTGTTTCCCCTTTGGTTTCGTCCTGCAAAAAATCCAATTCCTCATTAGGTGTCGTAGCAGTTTTGGAAATACTCTCATCGACTATCACATGTGGACTTTCTTCTATCACTAAGGTTCTTTTATTAAAAACCCGATAGGCTCGTGAATTGTTAGAGTATCCTAAGAAAATTCCAACGTCACTCTTGGCATCAAATTTCTCTAAGTCATCCTTACCATTGTTCAATATGTAACATGTACTCCCAAAGGTTTTGAGATAGGAGATGTTAGGCCTTTTACCTTTGTAGAGTTCATAGGGTGTTTTACTCATGAACGGCCTCACCATTGCCCGGTTTATTATATGACATGCCGTATTCACTGCTTCGGCCCAGAAATATCGAGGAAGATTCCTCTCACTTAGCATAGTCCTCGCCATATCTATTAGTGTGCGGTTCTTCCTTTCAACCACTCCGTTTTGTTCTGGAGTTCTTGGAGCGGAGAAATTATGAGAGTATCCTTCATTTCTGCAAAATTCATCAAAATTAGCATTGTCAAATTCACGTCCATGATCACTTCTCAAACTGGTAATCATGTATCCTTTCTCGTTCTGGACTCTTTTGCAAAAGACTTGGAATCCCTGCAATGCATCACTTTTATTTCTCAGAAATTCCACCCAAGTGTAGCGTGAAAAATCATCAACAATGACGAAGCCATAACACTTACCTCCTAAGCTTTGAGTCCGCGTGGGACCGAATAGATCAAAATGCAATAGCTCCTAGGGGCGAGAAGTGGAAATGATGTTTTTGGACTTAAAAGAGGATCTAGTTTGTTTCCCTTTGGCACAAGCTTCACAAATTTTATTTACATATAATTTCATTCTAGGAAGACCAATGACAAGATTGTTTCTGCACAGTTTTGAAATAACACTACCACTAGCATGCCCAAGTCTCCGATGCCAGATCCAAAAACCATCGGTATCTTTGGCAACTAAACACAAGAGATTGCATGGAATTTCATTCATGTCAATTGTATAAACATTATTTTTCCTATGTCCAAAGAACTTTATTTCATTTGTGTGACTATCTACAATTGTGCAAAATGAGGATTCAAAAATTACTTTGAGACCTCTATCACATAGTTGGCTAATGCTAAGGAGACTATGATTGAGACCTTCAACTAACAAGACATTGTCGATGGAATTGGTGTTATTCACACTTACCTTGCCAATACCAACGATCTTACCTTTATCGCTTCCTCCAAATGCCACCAGACCTCCTTCTTTCTCCTTGAGTTCAGTGAAGACCTTCTTGTTTCTGGTCATGTGCCTCGAACAGCCGCTGTCTAGAAACCAATGTGACTCCTCGGCCTTGAGGCATCCCTACAATAAGACAAAATCTCAAGGAACAACTTTTGGTACCCAAACTAAGTTGGGTCCACGCTTGTGACATTTGTTATTCATAAAGACATCCCTTGATTTTTGAACATAGATCTCATCATCATGACACAAAGTGTGGCAATAAGACATAACATGCCCAATCCGACCGCAATAGTAACAAAATATTCTTCTTCTTCCTGAATTTCCTTTGTTTTGGTTTGAGAATTTTTGTTGAGTAGCATGTGAGTTAACCTTAACCTTTTCATGCATGATGGGTTTGTTGTTTGTAGCAGGCACAAAAGATAGAAATGATGTTGTCAACTTGTTTTCAAATGATTTTTTCTTAGTGGGTTCATAACCAATTCCCTCTCTCTGAAAATTTATTTTACTTCCAAGAATTTTATCAAGGTTCTCCTTTCCTTTAACGAATCTTGCCAAATCATTTTTTAACTTGTCAATTTCTTGATTTAGGGTGAGAATCTTTTGTTTGGATTGATCAAGCTTTTCATGACAAACAGAGATTTGATCCTTCAAGATTTGATTATCATTTTTCATTTTATTATTCTCATCCTCAAGATCTTGTATCTTAAGTTTTTCTTCCTCATGACTACTTGATTCATCTTCAAGATTGATGAGCTGGAGATTTTCTAAGTGTTCAATTTCTCCTTTGAGATGCAATTCATTTTTCTCATAATCCTTAATCTTCTCAATCATGGTCTCATTCACAGATTTCATGTCAGCACAAATTTTTGTTAGCTCAAGAACATTATGATTTGAGTTATCAGCATGCATCATAACTTCCATTTTCTTTTTCAGCTGTTTGTTTTCAGATCTAATTTTCTTGAATTTAGCATAGAGTGCGACATACTCTGATTCCCACTGTTCAGGTGTAAGAGTGTCTGAGTCAGAGATTACCTCATCATTTTCTTCCTCATGTGCCATTAGACACATACTCTTCATCAGTTCTTCAAGTTCAGCATTGTCTTCTTCATCTTCGTCCTCTTCATCGTCACTCCAAGTAGCAACCATGGCATTAGGCTTTTTCTCTTTGTCCTTCTTGAATTTCTTTCTCAGTTCCGGACATTCGCCACGCATGTGTCCTGGTTTTTTGCATTCATAGCATATTACATCTTGTAGCTTGCTTCCTTCTGTCCTCCACTTGGCTTGTTTCTTGAAGGGCTTCTTGAATTTTCCTGGAAATCTCTTTCTTGCTTTCAGAAATCTTCTCACTCTTCTTGTCAGCATAGCCACATCATATTCTTCATCAGTGTCTTCAGTGGACTCTTCATCACCTGAACTAGTTGGCTGTGGGTTCGCCTTTAGAGCAATGGTCTTTTTCTTTTTGCCTTCTTCTTCAGTTCTCTTGACATTAATTTCGTAGGTCATAAGTGACCCAATCAACTCATCCAAGGTCAGGGTAGATAGATTCTTAGAGTCTTCAATCACCGTGGCCTTGGTGTGCCACGCAGGTGATAGTGATCTCAGCACCTTGCGAACCATCTCTGAATTTGTGTATTCCTTTCCTAGTGCCTTCAGCCCATTCGTGATTTCGACGAGTCTTGCAAACATCTCAGATATTGTCTCCTCCGGCTTCATCTGGAACAGCTCGTAGTCTCGGATCAACATGTTTGCTTTAGTCTCCTTAACTTCAGATGTGCCTTCATAAATCAGCTTCAATTTGTCCCACATCTCCTTAGCGCTGTTACACATAGAAACACGAGCATACTCGTTAGGATGAATGGCGTATTGAATTATATTTAAGGCATTGAAGTTTACCGTAGCTTGTTTGATATGTTCATCAGACCATTTCCCTTCATCAGGAGGTAGAGCATGTGGACCTTTGTTGACAACGGTCCAGGTCTCATGACTTTGAGCGCGAAGAAATACAGTCATTCGATTTTTCCAATAACTATAGTTCGTCCCGTCAAAGAATGGCGGTCGATGAATCGAATGCCCTTCGGGCATCATCCCTTTGTTTGCCATTTCAATGGATCACTCTATGAACCGTGGGGTTCAGAATAAAAGAGCCGAGGCTCTGATACCAATTGTTGGCCCGTTGGAATGGCAATCAAGAGGGGGTGAATTGATTGACGGGAAATTAAAAATTATCAACCGTGCACGAGCAGGCAAACCACAAATAAAAATGCAGCAACCACACACACCAACAGGATAAACCAAACGCACAAGAGCACAACCACAGGAGACGAGCAATTTTAGGTGGTTCGGACGCACCCAAGTGCGATCCTACATCCACCCCTCTCAACTTGAGAGGATTCCACTATAGAGAGCTACACTGAATAGCACACACACACAAACACGAGGTCAAGGACCTCTATCCACACACACACACACCCCACAAGGGCAATCCACGGAGATCAAATCTCCAATCTCTCACACACTATATCTGAGTTTGAAAATAAAGAGAATCACATGAACATTAAGCCTAAAAATGATGAAGAACAATAAGGACAACTCCCCCTGTCTATTGGAATGATGGCGAGCTATGCTTCAACAGAGACGTCCGTGGGTTGATGGGTTCCTGAAGGCGCTGAGGCTTGGGAAGATGATCCACGCAGCAGGATGATGTCTTGATTGTTGAACGAAGTTGCTCAGATGAAGATCGATGACGCTGCTCTTCGAACCAAGACCTTCTCTTCCACACGCAGGTGCGCCTCTGCTCCCGAGGATGAAGACGCCCAACACTCGTGTAGCACCGTTTGCAGCTCTGGTCGTTGTGTTTTTGGGACGCCCTAATCATGAGCATTTATATCCTGGGGGATGGCACTCCTAGCTGGAGGAGGGAGGAGATTATTCTCTCCTTCGATTGGTTCTGCAAATCCGATGTGGCCATTTCTTTATCCTGTTCGAAACCTGCATGAAATGAGTGAAATCAGTGTTAGACTGAATCAAATGATGTTAATTAGGTTTAACAGTCTAAGCCACATGATTACTAGTTAATCCCAATGGCTAACAAGTGATTAGAACATGAAGTATGGCCCACACAATTAATAGATGAAATATATTGCGGAATTCGGAGAAAATAAGAAAAAAACAAGAGTGGGTCGACCCATCTGCCAAGTGGGTCGACCCATGTATCAAACAGATCCGGTTTCCAGGTTCTGCTTGTTACAGGGGTCGACCCCATTTGATAGGTGGGACGTCCCACTTCTTCACAGGGGCCAAGAATAGGTTCTGTGAAATCACAGGGGTCGACCCCCTTTATCAGCTGGGTCGACCCATCTGTGCCAGAGCCAAAAGAGTGGCATCTGTTGCAACAGGGGTCGACCCATCTGTCTGGGGGGGTCGACCCACTTCAGGTTAAAACAGAAAAAAGACATTAAGCCCAACAAATTCAAGGAATTTTGGTCAAACTAAAATAAAGTTATTCTAGGGAGAATTCTTACCATGTTTGGTCTGAATGAATCAATTCTACTCACCTTTCATGGAGATTCTTCATTTCACTTACCTTGTCTTCCTTCTTCCAGATTTCTGAATTTCACCATGGAGAAGGAGTGAGCTTGCTGTCAGCATTATTCATTCTCATCAAATAGTTAGTGAGATAAAGATTTGATCAATGAATTGGCATCTCAGAAGATAGTTTATCATTGTGAAAGTATAGTGTATCAAAGATGGAATGAATGAATGTGAAGCATATGACCACTCACCATGTTTTATTCAATCTATTAAAGAACTTTGTCATTATCAAAACCAAGGAGGGCACAACAAAATTCAACATCGTGAACCATTATAATGCGGGACAATTCAGAATCTGTCTGTTGAGCTTTCTTGATCTGCTGATAAATAGCTGGAGTCATCACAAGACTAGCACATACAGCTACCATCGGATCAGAAGGAATGTCCACGATGAATGTCTCGCTAGGAAATTGTTCCCACAACTTCCATTCATGAACCAGCAAATGATTGATTTGCACTTTCTTGCTCAGAGCATCAGCCACCACATTCATTTTATCTGAATGCTGGGGCTTCCAATGAAACTAATCTGGCTGAAAACTGTCACCGTTTTCCGGTGAACCTGAACACGCTGGCTTTGAAGCCACCGAGGGATCGTGCCAACGCTACGCTCCGTCCTCCATGCCAGCACGCTTCTACGTCAGTCCCAAGTCGTCCCTGCCTCAGCCACCTCGCCACGGTCGTGCGCCCCGCATCGAGAGGGAAAGAGAGGAGAGAGAACGAGAGGGAGAGAGTGAGGGACGTAAGTGAGGAGGAGAGAGGGGAAAAGGAATGAAAAGAAAGAAATTAGGAATTTTCCAAATTTTTGCAAACGACCGAAACTCCTTGTGGATTACTACAAACAGATTCAGATATGGACGAAATACACGCTACATCAAGTTCATGAAAGCTACTGGTGCGTTGGTTAGCCCAAACGACATAACCAGAAATTCAACGTGACCATAACGCGTGCTAAAAGCAGTCTTTTCCACATTAGATTCTTTAACCCTCAATTGATAGTAACTAGATCGAAGATCAATCCGTGAAAAGACAGTAGCTGACTGAAGTTGATCGAACAAATCATCAATCCTGGGCAGAGGATACTTCCATCTTTCCTCTTCACAAACAAAACTGGAGCACCCCCATGGAGAAAAGCTTGGACGAATATAGCCTTTTTCCAACAAATCTAACGGTTGTGCTCGCAATTCTTTCAATTCAGCTGGAGCCATACGGTAAGGTGCCTTTGCTAAATGCGCTGTACCTGGAATTAATTCAATCACCATTTCTATCTCTCGCTGAGGAGGTAAGCTTGGTAACTCATCAGGAAACACATCAGGAAATTCACAGATCACAGGAATAGCATTGATGTCCTGCTGTGGTGCCTCAGCAGTAACCACGGAAGCCAAGAATCCCTGACAACCTGCATTCAGTAATCGACAGGCTCGAATAGCAGAAATAAGCAAGCGAGAAGAACGAGATCGAATACCTTGAAAATAGAATGATGGTTTCCCATGTGGCTGAAAATGGACTTTCTTTGTTCTCCAGTCAACCACGGCTCCATATTCTTCCAACAAATCCATGCCCAGAATAATATCATAATCCACCAGCTTCAAAGCATATAATCTAGCTGGCAACTGATGATCGCCAATCACAATCGGAGCCTCTCCTAGACAAAGAGGTGTGAACATAAAATCTCAAGAAGGTAATTCAACAAACAACTCACAAGTCATTTCAGATGTCGGCACCTCAATGCACCCAAACAAATCTTCAGAAATATATGAATGAGAAGCACCTGAATCAAATAGAACACAAGCTGCATGACCATAAATCATAATTGTACCTTCTACGAGATGAGATGCCACAACCGCTTCAGGACGAGTCATATGCATGGCTTTCCTTTTAGCTTTCATTTCGCTGCCGACAATAGGCTGTTATGATGCCATTGACGCTTAGGGAAATTGCTGTGGTTGTGAAAACTGAATGGGTTGGTTCGACCTTAGTGGACAATCACGAACCATGTGACCTACCTGATCACACCTGAAACACACCACTGGCATCGAACACGACTTGCCTGGGTGGCTCTGACCACATCTCGGACAATTTCTTGGTTGCCTCCCAACAGAACCCTATTGTTGAAAAGAAGAAGGCGCTGACTACGACACACTACCAGTCGAGGCTTATCGGTCAGACCGCTTCTTAGACTTCCTGAATAATCGTTTGAATTTAGACTTATAGACGGTACCACGAGTATACGGAACAGAAGATGATGCTCCTTGCACACTCGGCTGACAATTAGCCTGCTGACGTTGTACAATCCGATGTACAAGCTCAACCTGGGTCCGCCCTTGAGCTCTTGTAATATCAAGTTCTAACGCTGCAGCTGCTAGATATGCCAAATCTATCTGGGCCACTCTGGTTGCAATCAGAGGCTGTCTCAACTCCGGCCTCAGCCCACACAAGAAATGCCTAGTTTTCAGGCTTTCATCAGCAAGAATCTGAGGGGCATAACGACCCAATTCCATAAACTTGTTCCGATACTGCAAGATTGTCATATCGCCTTGAGTCAAGTCCATAAACTCAAGCATTTTGACCATTCCTAAATATGCTGGACCGTATGCAAGCTCGAACGATGTGACAAACTCCTGCCAAGTAATCTGACGAAGTGGACGGGATCTGAAAGCAGCTTCCCGCTCCGTGGTCCACCACGCGAGTGCTGCTCCTTGCAATTTGAATGTAGCCAGCATCACTTTTTTATCCTCCGTGCACTCCATAGAATGGAATACACGTTCGATTGCATCTAGCCACACTCTGGCTGCATCAGGATCTGCTTGCCCTTTATATGTAGGTGGCTGGAACAGCAAAAATTCTTTCAGCGCTCTGCCACGCCCACCTTGAGGCGAGTCATTTCCAGGAGCAGGATCAGCTTGAACGCGAGCTGGCACATTAGCCGGAGGAGGAGAGGTACCAGTTTTCTTCCTAGGTACACGTACCCTTCCACGAGGCGGCATTAAAGCTAAAAGAAGACACATACCACGGAAAACACATCAATAATCACAGAAAACATCCTAAGCCAGCAGTAGTAGACTCACATGAACTTGTTCTGGACTAATGCAATTTCGATTCCTTATACATAACCTCAACACCGCTCTGATACCAACTGTAACGACCCGGAGATCCGGATACCGGTAAATCGATACCAAGAGCTCGGGGAAGCCACCCAAGAGACTGATGAGGCCCCGTAAGGGTTGGGGGGTTTTGTCGAGGAGATGCATAACGAATTGGAATTGCACGCGCACAATATTAATTATAGCAATAATTTGAACTATAAACGGAAGCAAATTAAATATCAGAGTGATAATATATACAATAGTCTAGATCCACACTATTCACAAGTCCGACGACTAAACGAAAGTCCAGAAGTACAACTACACGGGGCATACCTCGGCCAAAAGTACAAGAAAAGGACTAACATAGATAGACAAACCACTGCTGGCTGCTAAAACCTGCCGTCAAAAACACGAGAAGCTCCGGAAGACGGCTGCTACTGCTCACCTGAAAGAGTAAGGGTGAGTATTAACAGACTCAGTAGGGGTCACGCAGATCCCTACCTCGTAACTAAATATGCAAAAATAGTAAAGCATGCATGGGCAGAAATAAATGACAATCTAGTAAAGCTGTAACACTATCTAAACAGTTTACGAACAGCTAACTAATATGCCAATTGTAATTTAAATGCAAGTACTCGAAATCTACCAATAGAATAATAACTCAATCATTTTCAAGTGAGAAGAGAGAGAAGGAGATCACCAGAAAGAAGAAACCAGATGCGTCCACTGACGGCTTACACTGCGTCTCAAGCATCTACACAAGTCTGGATAGCGACAAGCGAGACGCGTAACAGTACCAGAAATAAGAACTAGTCAGAGTAACACTCGTCAGTGTCAGTCCAAGCCTCTGACCACGTGTGCACACACCGGCTCGTCGCCTCGAGCCATGCCTCTAGCTAGTTTTTCCCCCCAGTAGGACGCTACTATTAAGTAGGGGCCCACGGAAACTAGCTTAAAACCCGTAAAACGGGACTACCCCGCCACCTCTCCCAAGTGGGATCGACACTAAAGGTCGTCGGGCTACGACTAGTGGTTCCATCACAAGGAAAGAGAATATAACTCTATTGGGGTCTAAAAATATGCCATAATTCATGATAACAATTAAACATGGCAAACATGCAAGAATAAAAGCATAATTAAATGAACATGTTAGCAAATAAATTATGCATGAATTAAACGGTCAAGCATCAGCCGTTCCAATCGTACGCGGTCGTACGACTGGCCGGTCAATGGGCCTGAACGGTTACGATGAAGCCATTCAATATTAGCCCCTTTTCGGGTTTCAGGGTTTACATGGTTCAATTTGGGCCGTTCAGTAGCCTGAACGGTCCATCGACAGGCCGCTCAATAGGAGGGGCGGTAGCTTGAACGGTCCCATGACTGGCCGTTCAGTGGACTGAACGGACCAAGTCGGGCCATGCCATCCAAATGGATGGACCACGTTGGGCCACGCTACCTATACCGCCTTACTGTTCAAAGGGATTAAGCGGTCGAGGGTGAGCCACCCTAAGGACTAAACGGTCTATCTAAGAACCGTGCTAAGGGGTTAAACGGTCGGGGTGAAGACCGTTAAGGATAAATGGTCACTGGTTGGACTGTGTCATTACCGTGATGGCGAAAACGAGGTGAAACCAGTGGGAAACCCCCCCGATCGGTCCAAATGGACGGAAAAACCTGTTTAACCTGCCAAACCACAACCCATAACCGACATACAACCATTCCAAGCCCATAAAAAGTAAAGACGATGGCCATGGTATAATTTTCATGAATTAAAATGAAAATACAATCCCATGGAATTTTGCACAGAAATCTAGGAAAGCGACGGGCTATGGCGATGCATGGGGTACCAACGCAATCCTAACGAGGCAAGGATTCCATCCCCCTACCTCGATCGCGATGAAACTGACGATCCAGCGTCGAACGACCGAGGGAAGCCACACCGTCCTCTCGCCCGCACACACCTCCACGCTCCGCGGTTCGAGGCAAGACTGGCGTCAACGCGATCCTCACGTCACGAGTAATCTGTGTTGTGTAGTGGACAGCGGATCTAGAGGGCAGAGGTGAATAGATCTGCCCCTCTTTTCGTAATGTAACCCTCTATATAGCTAGATGAGATAAATTGCAGCGGAATATAACTAGCTAAATGAAGGACACAACGATTTGCTTAGCAAGATGATTACTAATATATCGATTCGAACCTAAGCATGCATTTAGAACGAAGCAATCACACAAACAAACCACAACACACGAGATTTTAAGGTGGTTCGGACTGAATCCCCAGTCCTACATCCACCCCTCACCAAATCCGGTGAGGCTCCACTAGTGCCACGCACTGAACCGCAAATCGGAAAGACCATCGATTGCCTTCCTACTAACCACCTGGTAGGGACGTCAACAACGTAGATCGGACAACCTCCGATTGCCTTCCTACTAACCACCGGTAGGGACGATTCTCAATTTTGATTGTTCGAATGAAATGAAGAAGAAAGAACAAATATCAAGCTATTCAAACATGATATGAAATGAGCTCAAGAAGAAAGATCTTTTCTGAAATTGCTGGAGCTTGAATCGGATTCTTCGATGAATGTAGATCACCAATAGAGGCTTCTATCTTCTTCACAAAACACTCTTCTTGATTCAACAGTAATGGCTTCTTCTTCCTTGTGAGTTGTGCTTCCTTGAATCTGCTTGAGTTGATGAAGAGATGTATGGATGTAGCTTTGATCACCTTTGAGAACCTTGAGTGCTTCTAGCTTTGTTGGAGGTTGCTTGCTTCAGATCTCACCTTGAAACACCTTGGAATGGATGAAGAACTTCCTCCCGAAACACTGTTCACGGAGGTGCTACAGTACCTCGAAAATGAGCTCCCTTGATCTCCCTTGAAGCCTTGAAGCCCTTTTCTTCTTTTTTTTTCTAATCCCTCAAGTGAGAGTTTTATAGACCTTGAATGGTCTATAGACAAGCCTCAGACCAGATCCACAAATCATGGGTGTTTATGTGACTTTTGGATTAAACAAATCCATGTTGAATGGCCCTTTTCGAAGTTGGAAACAAAGTCAACATTGAAGGCTCGGGGCTGGCGGTCGACCTGCAGCTCCTGGCGGTCGACCTCTACTGAGAAATCTACAAACGGGCGGTCCCTGGGATTTTCAGTCGACCGCTACTGGCTGGCGATCGACCTGCAGCTGAAAGAACTGCAGACGGGCATTCCCTGGCTGGGGCGGTCGACTGCCCCTGTGCTGGCGGTCGACTGCCCCTGTGCTGGCGGTCGACCGCCAGCTGGGCAGACCCCGGGCTTGCCCGGGTCGGTCCGTTACGTGCTTTGGTTCCGTCGCTTAAGTTCTTTAGCGGCCCGTTCATGTCCGTGACATCTCCCTTGATAGTCTAAAGGCATCAATTGTGTTTCTGGCCTTGGATTCTCTTGGCTATATTTCTTTGTGCATTAACCTTGGATGTGTGACAAGCCGAATATCGCGTGTCGACTTGTGCTTGTTTTCGCATCCTTACTTGACGCGATCCACGAGCTTTCACTTTTGCCGACTCCACTGAATTTCTTTTCCATGTAATGGCATACCTGTCAAAATCAAACCATCACGTATATCAATTACATGAGAGTGGGAAATATCAATGACGAATAGTGTTTAGCCATTATCAAAACCAAGAATACCACAAAACTTATATGACCGGAGAATGATGTCGATTTACCCAAGTGAACTTAAATGATCATAGGGACACAACATTCTCCCCCTTTTTGATGATGGCAATATTGTGAGTCATTATGTGGCAGTAACATCCAAGATTACAGAGTTTATGACATATGCAACGAGTACAGCTCAAGATCCATGATGTGAATGCAAGTATGATGTAGATATGAATGCATATATGAATGCTATGCATTTATACAAACCCCATCACATACACATATGAGATGCAAAGTGAGCAATGGAGATTCTCCCCCTTTGACTCTCCCCATACACCATTCACACATCCCCCGCTCTTCCCTCTTTACATAAGGCATGGCACTCTTTACAAAGGAAAGGACTCACACAGAGAATTCTCCCCCTTTGTCAACAGCAAAAAGGAGGGATATGAAACAACAGGGGATAAATGGTCTAGAGATCAGAGTGAAATTATAGTGGAAGAGCAAGCCATTATATGGAAATTGAAATCATGCCGCGAACAATATATATTTGTGTTTCAAAGCTAATGAAGTCTGAGTTCATCAACAGAGTTCGAAAAGCAGCTACATCCAAGATTTAATAGAAATGAACCAAAGTCCATATCATGGCAGTGTTTAACCTTCCCTTGTCTTAGATATCCATATTCAATAACTGCATAAGAGATAACACAAAAATTAGCATTGAAGCTAAACAATCATGATTAGAGTATGGAAGTGTTAGGAATTCAACAAGTTTGATTATCAATATCATTTGCATTTGAAGGCACAAGACTCATATTTTACGAGCAATCAAGTCTAGTACATGCCTCCAAGCCGTAAGAATACACGTTGTTTAGACGCCAATATTCCTAGGAGTTTGGTAAGACTGACTGTCATGTTTCAAGATGAACAGAGATAGCAAAGTCACGTCATGACATATCCTTTCTCAATTCTTTGATGAGGGGATATATTTCTCAGCAATCATGCCATTGCTCTGCCTAGAGTCCAAAAGTTTTAAGATAGAGATAACAAGGGCACATCATGACATATGCATTTGTCACTTGATTTGATGACATGACATATTTTTTCGTGCAACAATATCATTGCTCTGTCAAATTGATTTTCAAGAATTCCAGCTCATCAAGATGTTTAAAAATAATACTAAGCCCGAGTGTATCACCAAGATGGTCATGAACTTTGAATTTTCAGATATCAGGATAGTCATTCAAAGCACAATATGCAATCTCTTCAAAGCACAATATGCAATCTCTAGTTAAGGTCTATTAAAACCACAGAACATAGATGATTTCATAACCGATATTTCAGAACGTCAAGGAAATCATTAAATCTGAACCATTTTCATTGGATGGACAATCATTATGGCATATAATAGAAAGCTCTTACACCATAGTGATGTCTGTCTCTTGAACTTATTCTCACACTGGAGGCCATTGAGGATCAGATACAAAAAGGATGAATGACCCAAGAAAAACAACATGACTCCCTCTAAGAATATGCAATGAATGCGCGAAGGAGTGATGTTTGCAAGCAAGTGTAATGATAATTGTCAAGAGGAGAATGACCTGAAACATGCAGGGGTTGACATGACATGCATGACCCAACACCTGGTTGTACACTTATTAAATGCAACAGAATGAAGATGAAACATATGCATGAATGTTGCATAAGGACAACTCCCCCTTACTATATGGCCTATATGCGACATTGACACATGGTACTTGCCGGAGGTGAAACCTCACGCATATTGAGTGCTTCGTGACAAGCATAGCCTGCCTTTCCATACATCAACATTTGATATACCATGACCATGCAAGAATGATGTGACACAAACCATGCAATGCATTGTGAACATAGATTCAACTTGATTATGCAACTACATGCAATGCGACACCATATGCAAAAAGACATATTGACATATAAACAATGCATGAACACACCAATCTGCAAAAACACACAACTAAATTGAACATGATTATCATTTCAATTTTTTATTGGCCTGAGGTCGGCAAAGACAAAGCTCCCTTCTGAGTGTTGAAAACCTGTCATTACACAAGGGCTTGGTAAAAATATCATCAATTTGATTTAGAGTATCAACAAAATGCAGTTCAAAATTTTTCTTACCGACCTCATCTGATGAGGACATCTCCCGGCATTCCCTATGGCACGAGGCGACTCCGACTTCGTGACCCCTTGGAGATGTGGTCCTCATGGCTATCTTTATTTGTTGCTTATGTAGTTTCTTTATTTGAGTCATATCATGTGTAATTTTCCTTTATTTGAGTCCATTATCTAGGTCTTAGAGTTAATTATCCAAGTCTTGAGTCATTTGGACCCTTAGTTGAGGACATTGGGCCCAGTTAGTGGGCTTGGCCCATGGGCGCCCCCCCTGTCTCTTGGTCTTTTGCATTTATGCACTTTGTTAGGGGGTTTTGTGCAAATGGTCCAACTCTATATAAGGACCCCCCCCTCTCCCATTTGGGACAACTTTTGATGAATTGAAAAATTAAACCCTCAAGTATTCTCTCTCCCTCTCTCTATAGTTCTCTCTCTCTCTCTCACTACTTCTCCCTCTCTCTCCCTAAATTTCGAAATCCCCTCTCTCTCCTCCCTAATCACCCTTCTTTAAGACCCCTCCCCCTTCCCTATACACTCATTCAATTCCCCCTCCAACCCCTAGGTGGAAACCCCTTCTCCTAGGCACCCTTTCATCTTCCCAGGCACCCTTTCACCTTCCCAAGGCCACTCCCCACCCTTCCCAAGCCATATTCCTCCACCCAAGACCCCTTTCCCCTCTCCAAGGGACCCCTTCACCTCCCTAGGTCGTCCATCCCCTTCCCCTCCCTCCTAGGGTCGCACCCCCCTCCATCTCCACCCACATACACCACCACCACCTTAGCCTCCCCTCCACAAATCCATTCCAGCCCGCAGGCAGTTTCTGGCCCCAACTTGCAGAGCATTTTCCAACCCGTTCCAGGAGGATTCGGCATCCAAGCGCTTCAGCAAACTTGTGCATCCACGAGTCTTCTCCGCAGGCGAGTTGGAATCGCTCCGTTCCAAGATCGTGGCCGGCCGCTAGCTCCGTTCTACCGCGACTGCGCACTGGGGGCTCAACCAGAAGGCCATCTCTGTTCGACCTTCGTGCAGCGGCCAAGACTGGAGGAATCGGTCATCAAACTCTTCATCAAAATTCTTCCTCCCCCTGTCAGCTTTCAGAAGCCGAAGACGGAGCATCGTTTGAACGCCGTAAGTGGAAGTTACCATTTTTATACCGCCGGGCGTTCGTTCTGCCTCCTGTCTGTCTTCCCCGACCTGTCCCCCTTCAACGGGACCATCCTGTCCACACGGACTTCAGACAGTGGCGAGGCCGGCTCCGTTGGAAAGTAGACCTCCCCACGCTTCCATCGACACCGGCCGTTTGCAAAACAGAGCCCGGGAGCGTTCGTGGCGTCCTCGGCAATCTGCTGTTCAGAAGCTGAACCTGTGCAGGTCCTGAACAGGGACCCCGTTCGGTCGATCGTGGCAGCCCGGCTCGTGCAGAAAGAAAATCCATAAAATTTGAGGCGCACCCCTATTCTGTTACGAAGCCAACGACACCGACCGCGCCTCCGGCAAAATTTCAGAAAGTGTTCTACGGCTACATCAGTGACTGCTGGTCCAGAATCCCAGAACCGGACAGGTTTCGGTATCGACCGCCGGTGTGATAATTAACCAATTTTCCCCACCCCGCTTGGCCGGCTGAAGGCCCCACCCTGCGTGGTGGTAGTGTTTGGTGTAAACTCCATAACCCCCACCCCGAGATCCCCCCTCCTGCGAGAGGCGTAGTTTTGTAATTAACTAACCAGCAGGTCAAGCTACCCCGCCGCGGCGTTCGGGTGCATACCCACGCCTCCCGGCGCGCCCATCGTCTCCGGCCGGGATCGGTGTCTTCACACCGATCAGGTGAGCTTCTGGTCCCTCTCCTGGTCCTCATTTACTTTGCTTAGCTAGTATCGTTTCCTTAGCTCGTTGGCGGTAATTGAGTGCCCGGACTTGATTGTTTGTGAAACCACGAGCGCACCACCGTGGCAAGTGAGAGAGCGCCACCCAAGCCCACGCCCCAGCGTGCTAGCCCGCCCATAAATTGGGTATCCCAGGCCCATTAGGGGTCAGCCATAAGCCCACCAACCGGTGGAAACCTTAGGGTCCCACCCCGGATCCTCGCCGGCATCACTCGGACCCACTGGGAGCGCATGTGCGTCGCGTGAGATAGGTCGCACGGTGAGCCGAATTGAGAGCTTGTATGCTTGTGGATGCATAGGTCTAAGGGTCATTATCATCCTAGGTAGACCGTGTCACATCAAATGGTATCAGAGCAAGTTTTAGACTTGTCTCTACTAAGTCTAGTCCTAGGGCGCATTGTCATCTAGTTCATGAATCATGGCTACCACATACCCATCCCACTCGGCCCACTACCGGGATCCGATCAACCCAATACTTTGGGACATTATTCGAGATGAGGGTGTTACCTTTGATGGGTCGCATGCTAGTGATTACCTCAAGTGGGAGGCTGCAATGGAAAGGAACTTTGAGAGGAATCGGGTATACGGACACACAAGAGTTTGTAGGGCCAAGGGACAAATTCGGGGTCAAGCCAAGATAGAATTGGAACACATAGAGGCCATAAGAAGGATTGAGAGGCAAGAGCCCATTCACTCGTGGGAAGAGATGACGAGAGAACTTAGGAAAATCTACATTCCAAAACCTTCCTACTCTTCCTACTCACACACCCCTAGCCCGAGGAGCACCACCACTACTCAATCCCAACCCGGCCAACTTAAGACCATCCATAGGACTCCGCCCCCACCACCCCTAACCGATCCCCTCTCCACATTTCGCCACCAACTCCTCTCCCTTAGAACCCAACTGTCCCAACTACCCACCCCTCCACCTAGGCCCCCAAAGACCACCACCCTCCAACCCACAAATCCCTACCAAACCCCTCCACCCCAAAGAGTTGAGAAAGTGATTGAAGTTCATGAAGCTCCCCTTGAATGGGAGGAAGAATTTGAGGCACAATGCCAAGAGTCAAGTCAGGAAAACCCAATCCCCACCAACCTTCCCCAATTAAAACTCACTTCCATAACCCTCACCGTTCAAACCCAAGTGGATCCCGTGCCCACCCCTCCACCTAGGCCCGCACCGGTCACCACCCCGCAACTCACTATTCCCCATGAGACCCATACTCCCCAAACCCCCGTAGCCCCTACTACTACCCCTCCATTATCCCCTATAAGGGATGCCCCACCCAAGATCGACCAATCCAACTGTCTTCACCCAACCCACCTTCCACTTCCAACTACAAACCTACCCCAACCTAGACTCCCACTACCTCCACTTCCAACCCCAACCCAATTCCGACCTTGCTCATCACCTTGGGGGCGCCATGCACCTACCATCACCACCCCACCCCGAACATACTCTCTCACCTCTTTGGAGGAGGAACCCATACCCGACCCCAAAGTGGTGAACACCCCGGACCCAATTCCCAACATGGAGACCACACATGTCCAAATTGAAGAAAAAAACTCACATGGTAACCTTCACCCTACACCACCCTCTCTAGATGGGACCGAGCTTATTTTAGGAGAGACCCTTGTTAGCTGGTTGATGGGTAGCCCAATTAGAGAGATAATGGCCCATGCCTACCCTCCCATGGAACAACACCTCCCCATAGTCCCTCTCTCCTCTTATCACACCACTATCCAATCCTCCTATGAGGTTGAGAGTTGGGATGACCTTCTTAAGGGCCTAGCATGGCAAATAGAGTTGACCGACATGTTGGCCACAATGGCTGACCAACCTAGGAGCGTTGACCTCCTACATCTATGTGTCGGATCCATCACCACAGCTTACACTGTAGGTTGCTACACTAGCGACCTCCTTCTAATCCTCCCTACACCGGATGAGCCTGCTGCTCTCCATGAATTAGAATTGCTTATCTCGGGTAGAGTGTCAAACCATCCCTTCCTGGCTGATCCACCCACCAAAGACTTCGGCCCAATTATTTCTTTAGAGAAGGATGACTCACCGCTACATGAGGACCTGGAGTTCCTCTCCCTAGGGGACCCTTACCATGACCCCTTTGACCCCTTCCTATGGGAGTCTAGACCCCCATGCAACCCACCCCCCTTACCCACCACCCACCCTTTCCTACCCTCACCCACCTTAATAGACCAGGCCCACTCTATTTTCCCAGACCCATTTGACCCCTATGAGAGGAAACTCCCACACCAAGCCATACACATTAGGGATGCCATTTGGGAAGGAATGCATGTGTCTAGACACACCACACCGCTTGACATGATTCATGAGTCGGGTCCATTCATTCAAATCACCCACATGACATGTAAGAAGTATGAGTGGTCTATGTACGGATGTAATGGCCCACCCTCGTTCGTCGCAAGTCTTAGGCATGAGAGAAATATTCAAGGAAGTTCGGGTTCCCCGGTAATTATCACCACCATGCATGATAGATCCATCTATGGTTGTCCTGGCCCACCTAGGTCTATTAGGGCCTACATGGCATGGCATGATAGGTCCCTTTATGGGTTTTCCGGGTCTTCCATCCCCACCCCCTTTGACAAGACGCATAAGCCTCCTAGGTCTACCAAAGTCTGTGTAGCACCACTGCATGATAGGTCCACTTTTGGTTGTCCAGGACCCCCATTATCTCCTAGTGAGTCAACATCCACAAAGATACATGAAAACATCCGCAAGCATATAGGCAAAAGCAACGAGGCTTACAAAAGGCAGGCCGATGCTCATCGTCGTCACTATGAATACCAAGTGGGAGACCATGTGATGGTGAGAACGGAGCGGCTCCTCCCAGGGCCCGCCTCCAAATTGAGGACACGGGGTTTGGGACCCTTTCGGGTTCTAAGACGGGTTGGTACCAATGCTTATGAGCTCGACTTACCTAAGGGCTTTGGGGTTCACCCCACTTTCAATGTGGCGGATCTGGTTCGCTATAAGGGCCCCACGGTGGAACCCAGTCAGGATCTCGAGCCTTTACCCCCCCTTGTGAGTGACCCTCCCGGAGCGAAACTACCACCCCGATTGAGAGGCCGACTTGAGCAAGTGGAGGCAATACTGGATGAGCAGAGCACACTTACCAGGAACAGGGTCTACCAGCGCTACCTCGTGAGGTGGAAAGGCCGTTCCCCGACCGAGGATGCTTGGGTAAGCCGAGAGGACTTGATGCGCCTAGACCCGGACCTGCTGGTGCAGTACGAGAGCCGATTGGACCCCTACTCGACGGGGTCGAGTTCTCCCCACCCCGGGGGATTTGATGAGGACATCTCCCGGCATTCCCTATGGCACGAGGCGACTCCGACTTCGTGACCCCTTGGAGATGTGGTCCTCATGGCTATCTTTATTTGTTGCTTATGTAGTTTCTTTATTTGAGTCATATCATGTGTAATTTTCCTTTATTTGAGTCCATTATCTAGGTCTTAGAGTTAATTATCCAAGTCTTGAGTCATTTGGACCCTTAGTTGAGGACATTGGGCCCAGTTAGTGGGCTTGGCCCATGGGCGCCCCCCCCTGTCTCTTGGTCTTTTGCATTTATGCACTTTGTTAGGGGGTTTTGTGCAAATGGTCCAACTCTATATAAGGACCCCCCCCTCTCCCATTTGGGACAACTTTTGATGAATTGAAAAATTAAACCCTCAAGTATTCTCTCTCCCTCTCTCTATAGTTCTCTCTCTCTCTCTCACTACTTCTCCCTCTCTCTCCTAAATTTCGAAATCCCCTCTCTCTCCTCCCTAATCACCCTTCTTTAAGACCCCTCCCCCTTCCCTATACACTCATTCAATTCCCCCTCCAACCCCTAGGTGGAAACCCCTTCTCCTAGGCACCCTTTCATCTTCCCAGGCACCCTTTCACCTTCCCAAGGCCACTCCCCACCCTTCCCAAGCCATATTCCTCCACCCAAGACCCCTTTCCCCTCTCCAAGGGACCCCTTCACCTCCCTAGGTCGTCCATCCCCTTCCCCTCCCTCCTAGGGTCGCACCCCCCTCCATCTCCACCCACATACACCACCACCACCTTAGCCTCCCCTCCACAAATCCATTCCAGCCCGCAGGCAGTTTCTGGCCCCAACTTGCAGAGCATTTTCCAACCCGTTCCAGGAGGATTCGGCATCCAAGCGCTTCAGCAAACTTGTGCATCCACGAGTCTTCTCCGCAGGCGAGTTGGAATCGCTCCGTTCCAAGATCGTGGCCGGCCGCTAGCTCCGTTCTACCGCGACTGCGCACTGGGGGCTCAACCAGAAGGCCATCTCTGTTCGACCTTCGTGCAGCGGCCAAGACTGGAGGAATCGGTCATCAAACTCTTCATCAAAATTCTTCCTCCCCCTGTCAGCTTTCAGAAGCCGAAGACGGAGCATCGTTTGAACGCCGTAAGTGGAAGTTACCATTTTTATACCGCCGGGCGTTCGTTCTGCCTCCTGTCTGTCTTCCCCGACCTGTCCCCCTTCAACGGGACCATCCTGTCCACACGGACTTCAGACAGTGGCGAGGCCGGCTCCGTTGGAAAGTAGACCTCCCCACGCTTCCATCGACACCGGCCGTTTGCAAAACAGAGCCCGGGAGCGTTCGTGGCGTCCTCGGCAATCTGCTGTTCAGAAGCTGAACCTGTGCAGGTCCTGAACAGGGACCCCGTTCGGTCGATCGTGGCAGCCCGGCTCGTGCAGAAAGAAAATCCATAAAATTTGAGGCGCACCCCTATTCTGTTACGAAGCCAACGACACCGACCGCGCCTCCGGCAAAATTCAGAAAGTGTTCTACGGCTACATCAGTGACTGCTGGTCCAGAATCCCAGAACCGGACAGGTTTCGGTATCGACCGCCGGTGTGATAATTAACCAATTTTCCCCACCCCGCTTGGCCGGCTGAAGGCCCCACCCTGCGTGGTGGTAGTGTTTGGTGTAAACTCCATAACCCCCACCCCGAGATCCCCCCTCCTGCGAGAGGCGTAGTTTTGTAATTAACTAACCAGCAGGTCAAGCTACCCCGCCGCGGCGTTCGGGTGCATACCCACGCCTCCCGGCGCGCCCATCGTCTCCGGCCGGGATCGGTGTCTTCACACCGATCAGGTGAGCTTCTGGTCCCTCTCCTGGTCCTCATTTACTTTGCTTAGCTAGTATCGTTTCCTTAGCTCGTTGGCGGTAATTGAGTGCCCGGACTTGATTGTTTGTGAAACCACGAGCGCACCACCGTGGCAAGTGAGAGAGCGCCACCCAAGCCCACGCCCCAGCGTGCTAGCCCGCCCATAAATTGGGTATCCCAGGCCCATTAGGGGTCAGCCATAAGCCCACCAACCGGTGGAAACCTTAGGGTCCCACCCCGGATCCTCGCCGGCATCACTCGGACCCACTGGGAGCGCATGTGCGTCGCGTGAGATAGGTCGCACGGTGAGCCGAATTGAGAGCTTGTATGCTTGTGGATGCATAGGTCTAAGGGTCATTATCATCCTAGGTAGACCGTGTCACATCATCATCTCTAATGAAGTGATGCATAATCTCAATATGTTTAGTCCTAGAGTGCTGGACTAGATTTTTTGCAAGGTTGATAGCACTAGTATTATCACACAGAATTGGGACACAATCAAGATCCACCAAGTAGTCTTAGAGTTGGTGTTTAATCCACAACACTTGGGTGCCACAGCTCCCCGCAGCAACATATTCTGCCTCCGCAGTTGAGAGGGCAACCGAGTGTTGTTTCTTGGAGGCCCAAGAAACTAAACACCCGCCTAGAAACTGGCAATAGCCACTAGTACTCTTACGATCCAGCTTGCATCCAGCGTAATCCGCATCAGAATAAGATATAAGAGATAAATCACATGATGACGGATACCACAATCCCAAATCTTGAGTGCCAGCAAGATATCGAAGGATACGTTTGACGGCAGTCAAATGGGATTCTCTAGGACTAGCTTGAAATCTAGTACAAAGACATACACTAAACTGGATATCTGGTCGGGATGCAGTCAAATAAAGTAAAGAACCAATCATACCTCTATAGACCTTTGCATCCACTAATTTACCATTTTCATCCGTATCCAGTGATGTTGTGGTGCTCATAGGAGTTGTAATGATTTTGCTGTTCGTCATGTCAAATCTTTTTAGCAGCTCCTTGATGTATTTGGCTTGACTTATGAAACACCCATCTTTTCCTTGGTTGACCTACAAACCGAGAAAGAATTGGAGTTCTCCCATTAGGCTCATCTCAAATTCGCTAGTCATGAGGTTAGCAAATTCCTCACACATTTCAGATTTAGTAGAACCAAACACAATATTATCAACATAAATTTGAACAATCAAAATGTTCTTACCTTGCTTCTTGGTGAAAAGTGTTTGGTCTACCTTACCTCGTGTGTACCCTTTTTCAATGAGGAACGAGCTTAGTCTCTCATACCAAGCTCTTGGTGCTTGCTTAAGTCCATAAAACGCCCTATCTAGCTTGTAGACAAAATCTGCATGGTTAGAATTCTCAAAGCCAGGGGGCTGCTCAACATAGACTTCTTCTTTGATCAAGCCATTCAAGAAAGTACTTTTGACATCCATTTGATACAGCTTTATTCTAAGGGAGCATGCAAAGGTAAGTAAAATTCTGATGGCTTCGAGTCTAGCAACTGGGGCATAAGATTCATCAAAGTCTACCCCAAACTCTTGATTAGACCTTTGAGCCACCAATCTAGCCTTATTTCTTATTACCTTGCCATCCTCACATAGTTTGTTCCTAAAGATTCATTTAGTGCCTATGACAGATTGTAATGAAGGTCTAGGAACAAGATGCCAAACTTTGTTTCTCTCAAACTGGTTTAGCTCTTCTTGCATGGAATTTATTCAGTTTTCATCTTTTAAAGTATCATCAATATTTTTGGATTCATGCTACGAGACAAGAGCAAGTTGATCTAATTCTTCCACAATTTTAAAATGTGACCTAGTTCTAGGTGGGTCATTCAAGCTACCAATGACATTCTCCAAGGGATGATCCTTAAGAATTCTAATATTTGTAGAATCGTTACCTTCTCCTGGAGCTTGATCCCTTACATTGCTTGATTCAGCTAGGTCACCATCTTCTTTTATTTCTTCTTGTGGAGGATCACTCTTGTCCTTTATGCTTAGGAATTCCCCATCTTCATCGTTTTTCCTGCAAGAGTTATCATTGTTAGAATCATGATATTCATCAAAGGAAACATGGGGTGATTCTTCAACAGTTTGACTTTTGATATTATAAATTATATAAGCCCTAGATCTATCAGAATATCCAAGGAATATACCTTTATCGCTCTTGGGCTCGAATTTATCTAAGTCTCTTTTGTCATTGTTGTGAATGAAGCATTTCGATCCAAACACTTTCATATGTGAGAGAGAGGCCTTTTTACCTTTTAGCAGCTCATAAGGAGTCTTTTTGGTGTGTGGCCTTACCATAGAGCGGTTGATAATGTAACATGCCGAGTTTACCGCTTCAGCCCAAAACCTCCTTGGAAGTTGCTGTTCAGCAAGCATGGTTCCTGCCATCTCTACAAGTGTCCGGTTTCTCTTTTCAACCACACCGTTTTGCTCCGACGTTCTTGGTGAAGAAAATCGGTGTGAAATCCCTTCGGCCCTGCAAAGGTTATAGAAGTTAGCATTTTCAAATTCACCACCGTGATCAGATTGAATCTTGGAAATTTTAAACTCACCGTCCTGCTTTATCTTCGTGTAGAGTGCCTGAAACTCATCAAAAGCATCATTTTTGTGTGTGAGAAAGAAAACCCATGTGAACCTAGAAAAATCATCCACCAAGACATATCCATATTTTCTACCACTTAAGCTAGCAGTTCTGGTTGGGCCAAATAGGTCCATATGAATTAGCTCAAGTGGTTTGGATGATGTATTTTCAGATCTTCCCTTGAATGATTTTCTAGTTTGTTTACCTAGGGCACATGCATCACATAATTTATTTTCTTGTTTAAAGGATAGTTCAGGCAAACCTTTCACCATTGAATGTTTCAAGAGTTTATGCAAGACATTGTACCTAGCATGTCCTAGTCTACGATGCCATAACCATGCAATTTCAGATTTTGGTGCAACAAGATAAAGGTTTGAATAAGCAGGATCATCTAAGTCAATCATGTAAACATTGTTGACTCTCTTACCAGAAAATTTTACCTTGTCAGATTTTGGTTCAAAGATTTTACATTCATGAGAATCAAACAACACTTTGTGACCTTTATCACACAATTGACTTATGCTTAGTAGATTATATTTCAAACCTTCAACTAGCAACACATTTCCAATGGAGTTGGAGAGGTTCTTACCTACACTACATGTTCCAATGATTTTTCCTTTGTTGTTCTCTCCAAATGTGACATGTCCTCCTTCCTTTTCCTCCAAGAGATAAAATTTTGATTTATCTTCGGTCATGTGTCGTGAACAGCCACTATCAAGGTACCACCTGTTATGTATGGCTGCAAGACACTCCTGCACAAGCAATTAAGCAAATGTGTTTGGAACCCAACCAAATTTGGGTCCCATCATACTCTTCAAATTTTCAAAGCATGAAACCATTTCTTTTAGAATCCAGACTTTTCTAACATTCATGTTTTGTTTGCTTGGAGTAGGGATTTGGTTTTTCTTTTCAACTTTGACATTCATTTTCTGTTTGGAGGTTCTTGGTTGGAATTTGTGAAAGTTTGATGAAGTTGGCTTCTTAACCCATTGTGGCCCTTGGTTATTTTTGGGATGAGAGTGATTGTTCTGCCACCTAGGAGATTGAAAGTTATATGATTGATGAACACATGAATCACAATTTCTCCAAAAGTATGGTGGTGTTGGCCTATATGAATGTGCAATCCAGTTTTGGTGATATCTGGAAGATTGAGCATGCAATGGCCAAGGATGTGTTGACCTATGCTGCGGGGAAGGCCGACCTTTCTTAGGTCTTTGGACATGCTTTTTGGGAATGTTGGTGACTCCCCCTTCAATCTTTTCTTTTCCTTTCTTCTTTTATTTTTGCTGGTTTTGTGTGGGAGTTATATTTGAGGTGGAGGCTTCGGAAGATGAGACAAATGTGACTGTTTTTAGCCCAATTGACCTTTTGTTTGTTGGTACAAAATACAACCCTTCATTGTTGAAATTCATCCTAGTACCTAGCAAAGCATCTAGATTTTCTTTTCCATCCACGAAATTTTCCAAAGATTGTTGTTTATCCTTCAATTCTTTTTGTAAGTTTTCAATGTTTTGCAAGAGTTGAGTGTTGACATGTTTTACAGCTTCATATTTTTCATTACTCAGTTTGCTGTTCTTTTCATAGGTTTGCATTTTTAGCTTAATGCTATCAATCTCATTTCTCAAGTTTTCATTTTCAGTTTCCAAGTCAGCCATTTCTTTTTCTTCCTTCTTCCAAATCCTCAATCATTTTCTTAAGTCTTCAATTTCAGTTTCAAGTAGAGCATTCTTATCATCCTTGTCATGATCATGCACAAAAGAATTGATTTTATTTTTCAATGATTTATTTTCCTTTTTGTACATTTCATATTTTTCCATGAGTTGTATATATGCATCCTCCCAATCATCAATTGTATAATCTTCAAATGGAGAAATTACCTCAATTTCTTCGTCACCTTTGGCCATGAGGCAGAAATCTTCTTTTTCTTTGTCCGAGAAGCTAGTTCCATCATTACTTTCCTCTTCATCGCTCCATGTGGACACCATGACCTTGTTATTCTTCTTGCCCTTCCATTTGTCAGCTTTTCTGAATCTGTCGGGACAGTCATTCTTGAAATGCCCTGGTTTGTTGCAAGAATAACAAATGATTTGGTCATATTTCTTAGAGTTTTCAAAATTATATTTGAAACCATTTCTTACCCTTGACCTTCATCTCATAAAGCTCTTACCTTCCTTTCTCAGGAATTTCTTCAACTTACGTGTGAGCATGGCTACGTCATCCTCATCTCGCTCACTTCCCGAATCCTCACCTTCATCAGAAGTATCTTGATGGCTGGGTCCAGCTTTAAGAGCTAGGGACTTCTTCTTAGGTGTCTCAGCCTCTTTGTTCTTGAGATTGATCTCATAGGTCATTAATGACCCAATGAGTTCATCTACCTTGGTGGTTGCGAGATCTCTTGATTCTTCAACAACGGTTACCTTCGTGTGCCATGCTGGAGTTAATGATCTGAGAATTTTTCTTACAAGTTCTTGCTCTGTATATTTCTTTCCCAAATCAGTTAAACTATTAGTAAGCACAGTTAAGCGAGCATACATATCTTGAATTGACTCATCAGGCTTCATGCGGAACATTTCATATTCAGAAACTAAAATATTGGCTTTTGTTTCTCGTACCTGAGAGGTTCCTTCGTAGATTACCTCTAGCTTATCCCACATCAATTTCGCAGTTGCGCAGGTGGCTACTCTTGAGAATTCAACTGGATGGAGTGAGCATTGCATGATATGTTTAGCACTCCAGTTGACGGTGGATTGCCGTATTTGTTCTTTGGTCTACAAGTCCTCATTATCCGTAAGCTCATACGGACCTTTGCTGATCACACGCCAAAGTTCGTAGTCTTGGGCGCGAATGAACACCTGCATGCGATGTTTCCAATAAGGATAGTTAGATCTAGTGAAATAAGGAGGTCCGTTCACAGAGTGTCCATCAGGTAAATAACCCTTAGACGCTGATCCACCATTTCCCTCAAGGTCGTTGGACCCCATAATGAGAGATTAGGCTCTGATACCACTTGTTGTGTAGTGGACAACAGATCTAGAGGGGAGGGGTGAATAGATCTGCCCCTCTTTTCGTAATGTAACCCTCTATATAGCTAGATGAGATAAATTGCAGCGGAATATAACTAGCTAAACGAAGGACACAACGATTTGCTTAGCAAGATGATTACTAATATATCGATTCGAACCTAAGCATGCATTTAGAACGAAGCAATCACACAAACAAACCACAACACAGGAGATTTTAAGGTGGTTCGGACTGAATCCCCAGTCCTACGTCCACCCCTCACCAAATCCGGTGAGGCTCCACTAGTGCCACGCACTGAACCGCAAATCGGAAAGACCACCGATTGCCTTCCTACTAACCACCTGGCAGGGACGTCAACAACGCAGATCGGACAACCTCCGATTGCCTTCCTACTAACCACCGGTAGGGACGATTGTCAATTTTGATTGTTCGAATGAAATGAAGAAAAAAGAACAAATATCAAGCTATTCCAACATGATATGAAATGAGCTCAAGAAGAAAGATCTTGTCTGAAATTGCTGGAGCTTGAATCAGATTCTTCGATGGATGTAGATCACCAATAGAGGCTTCTATCTTCTTCACAAAACACTCTTCTTGATTCAATAGTAATGGCTTCTTCTTCCTTGTGAGTTGTGCTTCCTTGAATCTGCTTGAGTTGATGAAGAGATGTATGGATGTAGCTTTGATCACCTTTGAGAACCTTGAGTGCTTCTAGCTTTGTTGGAGGTTGCTTGCTTCAGATCTCACCTTGAAACACCTTGGAATGGATGAAGAACTTCCTCCCGAAACACTGTTCACGGAGGTGCTACAGTACCTCGAAAATGAGCTCCCTTGATCTCCCTTGAAGCCTTGAAGCCCTTTTCTTCTTTTTTTTTCTAATCCCTCAAGTGAGTGTTTTATAGACCTTGAATGGTCTATAAACAAGCCTTAGACCAGATCCACAAATCATGGGTGTTTAGGTGACTTTTGGATTAAACAAATCCATGTTGAATGGCCCTTTTCGAAGTTGGAAACAAAGTCAACATTGAAGGCTCGGGGCTGGCGGTCGACCTGCAGCTCATGGCGGTCGACCTCTACTGAGAAATCTGCAAACGGGCGGTCCCTGGGATTTTTGGTCGACCGCTACTGGCTAGCGGTCGACCTGCAGCTGAAAGAACTGCAGACGGGCATTCCCTGGCTGGGGCGGTCGACCGCCCCTGTGCTGGCGGTCGACCGCCAGCTGGGCAGACCCCGGGCTTACCCGGGTCGGTCCGTTACGTGCTTTGGTTCCGTCGCTTAAGTTCTTTAGCGGCCCGTTCATGTCCATGACATCTCCCTTGATAGTCTAAAAGGCATCAATTGTGTTTCTGGCCTTGGATTCTCTTGGCTATATTTCTTTGTGCATTGACCTTGGATGTGTGACAAGCTGAATATCGCGTGTCGACTTGTGCTTGTTTTCGCATCCTTGCTTGGGCGCGATCCACGAGCTTTCACTTTTGCCGACTCCACTGAATTTCTTTTCCATGTAATGGCATACCTGTCATAATCAAACCATCACGTATGTCAATTACATGAGAGTGCGAAATATCAATGACGAATAGTGTTTAGCCATTATCAAAACCAAGAATACCATAGAACTTATATGACCGTAGAATGATGTCAATTTACCCAAGTGAACTTAAATGATCATAGAGACACAACAATCCGATGATGTCCTCCACGCCTCCGTCCATGACCCGATCTGGCCGCGCCACCAAGAGAGGGAGAGGGCGCCGCGTGCGTGAGAGAGAGAGAGGGTGAGGGAGAGAGAGAAAGTGAAATGGGGAGAGAGAGGGGTCGATGGTGGGTTAAAATTTTTTTGTTATAATATATATTTTTTATTTTTAACCTCTAATTGCCATTAAACCCTCAAAGAAGCAAAATTGCTTAAATGCCCATTTAATTTCTTAAAAGCTTTAGTAAATGGGTAAAATTACTAGAAAATGCCCATTAAATCCATAAAAATCGCCTAAATTCACAGATTAAAATATCTTTTAATATTGGCAAGGATCCGTTAAGGAACGGGCCTTACGCCGGCTCTCCTGTAGTCCCGCTCTCGGTAACACCGAAGAGTGTCGCTCCGGTCTCTAGAACTCTAGTCCCAGCAGTCTCTGGGCCAGCACCCGGTAGTTTGTGTAGGTCCTCCCGCTCACCGGGGTGCCATGCACTCTCAGCCCGGTGATCCGCGCCATGTCCTCTAGTGTCGGAATTATGTGTCCCCATGGGAACACGAACGCCCAGCACACCGGATCCCACTGGTCGTATAAAGCGTAGAGGAGAGCCGTGTCTAGCCTCGTCACCTCCATGCCAAGGAACTCTGCAAATCCCATGGCAACGAATCTCTCTCGCTGGAACTCGGGCATTGCCAAGTAAACCGCCCGGACCTGGAGCTATGAAATCTTCGTCCAGCATTTTCCTTGCATACATTCAACATTTTATGTCAGTCATTCATTTCATATAGTCATGCATTGCTTCAAAAAAAATGCAGTCTGCTGAGGTGGCGGCCACGTTAGGGCCGTTTCTATCTGTCTAACGGTCATCTGTGGACCGTTTTGCAACCCCAACAGTCACCTTCATACCATTTTCACCCTCAATAATTCTCTTCGCTAATTTAGATTTAAACAGTCACCCTTTGACCGTTTTCATCTACCTAGCGGTCTTTTGGAGACCGTTCTATTTCTTGGTGGCCTGGTTCGGACCGTTTTCATCCTCTTGAAGTCGATTCCCACTTAGTGGTCACAAGCGGACCGCCTGTCTCCCTTAGCGGCCCTTGGTAGGACCGTTTTTATCCTCGCCGTGGCGGACGACGTTTCCCCCCGTCCCCCGTCCATGGAAATGGCCCTAGGGGCCCTTACAACAGTTCCTATGGGTTGGTTTGACCCCATTCCCTCTGTCTAAACCTCATGTATTGATCAAAACCTTGAAATGAGGGAGGGTTTTAGTCCACGGCCTACCTCGGACGATGGCGCTTCTCCGGCCGGTTTCCCAGTCGTTGTCGCTTCCTCTTCGCCCTCTTGCTGCATTGTTGCTTCCTCAGGCGCTCCGGTGGCCGTGGAAGGCGCTGCTCCGTCGCCCACGGTCGGTGGCGGCACCTCCTCCTCCGGTGGGTTCACCGGCGGCGCATGGGCTTCTTCCCGGGCCATTTGGCGTGCAAATCTCCTCAACGCTTGCTTCTTAATTCTCATCCAGATGCGCCCTCATGAGGGCTAGAAGGGTGGAAGCTAGGAGGGTAGGCTGATTGGGGGAAGGCCCTCGGTGGTGGTTTTGCTCCGGTGGGAGGATGTTCGGTTGGCGTTCATGGGAAGTAAGGGAGGCGAAGGGGGTGGCTTCTTTTTTTTTGAAAATCGACCTTTAGATAGCGGCCACACGACGGGCCATTAAGCCTGTGTAGACGGTCATTTTCTAACCGTCTTTCTTCTCGTAACGGTCTCATAGTGACCATTTGAGCTAAATGGGTGCTCTCAAGAATGGTCGTTTCATTTGTAAAGCGGTTTTCAAAAGGTCGTTTCTTTTGCAGGCACTCTTTATGATATTTCCCTTCTTAATTCATGCCTGTGTGATCTTTTGAGTAATTCTCATGCATGGTTGTGCTTATTTTTGATATCTTGGCTATCTAACTAATGTTGAATTGCAAAATCTATGATATTTTATCTTGCCATGCTACATTCCGTTCTCTCGATCCATCAGGTAATTCAGGTAAGTATCTCACATCCCCATCCCTTAATGCATTACTATATGGTATTTATGTTATATTATCTCAAGAACCGACTGGTCATTCATGTGTTCTAGGATATTATGTTCCCCTTTAACAAAAATGATGATGATCTAGGTGCACATATTTAATCGTTGGATAAGCCGTTAGGTTGGAAGAATTAGGGGGACGATAGTTCTATCTTGCACGCCGTGGTTGCAGATAGTGTCTTGACCCCAAATTCTCCAGTCTAACAATACTATTCTCGAGTACTTTTTATTTTTTGGCTTTCTTTGCATTTGTTTTAATGATTTCTTTTATTTTAGCCCAGCATGCATCATACACATCTTTGAGCATTCATGTCCCTGATCTGTCTAAAATATCTCATTGGTGATGGATAATTGTGCGTCCATAGTTTTGGGTAAGAAAGAGTATTTCACTCAGAATTGGAAGGTCTTTTCTAGTCTGTTCACCTAGTTCGGTTGACTAAGAGTCCCTATCTGGAGTTTAGTCCGCTTCACTTTTATCTTTCTGCTTATTCTGATCCCCTCATTGGTCGTGGATTGTGTCCCCTGATGAGGTTGGTCGTGTTTTCTTCTTCCGTTTATTTAGTTAGCTTCTCCATGCTGGTGTCATTTTGGTCTGATCGTTCCTTGTGATTAGTTCAGAGTTTTTCCGGAAGATTCCTATCGCTCGTTGGTTTAAAACGGGTGTCGTTTACCTTAACACCTGCTTTTCAGTCCGCTCCGCTGCATTTATGCTTCGTCTCTATGTTTCCATTTCGCCTTCGCTTCACCTCCTCTCGCTCCCCTGCAAAGAGGACGTTAAGGAGAGGTATCTGTTTACACCCGTTTTTTACCTTTGAGTTGAGTCATTTTTCTTACCTTTATTATAATGTCTCAAGTTGTCCATTACTCATTGGACCATTTCTAGATGATTTTTGGGCCTACTTTATGGGTATTTTCTCCCTCGCTGGGCTTGTTTCTCCATTTCCTCGAGTTTGAGCTTAATAGGCCTTGATTTAACTTGATCTTTGGGATAAATACGCATATTATCTCTTTTTTTTCCACCGACCACCTGAATAGCGGTCTTACGATAGACCGTCAGGCGGTCTATCGTGAGACCGCTATTCATGGCCAAGAGTCCTGCATCGATGGGTTTTATCTCTCTATCCATGATCGAATAGAGCCCTTGCTCCACGATTTTCTCCGCGGGTTTCGAGCCTTAGGAGGTGCCATTTGATCCTGGGGACTCTTGGGACATTTATCTTCAAGTTTTATTAAAGGGATTAAAGCTAATTTTCGCTCTCATCACCTCAACCCGATCTAGGGTTTCAAAGGTCTATAAATAGAACCCTTGGCTCATACTTGCGAGGGGGGGAGATTTTGGAGCTTGCGTCGAGGTGCTGCCGATTTCTAGAGCGAGTCTCAGCCAGGGAGAACCACTATTCCACATCCTTCTAGTCTTTGGTCCAGGGAGTATTGGTTCCATTGCGTTTTTTGTGTCTTCCCCACGTCATCTTTTGTCATTGTTATTTGTCATTCTAGCGTCGTTTTCCCTCTCCTTTTCCATGTTTTCATTGTTCTCTTGCATTCATTTACATCCTCCTATTGCTTTCACGCCACATAGGGGTTTAAAAACCACCACCCCCAGGTATCCACCCTTCTAGTCATGCGTTTTGGTCATTGTTCATGTTTATAGATATTGCACAATCCTTGATCTAATCTGGGTGTTTCTTGTGGTCTTTTGAGTTTTTTTTGTAGGTCAACAGTCATTTCTACACGAGGCCCATCCCCCCTAGCTGGCTGGAAGGGGTGGAGGTTCAAGTCTCACGTTCGGGTTCTGGGGATTCTTAGTGGTCTATCTTCGACCGTCTGCTAGAAGTAGCGGCTTTACAAAGGTCGTTTCTCTTCTAGTTGCGACCGATCAAAGACCGTTTTACTTCTGCGCCCGTGCTCTCTTCTTCTTGTGTTGCTGAGGTGCTGGCAGCGGCCTGTCGTTCGACTGTCGTCCTATCCCAGAGGTCTTCATCCGGCCGTTTTACTCCGACTGGCGGCCCAACAATAACCGTTTACTTCCTGCAACAGTGTTGTCCCCATTGGCGAGTGTTTTCATCCACATCTTCTTTCCAAGGCACGTGGTGCATCCCTTTTTGCATTACTAGCCTTGGTGGCGATCACATATTTGTTTATTTCTTACTTCACCATATGTTTCATTGGAAATCATCACACTCATATTCACATCTCACACATTAAAAAAAAAAAGAGAAAACATCAACACCCGTCCCCCACCGACGCCAGAGCACCTGCCCCATCACCGCCTGCCCCACCCCCTCCCCGCCCCCCACCGGCGCCCCCACCACTGCCTGCACCTCCCCCATGCCCTCCCCGTCCCCCACCGACGCCCCCTGCTCCACCCCCACCTCCGCCGTCCCCCACCGGCCAGATCCGTCCCCCTCCGCCCTCCCACGGCGCCCCACCGGCCACCCTCCCCATTTAAAAAAAATTAAAAATGAGACCACCTATCTCCAATGGCCGGTCCTCGCCAGCCAGCGTCGTCGTCCACCGCCAGTGACCACCTCCACCGCCGACAGCCATCGCTGCACATCCTCCTCCACTTCGATGTCTCAGCAATGCCTCGACCCGGCCCGTTAAATGGGCGAACCGGCACGATCGCGCCGTCCCGCACGTACCAGACCGAGCCCGCAGCGGACCGGTCCGATACCCGACGGGGCGCACGGGACCATGCGGTCCAGTGCGTGTCGGCCACGACCCCCAGCCCGTTCGTCCCACCGCCCGCCTAGGTCAGGTCGGGTCGTGCGGGTCGGGGCAGGTTGCACCAAGACGGCAAACCCTGCCTGAAATAAAACTTTAAACCTCATCGAACATCAAAGAACGGCAATCCCCCACACGGCCGGCTCCTCATGAACACCGAACGCGGCCGCCTCCGCCTCCCATTCCGCATGTACTCTTCCTCGCCTTCGCCGCACGCCGCAGCCACCGCTCCGTCCCGCTCCGTCCCAACGTCGTCGGAAGTAGGAAACGGGGAAGGGGAAGAGACAGAAGAGGGTGAGGGAGAGTGAGTCGAGAGAGACGAGAGAACGGAGGGGGAGAGAAGGGGATAAATGGGGTTTTCAATTTTTTATTTTATTATATTTATTTTCTTATTTCCATTTCTTTTTAGAAAATCACGAGAACTACAGAAAAACCCCGAAAAAATAGATTCTGACCCAGAAAAATTATGGGGAAAAGGCGGGATTGCTCCACGCACCACTACGGACCCTGAATAATCCAGAAACACACCAACAAAGGGTCCAAAAAAATATTATAAAAAGTCCAAAACCCGCTCAGACACGATCCGCGACCTGCAGAATCAAATCCAAAAATCCAGGGCGTTACAGTCCTCCCCTCCTTATAAAAATTATGTCCTCGAAATTTAGGACAAAGCACAGAACTCAGGGGAAAGAACTCACCCAACGGGTAGGGCTTCACGGTAACAGCACCACCAGATGCACACCGCACAACCAACACTGAGGGACACCGCCGGACCGTCCCAATCAAAAGAGCCCTCTCGCTCTACCACACCATCTCACGCCTGACCTCACACCGATCAGGTTACACGAGACTGACAACTCCGGCATCACCTCAGCACCCTCAAAACTTCCAAGGGCACAACACACCCGACACACTCCGCATGCGGAGAAACACATAATCCTTAACAGGAAGACAGCAATTAGCACCTACTCGGGTCGACAGCTTCTCCAGCTATAGGACACCGAGCACTCCCTACGAGAAGCACCTCCCACCTCATCCTCAGACGGCAACTTACTGCCGACCAACAACAACCAACTCTCAGCGCCCACACACACATCGATCCCTTGCATAGCTCCCTCCGAGCCAAGGGAACACCACAATCTGAACAGCGGCACCACCAGATGCACCATGTTTCAAACTCTCTCAAGTCTTGCCATAGACAAGCACTCCATCCATAACTGCCACATCTCTCGTTCGATCTCGAACATCACACCCGCCGAACAACCGGTTCAATAAACCACCTCTCATCAGGGCACTTAACAATTCTAGCAACTTCTTGACTACCATCACGGCACTCACACGGGATCTCCCTGCCAACACCGACACCTCTCACTCCTCGGATCCACCTTCAGAACATCCACACCGACCCAAGTCAGTCAACCCCCAAGCTCATTCTTGAGCATCGAACACCAACGCCAAACAGTCGGCCCAAAAGGCCATGACCTGCCTTAATATCAATCGCTAAGTGGCTCCACCCCAAGCCACGTGACACAATTCGCGGGAAAAATTGACGCAACAAACAACCTCAACCGACCACTCTCACCATAGAGCTACCTGATTCTCAGTGCTGGTAGCACTACTCTGCACAATATTGCCACCTACGCACGGCACCCAAGGCCATTCGCACGGTCCGACACACCTCTTCATCCAAGAGCAACTCTCTACAACCGACTCCGAGACCTCCAGAACACGCTTATCATGAAACACACGCCATACTCCACTACTAATTCGATCCTCGAGCCTGTGAGTTACCGACCCACCACACTTCCGCTGCACAACTCTGCACCAACAAAGCCATAGAAACGGAGGAAAATCTGGCATCTCCCAAGGCAATCCACCTACAAACGCATGTCTTAAACAATAGGGCACCTAGAGAGACCCCACACCAGCCCTAAAACATGACATAAAATCTCGGCTGGTGCCTCTACTTGCCTGATTCAACATGGCTTGACAATTCCTATGCACCAAGACATGACGAGGGGCAACCACATAGCCCTCACTGGCAGTTCCACTGCCAACAGACAAGACGCTTCCGAGGACTCCCGAACGCACCTCGGGAAAACACAAACACAAGGAAGTACAACTATATCAAAGAAACAACAGAATTAAACACAAGCACAACATACCATAACCAAAAAAATATCCACGTGTACCTTCCACGGAGTGAGCACGACAACTCCACCTGATCAAGTGGCTCACGCATGCCAGGAACCCTGACTCGCCAGGCTAGTGGAACGCTATAGAGATGGCTGGGACTGGGGCGGTTGCCATCGGCACTCATGAGCAACATAACCAATCTGACCACACCTGAAACATTCCAGCTCAACTTTGGTGCGGACACCCGAGCAGTTGAGCGGCGCGATACGCCGAGCCACCGGTACCGCACACGGAGCACGACTCGAGCCACCTCAGCATCTATTTGGCTTGGAGACAGCCTGGAGATGCCCCCCTGAGTCCCGGCATTTATCATATTTAGTTAGACTTTATGTGTGTGTAATTTGTGTTTATTTCATTGTCTGCGGTTTGCTATTAAGGGGCTTATGTGCAATTTGGACCCCGTGGGCCCCACGGGCCCCCCAGGCCCCATCCCATTGAACCACCTCACCCAAGGGCCCCATGTGGGGTCAGTCAACATGTCAAATGGAGGCTTCTAGATGGGTGGGCCAAGTGGGGGACAAGGGACTTGGAAAGTCCACATTTGGCCACCCACCCCCACCTACCAAGTCCACCTTCTACTCCTTGGTCCAACGGCCGCCCCCCCATTAAATATTTTAATGTATTTTGTGTGTGTGTGTCACACTCCATCCAGGCCACCCATTCCCATCCCCTAGATCCAACGGTGGACAATGGATGTGAGATGTAACACATAAATACTTGTAATTCCCATTTTCTAGAATTAATGACATTTGATTCAAACAAATTCAAGAGCAAGGGCTGGTGCACCCCCCTCCTCTCTCCTCCCTCTCCCCCTTGAAGCTGTGAAGGCTTCCATTCTGAGGTGTGACACCTCGTGTATCGGTTCCGACGATCGTCGCCGCCGCCACGAGCCGCCACCGCACCACCATCGCCATCAACGGAGTTCTGCCCGCTCAGTACCACAGAAGCTTCCACGAATTTCATGTCTCCGCCCCGAGCTCAGATAGATCTGGGGATTTTAGTGGATGTTCCAGAGGTGTCAAGGACATCCCACAAATTTTGGTTTGCCATTCAGATCTCGTTTCATATTTTTTAATTTTCGTCCACTCTTCCATTTCGGTTCTGCCAGAGTTCTGTCCAGATTCATCCCCGCCCTGAGTTTCATGTCTTAGGTCCACTTTTTGAGTTTTTTTGGTTGCCCAATTTTAGTGGGGGTTCCATTCATCCACCCCTTCATCCACAATTTTTATCAATTTTTGATTCGCCCATCTCATATTTTCTAAAAATCGTTCTCAGACCCATCTACAGTTCTGTCCACCTGTTCCCAGATCCGACCTCCAGTCACCCCAAAATTAATAACAAATTGCAGCCACCTCCAAATCCAATTCTAAAAATAATCCCAGTTCCGTGGTTGGATTCCCTACAACTTCTAAAAAGATCTCAAGAGCTGAATCGGAGGTTTACTAGGCGGTCAACGGTGGTTCTCAGACAAGTGCCCTGCAGATCTGAGATTTTGCTTACTGTACAACAGGGATTTGTAAATTCATTAAAGTTCTGATCCGTCTAGATCAAGCAGATCTCTTTGGGTCTAGATTGAAGCATTTTAAGAGAGCTTTCAAACGATAGCTCATGCGTCCCGATCCGACGTCGGTATTGATCGCAGCGGCCGTTTTCGTCGGAGCGCGCGCCGGAAAACAGAAATCAAAATCCGTGGGCAGCTAGTTCAACAATTGGGAATCGGGGCCGATCGACCCCCGATCGGTGTTCCCGGCCGACCGCCATCCGTGGAGGCGCGCCACCAGGGGTCCCCATCACAGTGGGTCCCACCCCCGCAGATCTGGAGGACAGCGCCGTCCGTGGGCCCCGAGGGCCCGTAGAAGCAGCCATTCGGAAAGCACGAAAACGAGGAGTTCGGCACCGCCGGGCGACATCAGGATGCTGCCCGTCAACCCGAGTTGCGTGATTCCCGGGCTCCACATGTGACCTTTTACCTCTCTGCGTGGAGTGGGTCAAATCTTTGTATTGCTGTGATATTGTTTAACCGGGAGTCCGTGATTCGGCCGGGGTTGTCTTCGCCACGCCGGGTGCGTGGAGGTAAAGGTCTTAACTCCTTGGCGTTACATTGCTTAGCTAGTATATGGTCTTAGGCCGCTGCCGAGAGTGTAGGTATTAGCCCGTGTGTCCATGTCACCGCTGTGAGAGTGAGAGTGAGCCGTCCCGTGACTCGATCTGAGTCCGGAAGTTGAGTCGGACTACCCTTGACCTCCGCCGGTTCCTTAACCCCGCACGGTCTGCGCTTTCCCTTCCTTGGGACGACGAGTGAGCTTCCACTTCTGTTAGCGACGTTTTATCACTAGGAGCTCGTAGTGTCGGGCTTAGTGTCTCCCTGGTGTGTGCTGCTGGTCGTGTCTTCATCTAGAGTCCGAGGGTGGCACCTAATAGTGTCGTCTCCCGTGTCCATCCCGCATCAGTTTGGTATCAGAGCGAGTTGAGTCTAGGGTAGTCGTTGCATAAGTCATGCAACATGGTCTAAGTCAAGTCTAGGATCATCATTTTCAAAAAAAAAAAAAGAGTGTTTTAACTTGCATTTGCACCCTTTACCCGGTATATCAAAAGGTGTTGTCCGAACGTTGAGTTATGTCTAACGGGAGGGCCACACACTTGCGCGAGTGATCTTCGGATCGCTTATCTCCGCCTCGTACCGGCTATTGGTTAGGTCTAAGTGCATCATCTAGTGAGTGTTTGCATTAGTTAGTGCATTCCAACCTTGCATAGCCGGACTAGTGTAGTGTCCAAGTGTCGGCATGTCCAACATATAGTCCCCCCCCCAATTTCCCATGGATTCCCAATCACCCAGGCAATATGGCCGTTGGTCCACCCATGGGCTTGGCAACCACCCACTCCACTTCCGTAGGCCCGAAGCCTCGGATTTTTATGGCTCTAATGGCCCGGGCGACTACCTCAAGTGGGAGGCCGCCATGGACACATACTTTGATTGTTATACTATGTCCGAGGCAATGCAATTCTCTTTCGCTAAAGAGCGGCTTCTTCATGAGGCTGCCGAAAAGTGGGATTACATCGAAAGAATGAGAGAGGTTAGGGGGCAATGGCCCATCGAGTCATGGTGGGACATGAAGAGAGAGCTTAGGAAGGTCTACGTGCCCCAACCGGTCACCTCCAACCGGCCCCACCAAATCACTTCCAACCAAGTGAGTCCTAGTCGGAGGCAAAGAGCCCCACACGTAGAGGAGCCAAGACCCACTCCTAGGACGGTTGACTACGGGCGAGTCCACCATGAAATCCCTATTCCAACCCACTCCGTTGCAGAACTTATGCAAATGATTTTAGACCGGTTGGATGGGGTGGATAGGACACGTACTCCTAGTGATGTACTCCAACCCGAGCCTAAGGAGGTCATCGCCGGTAGTCTTAACCCGGCCCCATCAACGGAGTCCCCAAGCCCTCTCGCCATCATAGTGGATCCTCTTCTCCCACCCACGAGAGCCCCATTGCCTACACCCCCTGTCCGTCAGGAGGATAAGGGTAGGGACCCACTTATCAGGGAGCGTAGTGGGTCACGACAGCAGTGTTATCGCTGCCAGGGGTTCGGCCACTACGCCGGACAATGTCCCACTCGGACATCACTAGCCATAAGGGACAAAAGGGTTGGAGAAGCCCCACTCTCCGATCTTTATTCTAAGCCACCTCAGCCCGAGCCACCCGTGTTTCTAACGGGTATTTTTATCATAGCCGAGCCGCTTCTTAGCTGGCTCAAGAAGGGCTTGGTCCCACTTCCCTTCCCATCTATGGACCCTATCCTACCTCTGGTGCCAATCAATTCATTTCATACCACTTTCCGGTCTAGTCACTATGTGGATACATTGGATGACCTTCTTAAAGGGTTAGACCGGCAGTGGACATTTACGCACTTGTTGGCTCCAGGCTTCGATCGACCCACAGGTCGTAGTTTCACTCATCCCGCTTTAGGGTCCATCACCTCCGTGTACACCGTGGGTCATGTTACTGTGGATGGGCATAAATCCCACACAATCACACACAAGAGAGAGAATAATTAGGGTGGAGATAAAACAACAACAACATGGAGGATAATGATTAATGCATAAATAAGGGGAATAAAAGCTTGCACGTGGTGCAAAAACGGAGATGTGATCGCCAGAGGGGTTACCTCAATAATAGTAAAAAGAGATCGCGAATACCTGGTGAAGATTGGAACGCGGGATGATGTGAAGTTCCTTCCTCCTTCTTCAATCGGCCGGCCGATGAGAAGGGTCCTCTTTTTGATTACCTTGCAAAAAAAACAATGAAACAACAGCAAAAGATGGGATCAGCCAACGTGCAGTAGTATCAATCCAAATAAGATATATAATGATGATGAAAAGAAATCAACATGCGCACCTTTTTTTTATTTGGTTTTAAAACCCCTAAAGAGGGACTAGGGAAAGAAGGGATATGTGATGAATCTAATGCAAACAGTGAAAAAGGAAAAGAAGAAAAAGACTGACGATGGAGTTGACACGAACGTAAAGAAAGAAAAAAAAGAACAGTGATGATCGGTTGATGAAGACGAAACCAAATAAACGAAATAGAAAAGAGCCCTGCTGTCCCTGTTGACAGTAGAGGGAACCAAAGATGAAGAGGGGGAAGCAACAGAGCTTGAGCGTGATAATCTCGGCTTTGGTACCTTAGCCGTCGTAACCCTTCAAAGGGTCGATCAGGACTCCCTTAAATAAGGTTCAGATCAAAAGATAAACATGGATAGGAGGAGAGTAATGGCAATGTTTATCAAAAGCAAGAGCCCTAATCGAGCAAGAACGTCAAACAAGGCAGGACTCTGTGAGGGAAAGATGGAAGAAGGTAGGACACTGGAGGTGAAACACGCCTTCCAACAGGGCGTCAATTCTTGATTTGACGACCTACCCATACGGCGTTTCATGAAACACGACCTAAGACAGGGCGTTTCTTCCTGGATTTAATTTTGGCAATAAAACTTACTTTATTTGAAAATCATGAGAACACGCCTAAGATTGAGCGTTAACTTAAAACACGCCCTGAGGAAGGACGTTAACCAATAATTAAATTGATTTTTGAATTTTCCTTAAAATCGGATAATACCAGGAATTGACGCCCTGAAGTTTAGTCATCCTTTCTTTATAAAACGCCCTAGATAAGGTCGCTATTTAAATAACGCCCCTCTTCAGGTCGCGAATCACAAAAATGCAACAAAATGCAACGGAAAATCCATAAAAAAGAAAAACTTTATATTATGGGAATATTGACGTTCACTTTGGGGCGTCAACATAGTGACATGAGATTTGATCAATATAGTGTCATTTTTGGCGTGTCTACAGCTGCCCCGCCTTGGCGTCTGCTTTGCAAGGGAGTAAGATGACATGGAGTGAAAGTGCAACAAAACGGAATGAAGTGGAGCGAACTGATAAGTAGATGCCAAGGTGTGATGTGACACGCCTCAGACACTAAGCAATGGAAATTTTTCCAAGATTCTGAATGAGACAACTCCGAATGATTCCAAGGAAGCATCAATTTGTTGGATAAAGGAGATTTAACGAAAGAAGTAAAAAAATGTAAGGCAAAAGGTGTGCGCGCGGGCACGATAAGGAAAGACCATTGGAGAGCGGTTACCAGCCAACGTGGACGTGCTACAACCAAGGTAAATTTGCAAGAAAAATAAAGAGAATTGGGATGGAGATCCAACAAAGGACATTTTCAAGGAATCAGCCTGAGCGGCTTCAGATAGAACAAAGTACTTGATTTGAATGGAATATCTCATGTCAACTCAATCAAGAGCAAGTGACCTTCATTATTACCATAATATGAAGATTTTCAGCATGAATCTCAAAGTCCTACATGATGCATGCTGGGCTAAAAGAAAAGATAAAACAAACTAAAAATAGAAAATAATCAAGGATAATATTGCTAAGCCATCTAGATTTGGTCAAGAATCCAGATCTCTGAGCTGATACTAAGCCGCAGCCCGTTTGTCCGTGCATCAACTCAGAAAGTGGAACCATCGTCCCAGACCTCAAATGACTCAACGGCCTATCCGTGTGATCAAAACTCTCCTGGAATTATCACTGTTTTTGATGAAGGGGAACTCAAATTCCAGGTTCATCAGAACCACAAGGTCCTTGATATGCTATAATAGTGTAAAATACCATATAGTAAAAATGCTTACAACGAACAAATACAAGATGACAAGTGCAATGTTCAACAATGAGCAACCCAGGCGTCTTGAAACCTGTACCTTTCTGCACTTGAAACTCATTAATCTTCACAAACCCAATATCAATAATCATCAATTCATCATAAAACATGATCATAAGTGCTAAATTGAAACTCAATTCCAGCCAAAATAAGAGCACTTAAGTTCATTAAAGCATCCAAGCATTAAAGCATAAAGAGGTCCAAATCCATAAGCTTCAAAAGAACACGCCTTAAGTCATGGCGTCAAAATTGTGACACGCGCCTTATGGTGAGGGCGTCAAAAGTAGAAACACGCCCTTCATAAAGGCGTGAACTGCATCGATAGTTCAAGAAGAAAAACGACCCTATCAAGGGCGTTACACAAAACACGACCCTTGTCAGGTCGTCAATTCAAAAATTGACGCCCTTACTCAAGGCGTTAATTAAGCAAACTTCCGTTTCCAGCTCGTAAACCACACACAGTCCTAATGATAATCAAACTTCTAACTCCGAACAACCTAATCGTTATAAAAGGCAAGGCACTTCCTCGGATTTACTCAAAGCAAATTCTTCTAAACCTCTGCAGTCGGCCCTACTCTTTTCTCTCTGTTTATTCTTATCCCGCAGGCACTCGTCCGAGCTCCTTCTGCAAAGCCAAAAAGACATGGAGAGGATGATTAAGAGACCCAGGTCTTCTACCCCCAGGTTGACTGAAATCCAAGGACACATCTGCAGCCGAGTTGCTCAACATCAGGTTAGTGAATTCCTCTGCCTTTTCCTCTGCTTATATCTTCTTTCTTTTCTTTCTTATTGAATCCTTCTGTCAAACTGCTTCTTACATATGCTCACGTCTAGCACTATTGCACTGTTCATGTTTTCTTTCCACAGGACTACCCAAATGTCCCTGGTGCTAGGAGATTTACAAAAGTGAAGTGGTTGCCCCTTATTCTCTCCAAATTCTCCTCTGACATGAGAGTATACCTAACAAGATGGCATCTCTTGGGCCTAGTCACCCATGCAAAACACTATGACCAAATTCATCTAGATTGGGCTGCTATAGGAGCATTGATTGAGATATGGCATCCTTCCACCCACACTTTTCTATTCTCCACTTTTGAAGCTACCATTCTTTTGGAAGAATTAGAGCTGATCTTAGGCTTGAAAAGGATGAAACAAGGAGAAGAACAAAAGATGGCCCTCATGCCAAGGCCAATCTCCTCTCATGAATTACTAACCTCATTGATATCTAGCCCAAACATAGTGAACCAAATCAAGGTCACTAAAGGAATCAACCTCTTGAAGCTCGCCTCATGAGTGTTCAAGAGAGCGGATCAAGCAAAGGAAGAGGAGGAGATAGAAAAGATAGCAAAAGCCTTCGTGGTGTGCTTAGCAGGAGCACTCTTGTTTCCATCCACGGAAGACTTTCTAGAGGAGGCCCAATTGAGCGCGGTGGTGAGCTTATGGGAAGAGGAAAGAGTTGGGCCGGTGATCCTAGCCTATCTCTATAGCGGGCTCACCTCGGCAGCCATGGGAAGGCCCATCTACGGGTGCATGCTAGCTCTTTCTAGTTGGGTAGATCTCCATTTCAAATTCGATCCATGTGGTGAGGCCCAACAACCCTCAAGAATCTTTTCAAAAAGCCCACTCTCTTATATGACCGGCTCACTCGGAATGAGCAATAGAGTGATGAACCGGATTCCTCAAGTGAAGAAGAGAGGGGAATGGAGAGAGCACCTAAGGGTAATGCCAAAGAACCTCTTTACATGCGCCCCGGGAATACTTAAGATGCAAGAACTTCGTGCACGATTCTCCACTGGGACGGACCTTCGTCTCATCGGTGCTTCAGACTTCGTGCTATACAACTCTCACAGATGCCTTCCTCAACTTGGGCTTCCAAGGCAACACCTAGAAGACGTCTCTCATCTCCCTCCAATCAAATCAAGGGACTTAGGCAGCAATGAAAATGGGGAGGAGGTTATTACAATCCAAGCTTTATGGAAGATTAACAAACTTCATCAACCTGTAGAAAACTTAGATGAAGACAAAGATCAGTGGAAGAATTATGTAACAGCTTTGAGAAAGTTTAGGCCCAAGGTGGCTCATTAAGCATTGTAATGTTTCTTTTCAAAGTAATAAAATGATTGAGCCTTACTATGGTGCTTCAAATCAAATCCTCAAATAACCTGTCGCTCTGTTGAGAATAACGCCTTAAGGAAGGCCGTGATTTAGAAAAGAGACGCCTCAGACCACGACGTTTTCAGCATTCCTGTTCAAACATCTGACGCCTTCATCAGTAGGCGTTACTTAAATAATGACTTAGAACAGGGCGTTAATTGATTCAAATTCCCAAAATATATTGGTTGAAATTCCAGAAGTAACGCCCTTAGAAAAGCCACGTTTCAATAAGGTAACGTCCCAACCATAGGTGTTAATCAAAAATCGTAATAATGATTTCAATCACGTCAATCAACGCCCATTGAATGCGTCTGACGACGGTTATCATTCCCCATGCAAAATAAAATTGACGCCTCAAGCTTCGTCGTCTACTTTATAAACACGCCCAAGCCGTAGTCGTGATTTCCACAAAAAACGCCTGTCTTTAGGGCGTCGCTTCTTTTCGAATGCTAAAAGGGCTTTCCTCCTTTCTTCTTCCTCCCTCCGTTCCATTTGCCCTTCTTTCTTTCTCTGCAACCCTAACCGAAGCTCTCCCCTCTCCTCTCTTCCTCTATCTCTCTCTCACACTCTCACCCTCCCCAGCCATAGCCATGGCCGGCGGTGGTTCAGCCAAACGGCAGAGAGTGGCCGCTCCCGAGGTGGTGGATTTGGGGGACGACGCCCACGGTGAGGAAGAAGCCATCGAGGCGGTGGCCAAAATGGCGATGATCGAATACGCACCGGCGGCGGCGGCCGGCGACGAAGCCGAAGAAGGCCCAGGGGCCAATGAAGGAGATGATGAAGAAGAAGAAGAAGAAGGAGGAGAAGGAGAGGAAGAAGAAGAGCCACCGCCCGCGGCGGCGCCCCCTCCCCGTGCCGGCCAACTCCGACGGCCACGGCAGCCAAGGCCCCGACCACAAAACCAGAAGCACAAGAAGGTAAGCCTCAACCCAAATCTCAATTTTTTTTATTTTTATTTTTATTTTCTCCTGATTTTCCATAGCCCTCGGTTGCAAACCCTGCAACCCAGAAAGAAGACGCCCTCAGGGGCGTCGCGATTTCAAAAGACACGCCCAACCCAAGGGCGTTAATTAGATTATTTTCATGAAAAACAATTAACCCCATGAGAACACGCCCTAAAGCATGTCGCCCAATTAAATTTTCATATTATGTTGTTCATTTTCGCATGCTGTTATTTTTATTTTATTTTCTGAAAACCTGGAAACCACGCCCCACACCAGGGCGTCAATTCAAAACAGACGACCAAACCAGCGGTCGCCCATTCATGAATTAACGAAACCCCAAATTGAAAAACGCCCTACCCAAGGGCGTGAATTGATAAACCTTTAGGATTTTTAGAAATTAACCACAAACATACGCCTTAGTCAAGGGCGTTTCATAGATGAAAAACGACCTAGGGTAGGTCGTTATCTTGAAGCACAAACAGAACCACGCCCCCCTTAAGGGCGCTACTTCAACAAGAAACGACCTGAAGTAGGTCGTTAATTCCAATAACATCAAAATTCAACCAGGGGCTTATCAAAGATGAAATAAGCATGAATATTCACAATAATTAAGCCAAAAATCATTATGTATGCAGGGGCTGATGAGGACGCGCATCTCATGGGTCATGGTCCGGGCAGCTTATTACGGCCTCCCCGAGTTCTAGAGAGAGAGGGTAGACGCGATGGGGTTCGGGACCTTCCTCAGCATAGAGCCAGTTAGGCCAGACCTACCACTCATTCAGGTTCTACGGGAGAGGTGGGATAGGACTAGCCGGGCATTCCTGATGCCTTGGGGACACATGATTCCTACCCTGGAGGACGTGGCCAGGATTACAGGGTTGAGGGTAGATGGAGAGGCGGTGAGTGGGATTACCTACCCAGACTACACCGAGCATGCCCAGAGATTGCTAGGGCTAGAGATGGTTTATGAGACACCCAGCGAGTGCAGGATGATCCTCCGCACCGACCTCACCACAGTGATGGGTTTGGGGAATGCTAGGCACAGGTCAGGAGAGACCCTAGAGCAGTTCTCATAGAGGTTGATAGACGGGGCTAGGGCAGTGTACTGCCAGGACCCAGCCGACAGGGAGAGAGCTGACCTAGACTTGAGGAGGTTCTTGCTACTGCTACTGGGAAGGCTATTGCTCGGGACAAAGGGCGATGTCATCAACTGCCGATTTCTAGGGATACTCGAGGACCTGGAGGCAGTTGGCAGCTACGCCTGGGGAGCGGCTCTACTGGCGCACATGATGGCCGACCTGTCCACGGGGACAGGGCGAGAGACGACCGTCAGCGGCTTCTCACCTTTTCTTCAGGTATGCATTTTTTTTTCATTTTTTTGTTTCTTTTATGTATATTTTGATATGCGTGTGAATGCCTAACTAATGCAATGCATGGATGCAGGTTTGGAGCCACCTCTACATGCCGATGGGACGCGCTGACCCACGGCCTGGGAATGAGGGAGCTTTCCCTCTAGCACGGCGCTGGGTGCCGATCGTCTTCGGCGCCCCACTCGGCTACGAGTTATGGGTTCTACGGAGGGAGCTCCGCGACTTCCCTCCCTCGCTGGTATGTATGAATGCTATGCATCTTTCTTTTGCTTTTATTTTGAATTTATGATGATGATGATGAAATGATGGTATGTATGTTTATGAATGCAGGTGCAGTGGAGACCCTACGAGGGGATGACAGACGAGGGCCAGCCTTGGGTCGTAGCGGGCCGACCTCGCTTCGGGCGTGAGCTTTGGGTTCACTGCTTGAGCGAGATTGAGCCGTTACGGCTTAGGTTGGTGATGAGGACGCTGGGACTCCACCAGGAGTGGATAGAGGTAGGCAAGTCGCGGGGCATCGGGAAGAAGACACGCGGTCGTACAAAGGCGACCGACTGGAGGGTACGGTTCGAGGAGCAGCACGCCGACTGGCAGCGTGGCGGGACCAGAGTCACCTCCCGCGTGACTGACAGCTCCGAGTACCTCCGGTGCTACTGGGAGGTATACGCCGGCCGACCCCAGATGAGGGTCTTGGGGGTATGTATGAATGCACTTTTTTCCTAAATTAACTGCAAATGTTTATATGACTATCATGCGACTAACATGTGATGGATGCAGGATGCGCGGGACATAGGGGCAATAGATGCCCAGGCCCACCTACACAGCCTGGAGGACCAGCTAGCTGCCACACGGGCAGACCTAGAGACCCTGGTGAGTGTTTAAATTATTTCTATATGCGAATGTATTTTGTTTCTTTTTTTGCTGAATTATTGATGATTAGCCACTGACGTTCTTAATGAATGCAGCGTGCCCAGCAGGGAGCAGTGAGGAGAGACCCAGGGGAGGCCTCCAGCTCGAGAGGGCCTAGTGCAGAGGTGACTGCATTGGCGGAGCGGCTAGCGGGAGCGGTGGCACGAGCCGAGGCAGCAGAGCGTGACCTCGCTTCACGGGTAAATTCCAAAACACAAGCCTATTCAAATATTGATTATATATAATTGTGCACTGATAAAAATTTATTTTTACAGACTGAGGAGCTTCGAGCCGCTCTTACCTGCGTTGACGAGGGCTTCCGCGCGACGAGCTCACAGGTGAGTGGTTCAATCATGCATTGCTTGAATTGCTAGATTATTGAATTATTGCATTGATTGTGGAATTGATGACTTGCTTACCTGTTTGCAGGTGGCTCAGCTTCAGGCAGTACGTACCGAGTTGGCGATCCGTGATCAGCAGATCGCAGAGCTTGAGAGGTCCCTGAGGCGACGAGAGGAGCTTCCTCAGGACGTGGCCGAGCTACGCGTGGCGCTTGAGCTGGAGAGACGGGAACGAGCCCGGGAGCGCGAGGAGCGTGCTCATGAGCGGGAGGAGTTGGCGGCCCTGAGGACTCAGCTAGCCCTTTCCCAGGAGCGGCTGCGAGTGTCCGAGGAGCGTCTCCAGCGAGGACGTGAGCGAGCACGGGCTGCAGGGTACTCCTTTACCAGTTCCACCTTCGTGGCGGGCTCTTCCCTCCGAGAGAGGAGCGAGGTAGGCGGACACGTTCGAGTTCCGGCTTCTTCACGGGGGCCCATGCCTCCTCCACCAGCGCCAGCTCGGGACGGCGAGGAGGAGGTTGAGAGTAGGAGAGAGGAGGGTGGAGGCGAGAGCTGAGAGACTTGCTTGTACTCCTCCACCCTCACACCTGTACATGATAGCCATGAGATATATATATATGAGATTGACATGTCTTTGTTACCTGAGCACTTTGTGTGGTTGTGGCTTCGTGTTTGTGTTCTTTTCTTCTTTCCACGTTCTTCGTGTTTACTTTGCTCTTGCCCTGTATCTGCAGCTGCGGTTTTCACTTGAACAAAACAGGTTAATTCATCTGTTCGACTTGGCCCCTTGCCCAATAGGCAAGGGGTAGCAATACTTTGACCTTAATGACGGGTCAAGGGGCCAAGCCTTTAATCAAATAAGGCAAAATGAAATGGCTGATGGCGGGAGATGCATCATGTAAAGCACACATATGCAAACCATAAATAAAAGATGCCCATGCAAGCATTCATCGTGACGAAATGCATTTTTCTTTTTCTTCTTTCTCTTTTCACTTATATATATATATATTTTTGTGATTTTTCTTGAAAAACGCGCCTTAGAGTAAGGCGTTAATAGAAAAAGACGCCTATGAGGACGGCGTTAATTTGAAAAATGGAATTTAATTTTTGAAAAGGACACGACCGTCTAAGAGACGTTATTCTGAAGAAGACGACCTAATCTAGGACGTTAATTCCAAAAAAGGCGCCTTAGCAGAAGGCGTTAATTAAATTATTCTGCAAAAGGGTATCAAGGCTATCAAGACCGCGGTCCTACACGGTCACCATTTGAAATTCATTAACCTTTCTTGAGTAATTAAAGGGGAGTCGACGTGCTCATAGTTGACTTGTATTCGAGATTTCGCACAGTGCAATTTCTTAAGTCTGTCTTGACCATCCTGCTAGTTTGCGACTTTACCACATAGAAAGGATGGAAGAAAATATAAGGAAAGCCCATAAGGGATTCTGGAATGTTCAGGGCAAAGTTACCTCCCCCACCCTATACCTATTGGGGTTCGGTCTTTGGCGTAGGGAAATTTATTGCCCTTTTTGCCCTTGTTATATTGCATGCATACGCCCAAGGTTTTCCTTGCGGGGACTTTGCCCTCTTGACATGCTTTTCTTTTCATAACCTGACTTTCACTTTGGAATTGATTTGCATTGATGAAAATAAACCTAATTGTACTTGGGCTTATGGCATTTGCTCCCTTTTGGGCCGTGACTTCCACCTACTAGGGCGGCGGATAGGCTTGGCGCATCTGCCTCGAGGTCTCCCTTCCTCCCTTATGGGCCGAAGAAGAAAAGAACGGGTATCATCTTTCACTTTTAGTCAGGTTTTTGACTTTCCATCGGACTTTGCACTGCTTGATCTCAAGAATAAAGCGTGTAGTGTGTGCGTGAGTCAACCCCCTTTTAAGTTAGCAAGACTGATGAATGAATTCTGAATTTTGACCTTTCGGATATTGATCCTTCGTGTGCCATGGCACCAATTTTGATCTCTTTTTGATTTTGAAGAATTTCTATTTTTATTCACTTTTTGGAGAATTTCTATTTTTTTATGGTTTTTGGAGATATTTCTTTTTGTTTGGATTTTTGAAGACATATATTTATATATATATATTTGGATTTTTGAATCAAGGGTAGTATTTCTTAAGATACAAACCATTCCAAGGGTGAGTTAACTCTTCGCCCTCAGCATTAACCAGTTTATAAGCATTTCCAGGATAAACATCTTTTATAATGAATGGTCCTTCCCAATTGGGTTAGAGTTTTGAGCGGGGGCCACCCGGCTTTACAAAAATTCTTTTGATTACCATCTCACCGATTTTAAATTTTCTCTCAATTACTTTCTTTTGATAAAAACGTGAGAGCATGTTTTGATAAACGTGCGCATGCTCAGCGGCGACCAGACGCTTCTCATCTAGGAGTTCCAATTGGGCCAGGAGTGAATCACGACGTTCATCAACAGAAAATTTCTTATCCAATTGTACTCGCAGGGAGGGAATGAGAATCTCGTAAGGGACCACTGCCTCCATTCCATAAGTAAGGGCGAAAGGGGTTTGCCCAGTGGGGGTACGAATGGAAGTACGATAGGCCCAGAGAGCTTCAACTAGCTTGTCTGGCCAATCCAAAAATTTATTAGCCTCACACGTTTTCTTAACAATTTTTATCAAAGTTTTGTTAGTGGCCTCTGCCTGGCCATTGCCCTGTGGATAGTAGGGAGAAGAATGATGCAATGCAATGTTATACCTGTTGCAGAGATCCTTGATTTCTTGAGAGATAAATTGAGGTCCATTGTCGGTGACGATGGTACTCGGGATGCCGAACCTCGTGATGATGTTCTTCATTATGAATTTGCAGACTGTTGATGCTTTGATCTCCACGTAAGCTTCTGCTTCCGCCCACTTGATGAAGTATTCCGTTGCCGTGAGGATGAACGACTTTTGTTTGGTCAGGAGGTTGGAATCACCAAGAGGTCCAATGATATCAAAAGCCCACATGGAAAAAGCCATGGGGAGGACGTAGGATGGAGTGAAGAAGCAGGAGAATGAATCTTGTCGGCGTGCAGTTGGCACTTAACACACCTTCGAACATAGATAGAACAATCCTCTTCTAGAGTTGGCCAATAGAAACCTAGCCTAAGAATCTTCTTAGCTAGCATCTGGCTATTCACATGACCACCACACACTCCAGAATGCGCCTCCTCCACAACTTTCCAAGATTCATCATCATCGAGGCATCTTAGCAGAACACCGGTGAGCCCTCTTCTGTAGAGCACACTTCCAACCAAAACATAACGTTGAGCCACTCTTCTAATTGCTTTCTTTTCTTCTGCAGTGGCTTCCTCAGGGTAGGACTGATCATTACAATATCTGGTAATCTCATAATACCAAGTTTTTTCTTCGTCAGCCAAATCCTCTTCCCAGTCTAAAAGCATGACTTCTTTACCTTTGAGAGCTTCTTTCTGCTTAACCTTCTCAAGCACTTGATCCCTAATGTCAAGGAATGTGCGATCCTCGATAGCTGGAGTATCACGCTGATGAATCAGGGGAACATGAAAATCACGCCCAGGAGGGAAAACTAAAGCCGAGGCCAAAGAGGCGAGAGCGTCAGCCAAGATGTTCTGGCTGCAAGGAACATGGACGAAAATCAATTTGGTGAAGAGTTTGGCATAAGCTGAAGCAAGCTCCTGGTAGGTTTTGAGCTTGGGATTGATAGTGCGGCACTTGACCAACACCTGGCGTAGTATGAGCTGACTATCACCCACAATCCTCAAATGGGTGACACCATATCGATGAGCGGTTTGAAGATCGGCCAAAAGAGCTTCATACTCAGCTATATTGTTGGTGACGGGGAAAGTGAACCGAGCAGCAAATGGAATGGTGACCCCTTCTGGTGTTAAAAGAACCATGCCGATCCCTCTTCCTTGAGAATTTAGAGCTCCATCAAAATGTAATGTCCACATAGGATCATGGGGTTGATTGATGGACATTAGTTCTTCATCTGGGAACTCCGAATTGACAGGATCAAAACGGGGGAGAGGGTGATGAGCAAGGTGTTCGGCAATGGCGTAGCCTTTGATAGCTTTTTGCTGAATGTAAGTGATGTCAAATTGAGAAAGGAAGCTTTGCCAGCGTGCTAATCGGTCAGTGAGGACAGATTTTTCAAGGAGGAATTTAATTGGATTCATGCGAGCAATGAGGTAAACCTCGTGAGCTAGAAAATAATGTTTTAACTTCTGAACTACCCAAACCAAAGCTGCACAAGTCTTCTCCATGGCTGAGTACCTCTGCTCACAGGGGTTAAGAAGTTTAGACAAATAGTATGCTGCCCTCTCCTTACTTTCTTCATCCACTTGAGCTAGGACAGCACCTACGGAGTCATCCAGGACAGAAACATAGAGAATAAGTGGCTTGCCTGGAATTGGCGGCCTCAGGACAGGAGGATTGGCCAAATAATCCTTCAATCCGTCAAAGGCTGCCTGACACTTGTCATCCCAATTAAACTTGACTCCCGGCTTAGTAAGCTCGTAAAACGGCCTACATCTTTGGGAGTGTTGAGAGACGAAGCGGCGAATGAATTGTAACCTCCCGATTAATCCTCGAACTTCCTTCAAATTCTTGGGAGGAGGCATATCTCTGATGGCTCTCGCCTTGTTGGGATCAACTTCAATTCCCCTCTTGCTGATAATAAAATCAAGCAATTTCCCTGAAGAAACGCCAAATACGCATTTCTTGGGGTTCATTTTCAAATGATATTCTTGTGATCTCTGTAAGACCTTAGCCAGAACCCCAGGATGCTCAATCCTTGTCCTTGATTTTACAATCAGGTCATCCACATACACCTCAATATAAATATGAATCATGTCATGAAAAATTGCCATCATAGCCCTCTGGTAGGTGGCTCCAGCATTCTTAAGTCCAAAAGGCATGACCACATAACAATAAGTCCCCCATGGTGTAGTGAATGATGTTTTCTCTTGATCCTCCTCAGACAGACGAATCTGATTGTAACTTGAAAAGCCATCCATAAATGAAAGAGTTTCAAATCCTGCCGTATTATCAATCAGAACATCAATGTGAGGGAGGGGGAAGTCATCTTTAGGACACGCTCGGTTGAGGTCCCGGAAGTCTATGCAAATCCGAACTTTCCCATCTTTCTTCATAACCGGGACAATGTTAGCCACCCAATCGGGGTAAAGGACAACTCTGACAAATCTAGCCTTGTGGAGTTTGTCGACCTCTTCTTTCATTTTTAAAGCCATGCTAGGGTGGAAATGCCTCAACCATTGTTTGACTGGGACAGACCCTGGCTTAAGTGTGAGACGATGTTCAACGAGCGCAGGGTCTAATCCCGGCATATCCTCATAACTCCAAGCAAACGTGTCCTTGTATTCTTGAAGAACTAAAATGAGCGCCTCCTCCTCGGAAGGCGGCAAATTCTGGCTAATGAGGACAATCCTAGGGTCTTCCTCGGTACCCAGATTAATTTCTTTGGTAGGTTCTTCTACGGAGGCTGATGGTTCGTCGAATCTTCTCATACCACTAGCAAAAGCATCAGCCTCGTCCTCATATTCTTCATAACTTTCATCCCCCTCTTCAATAGGGTCTTCATCATTCATGATTTCATAAACGCCCAAACCCTCATAAGAAGCAATAGCATCTTCAAATTCTAACTCTGGCAGGATAATTGGACTTTCCACGAACTCAGGGATTGCTAAACAAGCTTGGCATCTGATAGCCAATTCTAATAAAAATCTGCGAGGAATCTCCTTACCCTTGGATTTCTTATGTGAATCTACCTCATGAATTTTATTAAAAGAAGAAGAAGAGGAGGAGGAGCAACTAGCCTGATTAGAAAGAAAAGAAGGAGGTGAAAAAGTGGATACAAAAGGTGATACAGAAGCAGACCCCTCGCCGGAGGGGGAAAAGAGATCTATCAAGGAATCTTGGCAGAGCGGCCCCTGGGTTGGGACGCACTCGGGAGAGAAATAGGAGGTCTCCTCAACAGAGATGGAGGATGGGAAAGTTGAAAAATCAGCGTTTTTTTTTTCATTTTTAACTTTTTCTTCATTTTTATTTTCCTTTTCAAGGAGAAAGCAGTGTGATGGGAGAATAGCAGGAGGAGTGGAAATTGCAAGATTAGAGAAAGATTTAATCAATGATGGCCCATGGGGGGGCGAGATGGAGATTTTAGCAAATTGCTCGAGGAGCGAAGGGGGAATTGGGAGAGAAACTTGGATTGAATTTGGAGCAAAACTGATTGTAATTGGAGGTGGTCTTGGCACATGACCAAACCAATGAGAATGTAGAGAAGCAAGCATAGATGGATGTAGCGAAGTGAGAGAAAAGAGGCCGGCCCACAGCCTATCCACAGTAAAACTTTCTTCAAATGGGACATCTGGCTCCCCAATATCCGTGTAGTCACTCAGCAGCTGCCTCTTGTCTATGATCACTGCTGGCATTTCAATCAATTCCTGTATTAATGGAGGCCATTCAGGATCAGTCGGCATGAAGATGCGGCTCAAAGAAATAGTAATGTCATTCATGTCGAACCACCTGTACCAGTCACATTCTGGATCACCTATTTTCCTTCTTTTGTCCGGCCTTAAAGACTCCAGGGCTTTGTAGGTAACCAGTGGGGCAATGTGGCGAGCAAACTGTCTGGCGTGAACATCTTGATAGTCAAGCAGTGAAGTAATTATGGTAGTCTGCTCATTATTCTGAATGCCGCCAGTAACAAAATGTGTCTTCAGTGTCCAGGAGAGTGGCTGGCGATCAGTCTTCAAAGTAGAAGTTATAAATGCCCATGGCTCTTCTTTATTTTTGCTTGGCCCTTTATAGCCTAAACTGCCTCGTACAAGCAATTTTTGTAGCTTAATGGGCCTAACCCTGCCCTGACCGTTGGCACCCAGGCCTTTGCCATCTTGATACCCCATTTTTAACAGAATGTTCCAGCCGGGGGTATTAATCATGTTTTTTTTCTTCTTTCCCTTAGAAGGCAGGGGTGTCATAGCAACCGTGGTAATAGTTTCAGATGGCATTGGCCGTGGACGGGGAACGTCCAGCACAGATAATAGTGGCTTATTGGCTGGCCAAATAGAAGGAACTGATGAAGCCGCATGAATATCTTCCTCTGGCAGAATCGGCATGCTGGTCACCTTGATAATACGGCCCTTGTGTGGGAATTTGAGACACTGGTGATTTGTAGAGGGCACCGCATCAAGCTGCTGGATGTACGGGCGTCCAAGAATGCCATTAACTGTTGGATCCATGTCCAAGATGTGAAAATCTACTGTGATGGTGGCAGGACCCAAGCTAACTTTCAATGTGACCATGCCTAGAGGAGGCTTCTTTGTGTTGTCATATGCAGTGACCGTTATGGTGGACGGCCGAATCTGGCTTTCTGGTATGCGACATAACTTCAAGGTGCTCGGTGGCAAAACATTGATGGATGCCCCAGTATCTACCAGACATTGCTTGACAGCCACCTTATTGATGCCGACTGTGATGCATAAGGCATACTTTCGTGCTGAGATTGGTGCCAGTTCGTGCTCATGAAAAGTAATCGCCGGCTGACTGCTAGCAGGTGTTAACACTGTGACTATCTGCTCAACTGGAATGTCTTCATTAACCATTACCTTCTGCAGATATTCCTTTAGAGCCAGCTGATGAGTGGTGGACCGTTTGATCAATTCCAGGATCGAAATTCTTGCCGGAGTCCGGTCCAAATGCTTTAACAAATCATATTCAGTGCCCGGTACAGACCCTTGTTCTTGTTCTTGCTCTTGCGGCCCCTGCACGGGCTCTAGTTCCCTTTGTGGAAAAATATGGTTGAACATCCGTCCACTACGGAGCGGCGCCACGCCTTGACGTGCCTCTGTCGGGGCCAGTGTGGGAGGAGGATTAGAAGAAGAAGAAGGTGTGTTGGTGTTAAGGAATGGTGGAGGGGTGTTTGAAGAAGGGACCCCCACGGGGGGTGTAAATGAAGAATTCAATGGAGATGCCCCCGTGGGAGGCGTGGGAGTAGAAAGGGATACCCGAATGCGGGGGGAATTGGTGGGAGGTGGAATAAGAAGAGGTCTGGGCACAAAAGGTGGCGGAACTACTGGCGGAGGGGTCCTTGCCGGTGTAGGAGTGGTAGAGGGTGTAGCGGGTGCTAGCGGTGAGCGAAGTAGGAGTGGCCTGGACGGCGGAGGCATAGAGTTGGTGGTAGAAGGTGGGGTTTGTCGTGCGGTGGGTTGTGGAGGTGGCAAATGGGTAAGAAGAGAGCGGGCCGGCAAGGCCGTAGAACTGGTGAAGGTAGATGGGTTGACAGGACGTAGAAGAGGACGTCCCGATTGGAGAGCAGGAGAAGACGGAAGGGTGCGCAAAAGGCGCGGAGGTTGATTTTGGTTCGGATTATGATGAAATGCCCCGACAGAGGTATTTTCTTCGTGCCATCCCTGTCCTCTCTGCACTTCGTAGAGGGACGTGACAGGGTTCACATGCTGATTAGGGGCGTGCTCTGGCAATGGATTACGGACAATCCCCATATCCTGCTGGGGTGCTGGAGCTTGCTGTGGTTGAACTTGTTGTGGAGCGGATTGCTGGGGTTGTTGATTTTGCTGTTGCCGAGAAGCCCTTCTTTCTTTCATAGCGGCTATGAATTGCCTCATCTCATCCCAATTGATGTCACCCTGGTCATTCAGATCATAAATGTAATCTCTAAAGTGGAAGCAACGATCAAGGTTGTGACCAGGGCCGCGATGAAAAGCACAATAACGGGATGTGTCAACATTAGCGGGCCACATGGTTCTTTCCCTTGGCAAGGCGAGCAAGTTGGCGGCCATCAGGGCATTAAAAATATCGAGGAGGCTTTCGGGAAGTGGAGGATAGTGGTCCCTTTTGGGGCCCAGTGGTGGTCTCCGTTGTTGTTGGCCGTAGTTGGCAGGTGGGGGCACTTGATGGTATTGTGGTGGAGCTGGAGGGTCTATGCGGTGGGCTTGGTTTTGCGGTGGAGCGAAGGAGCGTTGAGGTGCGAATTGGGGTCGTGGAGTAGGATTAAAATGAGAGTTCTGTTGTGGAGGCGGTGGTGGACGCGGGTTAGCTTGATGGTGGGGGTTGCCAACTGCGCCGACTTGCTCATTTGTGACGGTGCCCTCAGTTGTGGGCCCGCTATTAACATTGGTGGTTTTCTTAAATAGCCGAGGTTTCGGCTCAAACATGCCCATAATGGGCGAATCCTTCATCTGTGTCTGGATGTAACGAGCCCTCTCATAGAGCTCTTCCATAGTAGTCAGCCGGTTCATGGCCAAAATATGGCGGAATTGAGGAGTTGCATTAGAAATAACCATCTTTACTTGCTCCTGTTCCGACAATGTGTCTTTCAGCTTCTCGGCCATCGACCGCCATCTGTCAGCAAATATGATGAAGTCCTCCTCAGCCTTCATTTTCTCCGCAACTAAATCTGTAACGGACAGGGAGTGTCCAACACGGTCTCTATACTTTTGCAAGAATTTCCTTTGGACAACATCGAAGTCACTGGCATCAGCTGACTCCAGGGAATAAAACCATTTGAGGGCTGGCCCCTCCAGAGATCTTCTGAATAAATAGGCCAGAGAAGCCTTGTTGCCTTGCCAGAAGGAGGTCTCGTACATAAAATTCTTCAAATGAATGACCGGATTACCAGTTCCATTGTACCGCCGAAAGTTCGGCATCTCAGACAGAGGAAGATGGAAAATTGGCAGAGTGGGGAGCGAGATATCTGGTACATTCTGGGCCGCAGTGACTTTCTTAAGCTGTTCTTCCATGTGGGCCATCTTCTAAAGTAGCAAAGCATTAGAGTCGGACTCAACTGGGGCCTGAGCAAAAGAACGTGGTATAGGCGACCGTAGGATCTGAGGAGGTTGGGGGAATTGGTGCCTAACCGCAGAATAACTCGCCTGCTGGGCCGGTATGGCCGTGACAGGCGTTGGTGGACGAGAGGGGGGTTTATGCAAGACCGCCTGGTCATTGATAATCTGGTGGCCACTCACGGCCGGAAGGGGGGGAGAAGAAGAAGAGGGAACTGACTTCCCCTTCAAAGCGGCCTGAATGGCTTGCCGCTGGGAGCCATCCAATTGAGAGAGAGCCTGGATTAAATCTGTAACGTTGATGGATGGGGAAGAGTTCCCCGAAGTATTGGAAGGTAGAGCCTGAGAGGGAGTCTCAACCTCTTGAGAGGTGGTATCCACCACATGAACTTGTGAATAATGAGGGTGAGGAGGGAGATAGTTTCCCTCATAATAGGTGGGGTCTTGGTGATGGTCCTCATGAGATTGACCAAAAACATTTTCATCCACATCATCGTAAGTATACCCATAGTTTGCCATGTTGATGATCGTACCTGAACGGAGTTTCATGCTTAAGAGAGAGAGAGCTTAATGAAGGAATTATCACACAAAGCACTTAATCCAAACAGCACAATTAAATCGACCCAACTAGGTTTATGCAAACAATGTTGGAAAGCAACGCAGAATTTTAATGTTTGATGTTTGAGATTAGAGTGGATTATTTGTGAACAGTTCACTCCTTTTGCCAAGTGAGACCTAGTTTGATCCAAGTGTGACCTCCGGGTCAACTAGGTTTTTCTCTCTCTTCACCAACGAATAGGTCCTCTAGAACTCCGATACTTCGAGGGTACAACCAGCCCGGTGTCCGTGAGGGAATCCATGGGTGCGGGGACTTATGGAGGTCTTGGAAAAGGGATTTCCGGTCCAAAGAGACGGAATGCTCAATGGAGGGTCGTCTCGATTCCAAGAAGGGTGTGTGGAATCCTAGTATAGAGAGAGGAGGTCTCTCAACCAAAAGCCACCAAGTGCAAAGCAATATGATCAAATCAAAGCAATATAGGCAAGCAATATGACAATCAAGCCAACTATCACAGACAGCAGCAGCAGTAAGCAAGGTTCTGTAAAACGCAGGAAAGAGACGACCTGGGGCAGGTCGCTATCAACCAAAGCAACGACAGGGTCACTGTCGTGAATCACTGCGAGAGGCTATGAGCCAGCAGCGAGAAACAGAAACGCGCCTCTGGTAGAGGCGCTAAATCTGAGGGGGACGCCTCTACGTGAGGGCGTCAAATATGAGGAAGCGCCTTGAGGTGAGGCGCTGTATAATAACAACACGCCCTGGGGCAGGGCGTGAATTCGCAGGCAGAGTGATTAAAGCAGTAAGATGATGGGAAGACGTCTTGACAGCAGACGTAACGCAACAATAAGACGCCCTGGAGAAAGGCGTTAAAATCAATAACACGCCCTGGAAAGGGGCGTTAATTCTCAGACAGTATAATGAACAGAACCAAAGCAGCAGATATGATAAAAGACGCCCTATAAAGAGGCGTTAATAAACTAAAACACGCCCCTGTGAAGGGCGTTAAAACAAAAGGCGCCCTCGTGGAAGGCGTTAATTCAGGGAAATATGCAAACGCAAGCTGGCTGATCCCGGAGTGTGCAGTGTGCACAGTGGAGGGTGCCCGAGGGACACAAAGGAAAGGGTACCGAGGGTACCAAGGGGGAAAGGGCACGCGTGGGTGCCAAAGGGGAAAGGGCACACGAGGGTGCCAAAGGGGAAAGGGCACGCGAGGGTGCCAATGGAGATGGTAATCAAAAAGAAAACAGTGGAAGTCCCACCCTGATCGCCAATTTGTGGATGGGCATAAATCCCACACAAAATCACAAAAGAATAATGATGTGATAAAACATGTGGAGAATAAAGATGATTAATGCATAAATAAGGGGAATAAAAGCTTGCACGTGGTGTAAAAACGGAGATGTGATCGCCAGAGGGGTTACCTCAATAATAGTAAAAAGAGATCGCGAATACCTGGTGAAGATTGGAACGCGGGATGATGTGAAGTTCCTTCCTCCTTCTTCAATCGGACGGCCGATGAGAAGGGTCCTCTTTTTGATTACCTTGCAAAAAAGACAATGAAACAACAGCAAAAGATGGGATCAGCCAACGTGCAGTAGTATCAATCCAAATAAGATATATAACGATGATGAAAAGAAATCAACATGCGCACCTTTTTTTTTTGTTTTAAAACCCCTAAAGAGGGACTAGGGAAAGAAAGGATATGTGATGAATCTAATGCAAACAGTGAAAAAGGAAAAGAAGAAAAAGACTGACGATGGAGTTGACACGAACGTAAAGAAAGAAAAAAAAAACAGTGATGATCGGTTGACGAAGACGAAACCGAATAAACGAAATAGAAAAGAGCCCTGCTGTCCCTGTTGACAGTAGAGGGAACCAAAGATGAAGAGGGGGAAGTAGCAGAGCTTGAGCGTGATAATCTCGGCTTTGGTACCTTAGCCGTCGTAACCCTTCAAAGGGTCGATCAGGACTCCCTTAAATAAGGTTCATATCAAAAGATAAACATGGATAGGAGGAGAGTAATGGAAATGTTTATCAAAAGCAAGAGCCCTAATCGAGCAAGAACGTCAAACAAGGCAGGACTCTGTGAGGGAAAGATGGAAGAAGGTAGGACACTGGAGGTGAAACACGCCTTCCAACAGGGCGTCAATTCTTGATTTGACGACCTACCCATACGGTGTTTCATAAAACATGACCTAAGACAGGGCGTTTCTTCTTGGATTTAATTTTGGCAATAAGAAACTTACTTTTTTTTGAAAATCATGAGAACACGCCTAAGATTGAGACGTTAACTTAAAACACGCCCTTAGGAAGGACGCTAACCAATAATTAAATTGATTTTTGAATTTTCCTTAAAACCGGATAATACCAGGAATTGACGCCCTGAAGTTTAGTCGTCCTTTCTTTAGAAAACGCCCTAGATAAGGTCGCTATTTAAATAACACCCCTCTTCAGGTCGCGAATCATAAAAATGCAACAGAATGCAACGGAAAATCCACACAAAAAAGAAAAACTTATATTATGGGAATATTGGCGTTCACTTTGGGGCGTCAATATAGTGACATGAGATTTGATCAATATAGCGTCATTTTTGGCGTGTCTACACCTGTCCAGTCAGAATTTCCAGATGAGAAACTAATGTCCATTAACCAATCAGATGATTGCATGTGGACGTTACATTTTGATGGAGCTCTGAATTCCCAAGGGAAAGGAATCGGCATTGCCCTCCTGTCACCTGAAGGCCTTACATTCCCGCTGGCATACCAGCTCAAATTCCCCGTTACCAACAATATATCCGAATATGAAGTTCTTCTAGCGGGCCTGGAACTCGCTCATTCTTTTCGTATCACCGAATTGCGAGTCGTAAGTGATAGCCAACTCATTCTTCGTCAGGTGCTCACCAAATATCGCACTCGCGATCCCAAGCTCAAGCCATACCAAGAACTCACTGCTGCCTTTACCAAACTGTTCACCAAATTGATCTTTGTCCATGTCCCTCGTCATCAGAATATTCTGGCCGATGCCCTCACCTCGTTGGCATCATCTTTAAGGTTCCCTCTAGGAAGATGGTTTGAGTCCATTTCCATCTACAAGCGTCACGCCCCTGCAATCGATGACGCTTCCTACGTAAATATCAAGGACAGGATAGCAAGGAAGGCCCTACAGGAAGAAATCCTTGAGAAGAGGAAATTATGTTGATAGAATTAGAAGAAGAATTGGCTGACGAGGAGAAGCCATGGTTTTACGAAATTGCCAAGTATTGCAAAGATCAATCCTACCCTGAAGAAGCCACATCGGAAGATAGAAAAGTCATAAGGAGGGTGGCACAGAGATACGTGCTGATCGGAGAAGTGCTATACAAGAGAAGTCTTACTGGTGTCCTTCTAAGATGTCTCGACGAAGAGGAGGTCTGGAAATGCGTCGAGGAAGCACACTCTGGTGTGTGCGGTGGCCATGTGAATAGCCAAATGCTTGCCAAGAAAATCCTTCGGCAAGGCTTTTACTAGCCCACCATGGAAGAGGATTGTGCCATCTATGTCCGCAGGTGTGTCAAGTGTCAACTTCACGCCGATAAAATTCATTCCCCATCTTCTTCACTCCATCCAGTATCCTCCCCATGGCCTTTCTCCATGTGGGCTTTCGATGCCATCGGTCCTCTTGGTAACCCTAACTCCCTCACTAAGAAAAAATCATTCATCCTTACTGCAACGGAGTACTTCACCAAATGGGCCGAAGCCGAAGCTTACGTGGAGGTTAAAGCGTCAACAGTATGCAAATTCATCATGAAGAACATCATCGCCAGGTTCGGTATTCCAAGCATAATTATCACTGACAATGGGCCGTAATTCATATCTCAGGACCTTCAGGACCTCTGCAAAAGGTATAAAATTATGTTACATCATTCATCACCTTATTACCCACAAGGTAATGGCCAAGCAGAGGCCACTAATAAAACATTGATTAAAATCATAAAAAAGACCTGTGAGTCAAACAAGTTCTCGGATTGGTCAGAAAAGCTGATTGAAGCTCTATGGGCCTATCGCACCTCAATCCGTACTCCCACTGGGCAAACCCCGTTCGCCCTCACTTATGGGATGGAGGCGGTAGTTCCGTATGAAATCTTGGTTCCTTCTCTCAGGGTACAGTTGGACAAGGAACTTCCCCTCGACGAACGTCGTTATTCACTCCTTGCTCAATTGGAACTCTTAGATGAGAAACGGATGGCCGCTGCTGAGCATGCACGAGTTTATCAAAACAGACTCACATGTTTTTATCAAAAGAAGGTCATTGAAAGAAAATTTCAAGTCGGTGAAATGGTAGTGAAAAGAATGTTTGTAAAACCTGGTGGGCCGCGTTCTAAGCTCCAACCCAATTGGGAAGGACCATACGTAGTTCAGGCTGTGCATCCTGGCAACGCCTACAGGCTAGTCAATGCTGAGGGGATCGAGTTATCCCACCCTTGGAATGGGCTTTATCTTAAGAAATACTACCCTTAGATAGGTGTACATAGTCTCAAAAAATGATGAAATGTAAAATAACAAAAAAATAGAAAACAATGAAAACAACAAAAATATGTATATATACAATAACAAAAGACAAAAAAAAATAGAAGAAAATGAAAAGAAGAAAAAAAATATAGAAAATTCAAAATGCTAATGCCTGGAGATCACCATGTAGTTAAGTCATTGCATTCAACCTCCGTGTTGGGATAGGGCCTATTAAGACTTGGTAGGTTCCGGGTCTTGGTTTGCCAGAGCCGTGGAGATCCATGTCCGGCTAGTTTGGCTTATGCCCCCCTCAAAAGGAGACAACATGCATGTACACATGTGTCCTATAAAAGATCGGTAGCATCGCTCATGGTGAGGCCTCACCTAGAAGGTCTCCAGAACGCTTTAAATCTTCGTTCTCTCTCTCTTCGACCGAATGAGACAGTCGGCGCCCTTAAAATGCTGAGCATGGGAAACACGAACACAACTCCTAGGGTGAGAGTAGGGTCCAATTCCTCGAGCATGGGTCAGAGTACTAGAAGAGGGCAATGTCCCCGCAGGCATCCAAGAGGGATTCCATAATGTCAAGATACTATGTCCCTCGCAAAAATCTGTCAAGAAAAATCAGAAAAGAAGAACAAAATCAAAGTCAAGTGAAAAGCCTGGTCGTAACCGTGCCTGATCCCACAAATGAAATCCCTTTGACTGAAAGTCAAATTCTATACAAAAGGGGTCACGAGATGTAAATGCTCGAGATTTGATCTGAAGTTGCCCGAAAGGGGAAGTTAAGTGCGCCCCTACTGGCTCGTCGGGTTAACGGTTTTGTCGGTCCTCTCAGGAGGTTTGCCCCCTATACTCTTCCTTCTTCCTCTGAAGATGAAGGCTCAATGGAGTTCCTGAAGGGTGAAACTCACCAAAGTCTGCAACCACCTTTCGACACAAACGTATGGTTGTCCATCTTGGAAAGCTGAAGTCATTGTCGTGAAAGAGTATCCGTGTTTCTGGCCGGTCAAGACCCTTATCTACCATCTTAATTTCTTCTAGTCTAACCTCGGGCTTAGACCAATGCAAGCGCGTCACCTATAGGTACGACGGCGTCTGATTCCGGGTCAGCGTCGCGCGATTGGTCATTTGGGTTCCAAGGTGTTCCATTACATATCATCTAGAGTTGTGAGGAAATAGACCCGGGTCGGGTAAATCATTTACCTTGAACACTTTTTGGGTGAATCCATGTGGTCGAAAGCAACTGGGAGCCTAAGCATGGCATGACGGTATTGTCATCAGGGTAAGTCTTAGCCGGCGGGATTATCATTCGAGGAGTCTAGAGGCCCAAATCAACTTAGACGTGCACTTAGGATGCCTGGGAGGTTAGCAAGAAACCCTCGTTCTCATGCAGGTTAGATGTTATATCAAGTGGTCATCATGCATTAGCAAAAATAAAAAAAAATAAACAAACCAAAAACAAACAAAAAAATAACAAATCCAAAAATCCAAAAAAAGCAAAAAATGTACATGCACAAAAAATGGAAATATAAAAGACCAAAAAAAAAATAAACAAACAACAAAATACAAAAATGAATACACCTACAAGAACAACAAAAATCACATCTTCGCATGATCGCATTTGTATGCACCATTCATTTTAAATTCTCGTTTGCATCCGTGTGCTTGTCTGTCGCATTCATCATCCTTTTTTATCATTGCCTTTGTTAATAAAGGCTTGCCCCTTGACTCGTTATCAAGGATAACTCAAAATCACCTTTGTTTATTGAGCAAGGGGCAAGTCAGAGCAGAAATGTTAACTTGTTTGCTTAGATGTGTACAGGGATTCGAGAGATCAGAAAGAAGCAGAGAACCAATCACAAAACATTTTATTCCACTCCCACTCAACAAAAACAAACAACAAGAGAGAGCCTACATTAGCTCCCACCCTCCTTCTCTACATTACTCGTCTTGCCGCTTTCTGGACGAGAAACTCTAGAAGGTGCTATCCAACCATGAAAAGCGGTACTTCTACCACTTTGGGGTCCTCTTTCTATCTCCACTCCCCGACGTCGATCTGCGGGAGCAGCAAAGAAGCTACTAACACAAAAGTCACGCTCTCGTGCCCTTCGGTAGCGTTCCTCGCCATCCTTTAGCCACTGCTGGGCGAGACCGAGACTGGTCCTCAATTCAAATAGTTGGGCCTCCAGGGCCCTCCTCTCCTCTTTCTCGACTGATCTTTTGGCCTTCTCTCTTTCCCTGTCCTTTTCTCTCTCAGCACATTCTCTCTCTCTGTCATCCCTTTCCAGCTGAAGGGTGATCCTCAGCTCCATGGCGTCACGAGAAAAATTGTCATCTGAGCGATGCTGCAATTCCTCCTCCAACTCCGCTATCCTGGCCTTCCCTCGTGATGCATGAGCAAACATCTCTTGCATCTCTTCGGCCTGCCATATCCGTCATTTCAGGGGTGTGATGAGACATAAACAGAGAAGCTCGGATAAGAGGAACCTTCACCTGCGCGGAAAGCATTCCCTCTGCCTCCGCGGCGCGCTGTGTTACACGGGCAAGCTGCTCATGGAGCGAATCTAGTTCCGACGAAGGAATCCATAGACTGGAAGAAGCACCCTCTGCCCCTACTGCTGGTAGGGTTGCGTCGAGCCGAGCGCGCTATGATAGCAAGAAGTGACAGTGAGTGGCTAAACACCAAAACCTAGGGGTATAATTAGGAATATGCATTTGCATACATACTCACCGAGACATGTAAAGCCTCACGGGTGTCACCCAACTCTCCCTCCGTGTCCGCCAATCGAGCCCGCAAGTTCGCTATCATGGTATCACGGGCATCCTAAACCCATGTCATAGAGTCAGCATTACATTTAGAAAAATGATCAAAAAAAATAGAAAAAAAAATGATCAAAAAGTGAGAAAGGAGATATACCTCCACAAGTCCCTCAGGATGGAGTCGCTCTGCATACATCGCCCTATAGAGACGTAGATAATCTTCACTATCCCGGGCGTGCGACTCCACGAGCGTGCCACCCCGCTGCCAATCTTCATATTGTTCGGGGAAGCGCACCCGCCAGTCGACACAGGTTACCGGCCCACTGTGGACGCACTTTTCGTTGGTTCGTTCGTTTCGGCTGGTGGCGTTGGTCTGTTAAGTGCGTGGGCGTGCCAGTCACCGAGGTGACAATTTATTCGGGCTCCGAAGAGCCCATGGTGCGCTTGATCTGACTTCGTCAGGCGATTGTGTGGTTCGTGTCGGGACCGAATCCCGTCGCGCCATCAAGGTCACGACGTCATTTACATCCCCCATACGAGGGAACACCCTTGATTAATTGCCGAAATTAGGGGCCCCGCGTCCGAAAAGAATAATACTAATTGCGAGAGAGAGAGATAGGGGCAGATCACACCGGGAGTTGTGTTCAGACCACAAATCGTCGGCCGTGTTCGTCACTCGTGGACCTTTTCATGTTCGGACACCGGTCCGTGATGGGAACGCGACGGGAAAACCGGGACGAGTCCGTTCAAATGTATGCCGAGCGCACAGCAATTTCAATGATGACTCGGAAGGCGTCCGGAACGAGAAACAAATCCGGTCCGGTCGGGATGTCGGCCCGAGGCTAGGTCGGGACCGGGCCATGTCGGGATGATTCCCAAGATCCGAGCCCGACCTGAGAGGGCGGCATTATTGTTCCTTTTGCCCCGGGTCCCGGGGAGAGATGGGGCTGTGGTGTGGGCCCTAGCATCTTTTATCTGGGATTCTCTTAATTATGTGCATCTCTTTTCTCTGTTGCTTATTACTTCTTTATGCATTTGCTCCGGATGATTTCTCTTCTTTTATTCATTATTATCATTATTATTATTATTACTACTTTGATTATTTTTATTACCCCTCCCACCTCCTTTATCGTTATTACCGTTGCATATTTAGAGTCCTTTAATTAGCATAATTTTCATTAATTTATTTGCTATTGTTAATACCCTTATCATGCTATATATATATGTATATACATGTAGTGTGCCGGCGAAGGGAATAGGGTGTACCGCTGAGGGAAAGAGTGTGCCGCTGGGTGCTCAAAGGGGGTGTACCGCTGGGATTGAGAGGAGCGTGCCGCTGGGTTGAAAAGGGGTGCAACGGTGAGGGCCAGAAGAGGTGTACCGATGAAGGGGTGTTGAAGGATAGAGGTAGTGTGCCGGAGAAGAGGCTTTGAAGCATGCCGCTAAAGGCTGGGAGGAGTGTGCCGGCGAAGGGATTGAATGAGCATGCCACTGAAAGATGATTAGAGTGCACCGTTGAAGGGCCAATCAGGGTGTGATGGTGAAGGTTCAATCAGTCTTCAATTCTTTATTTTAAGGCTTTTCTTTTCTTCTTGTTTTAATTTTTATGCAGTTTTATATAAACTTCTCCCTTATTTTGTTCTGTTCGGCCTCTCCGCCATAAGTCGGAAGTTCGGCCTGTCGTGGCGTTGATCAGTTCGGTTCTTATCATGGTACCGGCAGTGGCTTGATTAGTTGGAAGGCTTCATCATTAATTATTCTGTTCGTTTGTTGCCTCCTTTTACCTTATTTAACATGTTGTTATTTTCTAACAAAAATTCGGCAGCATCTCCCCTTGACCCGGGGCATAAGGGAGATAAAGGGAACGCGCCCACATGGAGTGGCGGAACCCGACAACTGGAGGTGGGAGCCCGAGGGTAGCAACACCTTTATGGGGCCTCGGAAAACCCAGAGAAAACCGTGAACGGAGGACTTCTAGTACTAGGCAGAATGGGCTGGGGGTTGGTGGCTGAGGGCGTACCGCTGAGGCACCAGGGGAAGGTGTACCGCTGGGGGTCCAGAAAGTGTGCCGCTGAGGGCCTAAGGGGTGTACCGGCCAAGGGCAATGGGGTGTGCCGCTGAGGGCCAATAGGGGTGTGCCGCTGAGGGCCAGAAGGGTGTACCGGCTAAGGGCCAACGGGATGTGCCGCTGAGGGCCAAAAGGTGTGCCGGCCAAGGGCTGGAATGTTGCATCTCTGGGAGATGAAAAAAAAGGGAAGCTAAGTGTATGGGCTGGGAGGCTTGTAGGTCATTCAGGAAAAGAGGGGAAGCTCAAGGCCAAGGGTGGGCTACTGGCAGCTGGGTGTTCGGAGAGAGAGCAAGGGCCTCCCTCTCTCCTCAAGCCGGTGGGCACAGTAGATGGCCGTGGAAGGGAGTGAAGAGCCCGTGAGACCGAAACTCATAGGGGAGGGATCACATCGCCAACGAGGCTCCAAAAGAACACCAGAGGAAAAAAAGATGAAAAGAGTAACACAGTGCGTAAAGGCGGGAATAAATTAGTAGAAATAACAGGAAAGACCCAAGAAGGGTGATTTTTCATTCACGGGAAGCAAAGGGCCGAGGCCCTACATATACATTGACGGACATGCCCGAGCCAAGGTCACGGGCAAGAAAGAAAACCAAGAACAAGAGAAAGGGAAGAGGAAAACAAGGAAAACCCCGGAGAGGAAGGTGTTGGGGCTGAAGTGGGGGACGACCGTCCACCCCCCTTCTCCCACACCTCCCCCCGTTACATCAAACCCTCCTCCTCTCTTACTCTCTCTTCTTCCCGGTGGCCGTCGGAGGGAGCTCACGCCGGAACGCCTCTTCTTCCCGTTCTCTCTTCTCCTCTGTCTCTTCTTTCTTCGTCTCCTTTCCTCTTCTCCGTCTGCCTCTGTGTGTGTATCTCCCTCTGTCTCCGTCTGCCTCAGTCCCCCTCCTCTCTTGAAGCGGGAGAGGTTTTATACTCCCTGCCGCCGGAGCTTTGAGCACGACCGTCGAAGGCGGGAAGCAGCTCCGTCATGATGATCAAGTTTGACTCTTACGTCCTGGGTGTCAGGGGGCTAGCCTACGTGGCCCAGTCATTGGTCGACACCTCGGATCGGCCACTGCACGCCGAAGATGCGTAGGGCATGGGCACCACGTCGCTCGGCCGTTGAAAATGCCTCACGCTGTGCCGCTGGCGGGCTGAACAAGCGTGCCGCAGGAGAGCCAAAAAGGCGTGCCGCTGGAGCCCCAAATGGGCGTGCCGCTGGAGCCCCGGATGGGCGTGCCGCTGGAGCCCCGGATGGGCGTGCCACTGAAGCCCCCCCAAGGGGGTGTGCCGTTGAAGACCCTGGATGGGGTGTACCGCTGAACCCATTTGGGGTGTGCCGCTGAACCCCCCTTTGGGGTGTGCCGCTGAACCCCCTTTGGGGTGTGCCGTTGAAGGCCCTGGGCCGTGCCTCTGGGACCCCAAAGGGGGTGTGCCGCTGAGCACCCAATGGGGTGTGCCGCTGAAGCTTGCACAGGCCGTGCCTCTGGGGGCTGCCCAAAGGGGTGTGCCGCTGAAGCTTGCTCAGGCCGTGCCGCTGGGGGCTGCCCAAAGGGGTGTGCCGCTGAAGGCCACCGCAAGGGCGTGCCGCTGGACCCCAATGGCGTGTGCCGCTGAACACCCAATGGGGTGTGCCGCTGAAGGCCACCAAGGCGGGTTTAGGGGCCCGTTCTGAGCATGAGTCATGGCCCGTTTACTTTGTTCCGTGGCTTGTGGCTTGTGAGACCCTTGGTGGTCGGTTTCTGATAAGTCTCCATTTCTTATGATAATACATCGCATAAACACCATTTTATGTGCATATAATTAGGTAATTATGCATATTTCATAGTTAACCTCAACTCCACATTTAAATTGGAGCTTTCACGTAAATTGATTAATTCAATTATCTTATTTAATAATAAATTAAAGTTGAGGGCCATGATCATTAATTCTCCATTGCATAATCATGAGCATTTGAGATTTATGTGCACATTGTGGTAATTTGTATGGACTAAAGTGCAATTATGTGTGTGTAGGACACCGAAGGCAATTACAAAAGAAGTTGGGGGCAAAAGGGTCATCACCATTTTGACCAAGTCAAATAAAGAATTCAAATTATTTTGATTGGAGGGAAAGGAAAGTTCAAAATTTTGAATTCAAAGTTTGAAAAGGAGGAATCCAAACTTTAAGTTTGGAAAGGAGGAAAAGGACATCCAAAATTTGAATTAAAGGAGAGACATGATGAGCCTTGGGAAATGGGGTGCCTAAAGTCCAAGAAAGGGGGTGCCCACCTACTTTTACTCTTCCCCATGCATCATATTCCATTTGAATCTTAGCCATCCATCTCCTTTTGATATAATCTCCACCCTCTATCTACCAAACTTTCCCTATAAATAGCCCATGGTAAGGAGGAGAAGGGGAGTTTTTTCTTTGAGCAATCTTTCACTCTCCCTCTTTCTCTCCCAACCTTAGGCCTCCGGTTGCTCCCATTTTGTCCTCCACAACTCCGCTTTCATGGCGGCGTGCACATCAAGACGGGCGACGTTCCAAGGCTCGTGACGTGGACGGCGACGGCTTCTTCATCCACCTCTTCCCACGGTGATCTCTTTCAAGGCGGAGTGATCCTCTCCAAGGCTCGGCGAGGAGGAGACGACGGCGTCATCACCATTGCTACTACCATCTTCACACCTTAGGCTCCTCTTTTTGTTATTGCTTTAGTTTTATTTCACTTCATTGTAATCTCATTGTGCCATTAGTGTAAACTTATTTCACATTTCATGTACTCTTCCTTTTAAGTTAATGAAAGTTGCTCTCTTGATCTAGTTCTTGCTCTTCTTCCCTCTCTATCTCTTTCTTCTATATTTTCTTTCCACTTCATACAATTATTTTCTATAGCATAAGCGCATAGTCATGGTGTTTTCAATTAAGTGTTAGAATCATTCTTTGTTTCCTCACTTTTCTTCAAACAATCAAATCACAAATATTTTCCAAAGGAGTCCAAAGTTTTTAACTCTAAAAATCTATTCTTCCTTGTGGATTCGACCCGTGCTTGTCCGAATACTACATTCTCTTTTGATCATTTTGTGCGAGTGCGATTTTAAGATTGTTATACGCATGGTTTAAACGACGAACTTTCGCGTTATCAATTTTTGGCGCCGCTGTCGGGGAGGAATGGTGATTTTTGACTTAAGAACTTTGTTTTCCTTATGTATATAGTGTACTAATAAAGTTCTCTTTTCTTATTTTTACAAGAAAAAAGAAAAAAAAAGAAGCAACTTGAAAATTCAAAAAAAAAATTTAGAGGTAAGTCTCCACCTTTTCCTTAGTCTTTTTGTCATTCATTGTGAAAAAAAAAGAACGGGGGAACACTTTTCAAGTAAGTATCCAAACTTTTCCTCCTTCATTTTAATTTCATTTCTCTACATTTTATATCTTGTGGTTAGATAGGTTCACTAAATAAAAACATAAAAAAAGGCATCACTTGAACTTCAATAAAAATCTTCATTGCAAGAGTAGAAATCACACCTTCATGTTCTAAGTCATGCATCATTTAGGATAGAAGCTCTTTTTCTTTATTGTCTAATTGTTGTTAATTACATTGTTGAAGATTGCGGGAGGCAAGGTGAGTACTCTAACTTTTCCAAAAGCATGCTCATGCATTTTCATGCTTGCATAGAACCCCTTGTTTGAACTTACTTTGTTGCATATCATTTCAAAATATCTTAAGGGCAACACCCATAAGCAAGATAAGGTGGGGATTTCATCACCCTTCCTTAGCCCACAAATCATAATTCTCTTGCATCTTTGCATCACCTAGACCTCAAATAAAATTCAGTAGACATTGGCCCTAGGTTCACACTGTGGTTCTTGTGTTATTTGGGCTTACCCTCTTATGAAAACCGGTGCCTAAGGCAAGACGGTCGGATGGCAAACGCCTTAAGCGGGCTAGTGGTTTGGCATAATTAGGTCCCTACGAAAGTAGGGGGAACCTCCCACTACCCCACCCCTTACCTGGCCGGTGGAAATATTGAGGGTGAACTTAAGTTTCACTTTAGCCATTTTGTGAAACCCAATTTGTAGGTGTAGGTCACATCTAGGACATTAAGTAATTTGTGTGACAACCTGTTTGTGTTCGCATAAAAAAAAAATAAAAACAAAAATAAAAATAAAAACAAAAACAAAATATCATCTTCTCTCTCTTCGTCTTAATTTGAGTAAAACAAAAAAATAAAAAAAATAAAAATCATCATAAAAAATTTTCTCCCATCTCTCATCTTTAACCTTGGTTTATGTAAGGGAGAAGATCTCAACACCGTGACTTAGTTGAGCCCATTAGTGAGATTGAGCGATTCATTTTTAATCCGGCTCAAAATCAAACCCAACATATGGCTGAACAACACCAATTAGGGGTGCCCAAACAGATGAAGGAATATTTCATTCCTTCAAATTATCAGCCATCCACTTATATCCAACTGCCTAATGTCCCTGCTTTGCACTATGAGATCAAATCTAGCACCATCCAGATGCTCCCATCCTTTTATGGGAAGACCAATGAAGATCCCTATAAACATCTGGATGAATTTCTAGAAATTTGTTCCACTGTGAAAATTCAAAATTTCACAGATGATGCTCTCCGCTTGACCTTATTCTCGTTCTCACTTAAGGACAAAGCCAAATACTGGCTAGGGACCTTAGGGAAACCTATTGGCACATGGGCAGATATGCAGCATGAGTTCCTTAAGAAGTTTTACCCCATCGGTAGAACCAACACCATGAGACGTGCAATCACAGGATTCGCGCAACTCCCAAATGAACAAATACATGAATCATGGGAGAGATTAAAGGAACTCCTCAGAAAATGCCCACATCATGGGCTTTCCAAATGGCAAATAGTGCAAGCTTTCTATGAGGGCTTAGATGATCAAGTTAGGCAGATTGTGGATGCATCATGTGGTGGAGCCTTTATGAGTAAGAGTGAAGATGAGGCATATGCCTTATTTGAAATGTTGAGTGATAATTCAATCAACCATGCTTCCTTATCCTCATATGAGAGAACCATTGGGCCTTCTAAACGGGCCGGGATGTATCGGGTAGAACCTGATGCTAGAGTGGATGTGAATTTTATCCATCAAAAATTGGACAAGGTCGACATCATGGCCCAAAAGCTAGAACATGTTGATATGCTGGCCCATAAGTTAGACCAGCTCCTGGCCCAAAACAAACAAGAAACCACCATCTCAACTACGTCCAACCCATACCTGGACCCAACACATCATGAGACGTGTGCTTTATGTGCTAGCTCGGACCATCATGTGTCTGATTGCCCAACAGCAGCCCAATTGCCATCTTTTATACAGGAGCAAGTCCAAGCAGCCCAGGGGTTCTCTAAACCCAACTATGACCCATTTTCTAACACCTATAATCCGGGCTGGAGGAATCACCCCAATTTCAATTAGAGAAATCAACAAGCTCCTAATCAACCGACAATCTCCTCCGCATCTCAAGCTTACAAACCACCGATCCAACACCAATTCCAAGCTCAACCACCATTTCAAGGAAATGCTTATGGTCGAGGACCGCAAGCCCAACAACCACTTCCCCGATTCAACCAGGGTCAAGCCCCATACCAACCTCCTCAGCTTAATTACGGGCAGTCTTCCAATTCTCAACAAACCTATCAACCTCCTCTGCAACACCACCAGGACTCCCAAACTGATGATAGATTCCATCAGTTACAACAACTAATTCTGGCCCAAAATCAATCCTTCCAACAAACTATTCAAGCCCAAAGTCAATCTTTCCAACAGACCCTCCAAGCCCACCAGCAAACCATCTCTAAGTTGGAGACTCAATTGGGCCAATTGGCTGAAGCCACCATGAGAAGGGAAGTGGGCCAATTACCAAGTCAGCCCATTGCCAACCCACGAAATAATCCTCCGGGCTTCCCACAACCAAACTTCCCCATTAACCAGCCAATTCCTCCTCTCCTCCAGCACCCATCAGGTCAAATACCACAAAAAGGCCCACAACTCGAAAATGCAAAAGCAATTTCGACCTTAAGAAGTGGTAAAGTCCTCGAAGATCCTCAAGGGTCCACTCCTAGTTCATCAGTCCAGGCCCCTGACATATCTTCTGATAGTGAGGAGGAGCCCAGCCAGGAAGAGGATGTCAAGGAAAAGAGGAAAATAGAGGAAGGGCCTAGCACTTACCAACCTACAGTGCCATTTCCTAATGCCTTAAAGCCCAAAAAGAAACAACCAGCCCATAATGAGGAGATGATGGAGCTCTTCAAACAAGTACATATCAACATCCCTCTCCTCGATGCCATCAAACATGTCCCGGCCTATGCTAGATTCTTAAAAGAAATGTGCACACCTAGGCGGGAGCCACGAGTGACCCCGGAAAAGGTTCGGCTTCCTAAGAACGTTAGTGCCGTAGTCCTCAACCAACTTCCAAGGAAGTTAAAGGACCCTGGAGCACCCCTTATCTCTTGCAACATTGGGGGTGTGACCTTTGATAAGGCTCTCCTTGATTTAGGAGCCAGTGTGAATTTACTTCCCACCTCCATCTATGAGCAGTTTGACATCGGTGAGCTCAAGCCTACACCCATTATTCTCCAGCTCGCCGATAGATCAATCAAGACTCCAAAGGGCCTTATTGAGGATGTCATTATTAAAGTGAATGAGTGCTACTTCCCTGTCGACTTTCTTATTTTGGACATGGTTTCTCCCCAAGAAATCAAGCATACTCCTATCATTTTGGGTAGACCATTTTTAGCCACGGCTAGGGCTAATATAGATTGTGCTTCAGGAGTTATGGACATATCTTTTGGGGATCAGAAAGTCAGCATCAACATTTTCAAAGCATCTAAATTTTATGATCAAAAAGAAGATTGCTATGTTGTTGACACCATTGAGGAGTTATTGGAGATTGAAGGGGACAGTAGGACCAGAATAAGAGAAGAAGTTGACATCCTGTCAACTCAACTTAGGACATGGCCCCCAGTTGAACCTTTACCTCAGCTTAAATCTGAACCAGCTCTTCCCTCTTTGCAATCCCCTCCTCAGGTTGAACTAAAACCATTGCCGGCCTCCCTTAAGTATGCATTCCTAGGCCCAGACCAAACCTTGCCCGTCATCATAGCAAGTGACCTTGAACCTAAGCATGAGGAGAAACTAGTTGAGGTCCTTAAATCTCATAAGGGGGCTATAGGTTGGTCTGTCGCTGATCTTAAAGGGATTAGTCCATCCATTTGTCAGCACCATATTTATATGGAGGAGAATGCAAAACCGAGCAGAGACATGCAGAGGAGATTAAACTCACACATGAAGGAGGTGGTCAAAAATGAGGTGGTCAAGTGGTTAGATGCCGGAATCATCTACCCAATTTCTGATAGTCAGTGGGTCAGTGCAACACAAATAGTCCCCAAGAAATCAGGACTGACTGTGATCACCAATGATCAAGAGGAGTTGATACCTACTAGGTTGACCACGGGATGGAGGGTCTGCATTGATTATAGGAAGCTCAACTCTATGACAAAGAAGGACCATTTTCCCCTCCCATTCATTGACCAAATTTTGGAAAAATTAGCAGGGCAAAAATACTTCTGTTTTCTAGATGGGTATTCTGGGTACAATCAGGTGGCTATCTACCCAGAAGATCAAGAAAAAACCACATTTACATGTCCCTATGGAACATTTACTTTTCGGAGAATGCCCTTTGGATTATGTAATGCGCCTGCCACATTTCAAAGATGCATGTTAGCAATTTTTTCTGACATGGTGGGCAACTTTTTAGAAGTTTTCATGGATGATTTCTCCATTTTTGGGGATACATTTGATTCCTGCCTTGATCACTTAGCCAAAGTAATGAAGAGATGCATTGACACTAATCTTGTCCTCAGTTGAGAAAAGAGCCATTTCATGGTTAAAGAAGGTATTGTTCTAGGGCACATAGTGTCCGCAAGAGGAATTGAAGTAGATAAAGCCAAAGTTGATCTCATTGCCAAACTGCCACCACCCACCTCAGTAAAACAAATCCGATCATTCCTGGGTCATGCCGGCTTCTATCGCCGGTTCATCCAAGACTTCTCCAAAGTCGCTAGACCTCTCACTAATCTGCTGGCTAAGGAAGTCCCATTCCATCTTGACCAATCATGTCTTGAGGCTTTCGAATCATTGAAAATGGTATTGACCAATGCCCCAATCTTACAAACTCCTAATTGGTCATTACCTTTTGAAATTATGTGTGATGCCTCGGATTATGCTTTAGGTGCTGTTTTAGGGCAAAGGGTAGACAAAAAGCCTGTGGTGATTTACTATGCGAGTCGCACACTCGCTGATGCCCAACTTAGGTACACCACAACAGAAAAGGAGTTACTTGCTGTTGTCTTTGCCCTTGAAAAGTTTCGGTCCTATCTGCTAGGGGCCAAAGTCATTGTGTTCTCTGACCACTCAGCTCTCAGACACCTGCTGTCTAAAAAAGATGCCAAACCAAGGTTGATTAGATGGATCCTTTTATTACAAGAATTTGATTTAGAAATTCGGGATAAAAAAGGAAGTGAAAATGTTGTTGCGGATCACTTGTCCCGAATTATCACATCAGACACCACACCCTTACAAGACTCATTTCCATATGAGCACCTCCTTAGTGTATCTCACATTCCACCCCCATGGTATGCACACATTGTCAATTACTTAGCCGTGAAAAAAATTCCTGAAGGTTGGTCTAAACATAAAAAAGACCGCTTCTTTGCTAAGCTCAACTACTTCTTTTGGGAAGACCCTGAGCTATTCCATTTAGGACCAGACCAAATCATTCGGAGGTGTGCCCCTGAAGGTGAGCAACAAAGCATTTTGACATTTTGCCACACCTTAGCTTGTGGGGGCATTTTTCAAGTAAGAAAACGGCAGCGAAAGTTTTGCAGAGTGGGTTCTACTGGCCCACAATATTTAAAGATGCATTCGAATTTTGTAAATCTTGTGAGCGCTGTCAGGCTATGGGAAACATGTCATGCAGGGACATGATGCCTTTAAACCCTATCCTGGTTGTGGAAATTTTTGATGTATGGGGAATTGACTTCATGGGACCGTTTCCACCATCTTTTGGTCATGAGTACATTTTGGTGGCAGTGGATTACGTGTCTAAGTGGATAGAAGCTATAGCCACAAGGGCTAATGATCACAAAATTGTCATGAAATTTGTTCGCAAGAATATTTTCTCTCGATTTGGATGTCCGAGGGCTATCATTAGTGATGGGGGTTCACATTTCATCCATTCTCAATTCCGGGCTTTGCTTCGGAAGTATGGGATAACACATAAGATTGCTACCCCCTATCAACCCCAGACTAGTGGCCAGGTGGAGGTTTCTAATAGGGAGATCAAGAACATTTTGCAAAAGTCTGTCCGGCCCGATAGGAAAGATTGGTCAGAAAGATTAGATGATGCTTTATGGGCCTATCGGACCGCCTATAAAACTCCCATTGGCATGTCCCCTTATAGGCTTATTTTTGGAAAGCCATGTCATTTGCCAGTCGAATTGGAACATAGGGCCTATTGGGCAATCAAACAATTCAATCTTGATTTAGCACAGGCTTGTTCCCATAGAGCCCTTCAACTGAATGAGTTAGAAGAACTTCGCAATGAAGCCTATGAGAACTCTAGGATTTATAAAGCCCAGACAAAAGCATTCCATGATAAGCACATTTCACGTAAAACTTTTCAAATCAACCAAAAGGTCTGGCTTTTTAACTCTAGGCTGCGATTATTCCCAGGCAAATTGAAATCTCGATGGGATGGACCATATGTAGTAATTAAAATATTTGACCATGGTGCAGTAACAATTCTTGATCCTAAAACTGGTCAAACTTTCACTGTCAATGGTCAACGTTTGAAACCTTACATTGAAAATCTTCCAATGCTGCAGGAGGACTCTCTCAGGCTGAGTGACCCATTGTGAGCTATATTGTGTCTGGCTGAAGACGTTAAACTTAGCGCTTATTGGGAGGCAACCCAATTATCCTGTCTCTTTTCAAAAAAAAAAAAAAAAATTTTTGATTGATTTTCTTATTTTGTCTAAGGAGCATGGAGCATGGAGCAATATTTCTTTGATGACGACATCTCTCTCTCAGGTCGTATCTATCCTTCCCTCTACTTTTTATGGCTTTATTTCATTTCTATATCTTACTCATGCCATTAGGGACAATGTCACCTAAGTTGGGGGGTAACTTGAGCTTGAATTTCCTCAAAATAATTACAACCTTTCATTACACCTCTAACAAGTGTTTCATGTTCATATTTTATGATGAGAAACTTTTCTTAGAATGATATGACTTAGAGTCTTACATGTGAAAGTTGCACATTAAAGGGATGAATTAATTGGTTATGTCTTTAGCCTTTTCCTCAGAATACACCTGAAAATTCTATTGAACTTGCACACAATTGCACAATAACAAGATCGGTGGATGACAAATATTAGGATGATGGGAATTTTACTTGACACTTAGGTGGTGATGAATATTATGCCCATTCGTTGAACATAATCGTGAGGAAAAAGCTACCAACCAAATATATATATATATATATATATATATATATATATATATATATATATATATATATATATATGAAAAATGCCCCTGAACTTAGTAACCGGGCCTGCTTCTCCTAAGGTAAGAGTTGAGGTTCGCGTCAAACGGCGAAGGGATGTGCAGCACCGTGTGTCAAAAAAAAAAGATAAAAAAAAAGAAGTATAAACTGGCAGAGTGAAGCTACCTGTAATTCGAGAAGCTCAATTCAAGAGGTGGGCAGAATTGAAAATCATCTTTAAGTGAAAGGTAGAAGACTCATTCATCTAGATTGTTTGGAAGTCACTAGTCAAGTTATATCACTCATACACAAAGAGATATTTAATTTTGAGTGTATCCTGAGGAGAGGTCTAAACACATGGACTGATGAAATTTATACCAAATGCATTCTACTTGAACTTGTAATACTCCAAAGTCTAAATCATTATGCATAATGTTCTTGCCATGATCTATGACACATGAGTATTTGCTAGTCCTACTTTTATAATTGTTTACATTGCTAAGGGACTAGCAATGTTCAAGTTGGGGGGTGTGATAAGTCTCCATTTCTTATGATAATACATCGCATAAACACCATTTTATGTGCATATAATTAGGTAATTATGCATATTTCATAGTTAACCTCAACTCCACATTTAAATTGGAGCTTTCACGTAAATTGATTAATTCAATTATCTTATTTAATAATAAATTAAAGTTGAGGGCCATGATCATTAATTCTCCATTGCATAATCATGAGCATTTGAGATTTATGTGCACATTGTGGTAATTTGTATGGACTAAAGTGCAATTATGTGTGTGTAGGACACCGAAGGCAATTACAAAAGAAGTTGGGGGCAAAAGGGTCATCACCATTTTGACCAAGTCAAATAAAGAATTCAAATTATTTTGATTGGAGGGAAAGGAAAGTTCAAAATTTTGAATTCAAAGTTTGAAAAGGAGGAATCCAAACTTTAAGTTTGGAAAGGAGGAAAAGGACATCCAAAATTTGAATTAAAGGAGAGACATGATGAGCCTTGGGAAATAGGGTGCCTAAAGTCCAAGAAAGGGGGTGCCCACCTACTTTTACTCTTCCCCATGCATCATATTCCATTTGAATCTTAGCCATCCATCTCCTTTTGATATAATCTCCACCCTCTATCTACCAAACTTTCCCTATAAATAGCCCATGGTAAGGAGGAGAAGGGGAGTTTTTTCTTTGAGCAATCTTTCACTCTCCCTCTTTCTCTCCCAACCTTAGGCCTCCGGTTGCTCCCATTTTATCCTCCACAACTCCCCTTTCATGGCGGCGTGCACATCAAGACGGGCGACGTTCCAAGGCTCGTGACGTGGACGGCGACGGCTTCTTCATCCACCTCTTCCCACGGTGATCTCTTTCAAGGCGGAGTGATCCTCTCCAAGGCTCGGCGAGGAGGAGACGACGGCGTCATCACCATTGCTACTACCATCTTCACACCTTAGGCTCCTCTTTTTGTTATTACTTTAGTTTTATTTCACTTCATTGTAATCTCATTGTGCTATTAGTGTAAACTTATTTCACATTTCATGTACTCTTCCTTTTAAGTTAATGAAAGTTGCTCTCTTGATCTAGTTCTTGCTCTTCTTCCCTCTCTATCTCTTTCTTCTATATTTTCTTTCCACTTCATACAATTATTTTCTATAGCATAAGCACATAGTCATGGTGTTTTCAATTAAGTGTTAGAATCATTCTTTGTTTCCTCACTTTTCTTCAAACAATCAAATCACAAATATTTTCCAAAGGAGTCCAAAGTTTTTAACTCTAAAAATCTATTCTTCCTTGTGGATTCAACCCGTGCTTGTCCGAATACTACATTCTCTTTTGATCATTTTGTGCGAGTGCGGTTTTAAGATTGTTATACGCATGGTTTAAACGACGAACTTTCGCGTTATCAATTTCTCTGAGGTTTCTTCACTTGGCGCCGTTGTTGATGTGGGGCCTAGCGGGGCATCTGGGTGTGCATTTTTTTGGGTGTCCACAAATGTCCCCCACCCACGGGTAGCGCAGGCGAAGGATGAGCCGGGCGGTGCCCGTGGGTGCACTGGTCTCTTCTTCTCTTTGTTGACGTTGATAGGGTGTCGGTAGCTGACATGATATGTTGCTCTCGTGGCCTCTTCGTCAGTGTTGACGGGGAGTCGGGAGCCGACCTGGTTTGTTGTCTCTCAGTCTCTTCGTCAGTGCCGACGGGGAGTCGGGAGCTGACCTGGTTTGTTGTCTCTTAGTCTCTTTGTCAGTGCCGACAGGGTGCCGGGAACTGACCTGGTTTGTTGGTCTCTTGGTCTCTTCATCAGTGCCGACAGGGTGCCGGGCGCTGACCTGGTTTGTTGGTCTCTTTGTCTCTTCGTCAGTGCCGACAGGGTGTCGGGAACTGACCTGGTTTGTTGTCGCTTTGTCTCTTCGTCAGTGCCGACAGGGTGTCGGGAGCTGACCTGGTTTGTTGGTCTCTTTGTCTCTTCGCCAGTGCCGACAGGGTGTCGGGAACTGACCTGGTTTGTTGTCTCTTAATCTCTTCGTCAGTGCCGACGGGGAGTCGGGAGCTGACCTGGTTTGTTGTCTCTTTGTCTCTTCGCTAGTGCCGACATGGTGTCGGGAACTGACCTGGTTTGTTGTCTCTTAGTCTCTTCATCAGTGCCGACGGGGAGTCGGGAACTGACCTGACTTGTTGGTCTCTTGGTCTCTTTGTCAGTGCCGACAGGGTGTCGGGGACTGACATAGCACGTTGGTCTCTTCATCAGTGCCGACGGGGTGCCGGGAACTGAAGCAACGTGTTGGTCTCTTTGTCTCTTCGTCAGTGCCGACAGGATGCCGGGAGCTGACCTGATTTGTTGATCTCTTGGTCTCTTGGTATCTTCGCCAGTGCCGATAGGGTGTCTGGAGCTAGCCTGGTCTATTGATCTCTTTGTCTCTTGATCTCTTCGTCAGTGCCGACAGGGTGTCGGGAACTGACCTGGCTTATTGATCTCTTTGTCTCTTCGTCAGCGCCAACAGGGTGTCGGGAGCTGACCTGGTTTGTTGTCTCTTAGTCTCTCTGTCAGTGCCGGCAGGGTGCCGGGAATTGACCTGGTTCGTTGGTCTCTTCTGTTCTTTTATTTCTCTCTTTTTTTTAACCACATTACCGATACAAGCGCCCTTTCGGGTTTTCACCAGTACCGGCCCCCTCTTGCTTTTGCCCACGCGCCCTCTCGGGTTTTCACGTGGCGGGGATTTTGCCCGTAGCGCCCTTTCGGGTTTTCGCCACAGCCGGGTTGTTGCCATTTTTACCCTTGTCCCCGCATAGGGGCAAGTCCGGCGGGGCATCTCTATTTTTAACCCCATTTTCTTTTCTTCTTTTTTTTTTGAAATTGAGTGATATGCGAGTGTAGGCTAGGGCACGAAGCCTTTCGTCGGAAGATGAGGTTCATTCGTTGGCAAGAATAGAATGCCAGCGCAATGGGAGAATTCGTGCTGATTCGGACGTAAGGTCCGTAATGGCGATATTGTGCGGAGCAAGTGGCTAGGGCACGGGGCCTTGCGCCGGAGAGGGTCTTATTCGTTGGCAAGAGACTAATGTCAATCGCAAGGATAGAGGTTCTGCCAATCCGGATGTAAGGTCCGTGATGGTGGTTTTGCGTGACGGAGGGTGGCTGAAGCACAGGGCTACGTGCCAGGGATGGGCTTGTTTGGTGGTAGGGTAGTGGTACCATGACAAGGATAGAGCTGCAGGGGTAAAGTTATTTTTGCTCGTGCGGACGCTCGTCCGTATGGGATTGTGGGAGGGGATATTCCCGGAAAAACACCTATCATTGTACGTTACTGATCCCCACCCCCGCATACGCGAGGAGATGCGTACGTATGTATATAGACGTATATATATACATATATATATATATATATATATATAGGTGTCTATTTAATACTTCCCTTATATCCTGTTTCTCTTCTGCCCCCTTTTTATTTCCTCCTTTTATTTCTCTCCCCCCTTTTTATTCTTCTTTTTTTCCCTCTTATTCTTCTCTTTTTTTTTATCTTCTCCCCCTTTTTGTCCCTCTCGACTCCCTTTATTTCACCTCCCTTTTTTTCTCTTTCCTTTTTTTTTATCTCTCCTTTGTATAAAAGGGGCGGGGCGGTCACCGTTTCCCCCCCCCTCTCTTTCGAATTCTCTTCCCTCTCTCTTTCTCTCTTCGACGGGCGAAACCCCCCCCCCTCTTTTTCTTCTTCCCTCTTCTTCTTCTCCGACTCCATTTCCGGGGGACGCCGTTGCCGTCGCCGTCGTCGTTGGTCCGGTGAGGGCACTGCCGTGAAGGCCCTCCCCCTCTCTCTCCCTTCTCTTCTCTCCTTTTCCTCCTCCCCCCTCTCTCTGCGCCTTCTTCTCTCCGTCACCGGGGCAGGGCGGAGCCCTGGGCTCCGTCTTCTCCCTCTCCTTCTTACCGACCTTCCCCTCCCTTCTCCTCTTCTTCCTCTTATCCCTTTTCCTCTTCCCCACCCCTTCTTCCCCTTCATCTCCTTCGACGTCGTGGCGGGGGAGGCCGTCGGGCGCCGGTTGTGCCGGCGAGGGAGGCGCGAAGGCGTGCCGGCGAGAGACCCTCGGAGCGTGCCGGGGGAGCTCTTCCTCAAGGTGTGCCGGGGAGGGGCCTTCGGAGCGTGCCGGGGAGAGCAACTCCAGGGTGTGCCGGGGAGGCCGTCTGAGAGTGTGCCGGTGTAGACGCTGGGGTGCGTACCGGGGGAGGCACTCGGAGCGTGCTGGGGAAGCCAAGCACGGGTGTGCCGGGGAAGCCAACACGGGACTGTGCCAGGGAAGCCACCGAGGGCGCCAGGGTGTGCCGGGCAAGGCCGCCAGGCGACCGTGCCGGCGAAGGCATAGAGGGGAGCGTACCGGCCAAAAGGCCAAGGGGGATTTTTAGCTAAGGAAGAGGACTCCTTTGACAAGCGGACTTCTGGTGTTGCCTCTCGGGGCCCACCATGATTTGTTGGGGCCGTCACTCCTTGTGGACGCGCACCCGTGTTTTCCCTTACGCCTCTGGCCTAGGGGAAACTCTGCCGAAATTTCGTCAGAAATTGGCAATATCTTATTCATTTGACCTGTAGTGAAGCATCTTTACAGTCTTTCATTTCGTTTTGCGTGCGGCTTATTCTGATCTTTGATTTGTGTATCTTTGCAGACAAATGGCCGTCCCAAGTGGTTCTTCTGCCCCTGCCGCTGTTGTTGGTGCCGACCTCATTCCGCGGGGTCCCATGCCAGCGGTCACGTGGCTCAATGTGGAGGACCTGGACCGTGAACATGCGGAAATAGCTGCCTTGGCGGAGTCATCGGGGTCCGACAGTGAGAGCATGGACTTCAGCCGGCTTGTCAGAGTTGAGAGCGGCTTCACATTTGATCGGGCCACCGAGGAGTACAGGAAGGACTTTCCGAAGGATAGGCACCTCATTCGATTCCTGAAGCACCTGCGCTCCCGAGAGGGGCGAGATTTCCGCACTATAAAGGCCGTCGAGCGGGCCATCCTGCATGCTCGGGACAGTTTGTTGTACAGCGTCCCCAGGAGCATTCCAATGTATCTGGTGGGAGAAGCCCGGGAGTGGAAGCCCGTCTTGGGGATTGAAGGAGTGCTTCCAGCCGAAGACAAACTGGTGCGAGTGCCTCAGTTCGTTCCGGCCAAATGGGATATGTCTGCCGGCAAGGTGCACAGTGAGTCGCCCCGCTTCGGCTTATTCTTGGCTCCCCTTAAATGGGGCTATAGGGATGAGCCGTTTATATTGGACTGCTTGGCCATAAGGTTCAAGTATGAATTATCACTGGGCTGGTTCGGGGAGCTGAAGCTTCAAGACGCCCACAGTTTTCGGGAAGGGGCAGTGGAGTTCACTGAATATGTACTATTCAACTATGCTCCGTTGCTGGTCCGGGTTGGCATTTATCACAGTGTATACGCCTCTCGGTATGGCTATCCCATCTCCAAGGGCCTCTGTTGTGGCATGATAGAAGTGTTCAGCGCGGAGACCAACACTTTCTACATGGTGGAGGGCGAGACTTCCCTGGACCTGTGGAGTCTCAGCCAGTTGAGCGGCTTGCCCATTGACGGGGAGCCTTATGAAGAAGTGTGCCTCCCCGACTTGATCAAGGACGAAACCAACGGGGATGGCTATTATTCTCTCGGGTATTCGTACCGGGATCTCATGAAGGCGTACCGAGAATTATATCAGCTGTCACATGGTGGGAGGCAGCCCGCCCGTGGGGATAGAAAGAGGGTGCGCATGGCCCTGTGGTTGGAATACTTCTATGACGGGCTGAAGCAATATGAAGAGTTTCCCCGTGTCGGCACCGCTGTTGCTCGCAAGAAGCGTGCGAAGCCCAAGCTTGGTGTGAAGATCCCCTCCAAGGGGCGTCGGAGCGGGCCTAATCCGATGGGTGTCGACCCGCTAACTCACTGCGCCGCCTATCTCACGTACTGGCTATGTTCGTTTGCCATGCCGTACGGGGATGAGACGGTTATTCGGCCAGACGCCATCTACCCAGCATGTCAGATGGCGTGGGGCGTCAAGCTTTCCTTGTGCCCAGCGACCCTCTGCTTGATTTACAAGGCCCTGGGAGACATCAGCACCCATCAGTTTCCGAGGCAGGCTCGGTATGTGTGCCCACTACATTTCTTCAACGCGTGGGTTTGCTCGTTGTTCCCCGAGTTTGCCCCGCGAGCTCTCCAGGATTGGTGACTAATGCCGAGGATGCTGGAGTTTGCTAGTGCAGAGCCAGCTTCTACCTCCATGCGGATGTTTGATATTCGGGGCCGGTTGATAACGGTTCCCCGGGATGCGGCTGGCACTATTCATTTCTGGACGTTGGCCGCGCACTCTAGCCCTCTGGTGAACAATAAGAGGGAGTGCAAGGACGATCAGGTGGAGAAGTACGTCCACCCCATCAGCCAAGAGAATGTGGTCCTCCCGCTGCTGGAACCCGAGCTGAGGGACTGGGCGCTATCCATTCGCCCAAGCGTGTTGGTGTTCAGGAAGGGGGATAATGTGCTGCTGGAACCGTATTATCCCTTCCGGTTTGGTTGCAACTTCGGGTATGACCAGCATATCCCTGTTTATCATGCACAGTTCGGCCTGCCTTCGCGGAACATCCGGGGAAGTTCAGTTGCTGAACATGCTAAGAGCTGGTGGGACTTTTTCCACCGGGCGGACTCTGCCTCCTTCAGGGTGCCAGCCCCGGGTCGCATCCCCAGAGTGACCCAGGATTACATCAAGTGGTGGAACACCCAGACGGCCTTCTATCGATTGCATAAGACCGACTGCTGGGATGGGGCTGAGATGAGGTTCCTCAGCAGGCAGGCGGTGCCGGTGCTTGACATCGAGCCAGATCATCTTCTTCGGCTCAAGAACAAGCAGGAGAAAGAGGTAGCGGCATATATGGCTGCTCGTCGGGAAGCCCGGGACGCGAGGCTGACGCCGAAAGTGGAGTTGCCTCCTGTGGCGAAGGACGACTATAAGAAGACATTACGGGATCTTTGCCGGATAGGGAGTGATCGTCTGGAGCTCATTAATTACCCGCTCCCCATGGAGGAGGAGGGCACCCCCGCAAAGAGCTGGCGTCCAGAGAGGGACCTGATCTGCCCATACCGCACATTTATGAGGCGGGTGTGGACACCAAAAATTGCACACCCAAATATCACGCCCGGCCTCACGTCAACAACGGCGTCGAGTGAAGAAGCCCGGGAGAGACTGATCGCCCGGGCTCCCCAAGTATGCATACTGCTGTGAGACCGTCTCCGGAGTCACGACATTGAAGAGAAACCAATCACCAAGAGCCCCACAATCCATGGGCCTCGAAGAAAACTAAATGTGCCACTATTCATGTCCATAACGGGCTCAGAACGGGCTCAAAAGCATGCCCTAAGGGTCTTCAGTGGCACACCCCCACGGGCGTTCAGCGGCACAGCCCTTCAGGGGCTTCAGCGGCACGCCCTTCAGGCCGCTCAGCCGCACAGCCCTTCAGGGGCTTCAGCGGCGCGCCCTTCAGGCCGCTCAGCGGCGCGCCCTTCGGGAGCTTATGCGGCACAGCCCATCAGAGGCTTCAGCGGCACGCCCTTCAGGTCGCTCAGCGGCACGCCCTTCGGGAGCTTCAGCGGCACGCCCTTCAGGCCGCTCAGCGGCACGCCCTTCGGGAGCTTCAGCGGCATGCCCATTAGAGTCTTCAGCGGCACGCCCATTTGGGCTCCCAGCGGTACGCCTGTCGGCTCTTCTGCGGCACGCTTGTTCTGCCCGCCAGCGACACAGCGTTAGGCGTTTTCAACGGCAGACGACGTGGTGCCCATGCCCTACGCATTCTTGGCGCGCAGCAAGCCGTCCGAGGTGGCAGTCGATGACTGGGCCATGTAGCCTACCCCACTGACAGCCAGGACAGGAGCAGGTCAAACCCATCATCACAGCCGGCTTCCCGCCTTCGACAGCCGTGCTCGAAGTCCCCGGTGGCTGGTGGTATAAAAGGCCTCCTATTCGACAAAGGAAGGGGGTTCCCGGGGAAGAAAAGGAGCACACACACAGAAGGCACAGAGGAATACACACAGAGAAGAGAGAAGAGAAGAAGAAGAAGAGGCATCCCGGCGTGAGCTTCCTCCGACGGCCACCAGGAAGAGAGAGAGTAAGAGAGTGGGAGAGTTAGATGTAGCGGGGGGGGGGAGCGGAGAAGGAGGGTGGACGATCGTCCCCACTTCAACTCCGTTCTCTCCCCTTCCATGGGTTTCCCCATTCTCCTCCTCCTGTTCTGTCTTTCTTCGGGGTTTCCCCCTTGCCCACAGCCCCGTATTGGGCACCT